>OY294052.1:1588339-1633615 GCA_958510825.1 Brachypterus glaber | reverse complement strand
TTTTGTAACTTATTTCTGAGCCACCCTGTATGGTACGATCCCAAAATTGTCAAAAAAGCAAATCATTATATCTTTACGGCTTGTTTAATTCATAAATAAACTTTTTCCGTATATTCGGAACAAACAAGTTTCGTCTTTTGATAACAATGAAATTGTGAATTTGAAGTTTTATACTTCGGCATGAGAGAAAGTATTGACGAAATGACAATACAAGAAACTCCGGTTTTAGCTTTTTAAAAAGGTATTTTACTGGAAAAGTTGTCAATAAATTCAATAAAAGATACAACTTGATAAAAATAAGTGTAGTGGGTATTGTCAAAGGCAGATATTGACAATTTAAACAAGCCATAAAGATGTGGAATGCTTCGCATTCAATAGTATAATCCTCACAGTGTTTAGAGTAACTTTGTTCCAAAAATAAACTATAATAATAAATTAAGTTGATATTGCTATAAAATGCTTTTAAGAAAAACGATCCACTTGCTTTATCACAAGGGTTTTATTTATTGAAAAAAAGTGTACAAGGATTGTGAGAATCAAAGGATTGTGGAAGATTGTCAAAAAGATTGTGAAAGATTGTACAAAATTTTAATGAAGATTGTTAAAGATTGTGGGAAGATTTCAGATGATTGTGGAAGATTGTAGAGGATTGTAGATGATTGTGGAAGAATGAATTGTCAAGGATTGTAGAAGATTGTTGGATAGGTGTACAAGGATTGTCCAATAAATAAACCCCTCGCTTTATCACCACTTAAAAAAAAATAAATGTCTTTTATGGTTACTGAGATATAGCTCCAAGTAAGGAAATTTGGATCACCCTGTACATGTAATTTTTATGAAATTTTCTACTTTTTTTCGTAAATTATTTCCAATAATAATTAATACAGTGAAACCAAACCCGCATAAAGCTATTAAATATAAGTAAGTAATTATTATTATATTTATATCCTTGCCATAATAGCAAGGTTTTCACCAGCTATAAAATATAAAACAGAATTTATGATCTTTAGAAAATTAAAAGATATAACTGACCTACATTAAAAATTTATTATTAAATAAAATCATGTATGAAACTCATATACAGGCCTATGCCCACACTTGATAATATTTTATTCTAAAACGTGACAGTTATTCTTCTTTAAGGAATTTTTATCATAGAGTTGTTATAACCTTATTTTACGCCTGTAATAATTTCACTTTATCTCTTCCAGTTCAGTAAAATGACTATTGTGTTCTAGAAATGACCCATATACAGTGTTGTCCAAGTATTAACAATTTGCGTATGTTTGAGGTGGGTGAGTCAATAGGATAATCAGTTTTAGCACTTATATAAAAAAATTTCGTTTTTAGTAAGCCCCAAGTACTCTTCATGTACCTATCGATTACAATCCCATATCTGCCTGGCGATTCTCTTAAAATAAAAAGCAGAACAAGAATTCAGAACTCACTGATTTCATCGTTACTTTCTTTTCTTTTGTTTTTGTCGTTTTTTTGTTGTCAACTAGTTCTACCCAGCTTGCGACAGTCAGCACGATTTTACACGAGCAAAAAGTTTTTATAGTGGAAGAGCGCGAAACACAAACTGCGTTTTTTTGTCCGCCATTACCAACTGGATACAAATACATCATATAAACAGGCATCTTTTCAATATAACAGATATATTGGCAGTGCTATCTATGGCACAGAGGATGAACTAACATTTTAAGAGGGGGTGTCAATATTAGGAACATGTCAATAATTGACTCACCCACCTTACCATGATATAACTGGTACGTTTAAAAATATGGCTAGTATGATAAATTAACTTCGCAAGGTGAAGCCTTTCTTTATTACTGCACAAAGATAGAAAAAAAGTGTAACATAATGCCTAGAATATTGGATGTGGAACCAAGTGAATTATTTTAAAATATCGGATATATTTGATATTCTACTGATTCAACGTTTTATATTTCTTTGATCCCAATGGATTAAAAAACTTGATATATGGGATCTCTATACACAAGTTTTCCAGAATAAGTTATACTTATTTCAGTTTTATACTCTTGCTATGTACTATATCTAAGATATTATAGGTTTACTGTAGAAATACATACACAGTAACTAGATAAAACGTTGCAAGCACCCTGTCAAAACATCGGCACTATTGTACTCTAGAGCCATCTAGTTTGCAAATTTCAAACTAGGTGTTTTGTTTGATTTTAAATTCTGTATCTTTAAAACATTATATTCTAGCAAAAAACTGTATATAACATTTTTTATAGGGCTTAAAAAGAGCTTTTTTTAAAATATAATTTTTTGAAATCGGGTTATAAATATGTGAGATATGCTAAAAAACCTTTTACTGCTTTAACCGCCAATATCTCGAAAACAATGCGTTTTAGGACAACGTTGTAAATAACACTTTTTGACCAATTTAAATTTAAATTAATTAATTTAAAATTATCTTTTATATAAATTAACCAAATACAATAATAATTGCCTTAATTATAAACAAAAAACGCTAAAAATAGGAGTTTTACACTATTTTTACCCCCTTACCACCAATCGTTTACCCCCAAAATCTAATCAGCTCTTCGGAATACGATAAGAAACAATATGCAAAAAACCGCCAGTCGATATCTCATGTAGAAATGGAGTTAGAGAGTTTACACCCAGACAGACAAACAGACAGACAGACGGACGCAAAAAATTTTTTACTGATTTCGACTCAGAATGGTCTAAAACGTCGAGAAATGTGAAAAAAAAAACAAGTTATCTGTATTGGGAGAGAGAAAGACAAGATAACCTCGAAATTTAAGTCATTTTGAAAACCCTCTAGTAAGCTTAGTAAGGACTTTTTTTATTTCCAGGAGCGAAGGACTAATTTGTTAAAGAACGACGTCCTTAGAACTTGTCACGTTCTTTTTTATGTGCACATAAAAACACACATGTATGTTTTTTTTTTCAAATAAAAAGCACCATTAGAGCAAAGCATCGTTAATATTGTTTTAGTTAATGCAATCCTAATGGAGCTCTCTACAACTAGAATTAAGAAACAAAAGACGTCTACCCTATCTCTATCTCATTTGTGCTACACTTTCCAGCCAACCAAATAAATACTGTATTTGTTTTTCATACAACAAATACAGTATTTATTTGGTTGGCCGGAAAGTGTAGCACTGAGCGGCACGAACGAACATAGCTAATGTGAATCTGTAGCAGAAGATAATTCTACTAAAATTTAGATGGCGCCAGTAATTTTTTTAATAAAACACTTTTCGCCCGGCCAAGTAAATATTGTATTTGTTCAACAAAGAACAAATACAGAATTTGTTTGGTTGGTTGGAAGTGGGAGTGTATGTATGTCTTCTATCCTTTTTGGGTAGAACTTTTGTCCCTGTCTAATCTAACGGGAGAAATCGCCATTCAAAGATATTTGGACAAGGACGTCTAATAAACAAAAACTGTGAGAGATTGGATTTAGCTGACGCAGGCACACTGGTGTTATTTGATCCAGAAAGTTGACAAAAATATTTTTAAGTTTTTTAAGAGAATCATCCCTAAAATTTAATTTTTTAGGGTTCCGTGTCTCGGAAATGAAAAACGGAACCCTTATACACTGTAACAAGGATTGATGTAAATTGATATAGTAGAATGTTTACATTTCAAACAGATTAATGTGAGACAGGGGCGTTATTAAAGTACATAGTAGACGTAATAGACGTAGTAGACGTTCTGATTGAATGACTGGTGCCAATATACCTTGACAGGCTGCAAAAAAAATTCTCTTATATTTGTTAGGTCTACTATAATACTACTTTTTTGTAAAAAATTTAAAATTACCTTTTAAAATTCTGTAATATCACATTATAAATAATGTAAATCAACATACTCTTGTTACAGTATGGGATCGCACGATTATCCGTTTATGTGCCTGTCTGTTTATCATAGCCTTTTATCTCAGGATCTAGGGACCTGAAATTTGGCATATAAGTAGATTCCCTTTAAGGCATTTTTTGTTATGATGATGGCTAAGCATATCAACTGACTGGACGGAAATCCAAATAAAAAAAAAAGTTTTGCCCAACCTTTTAGACCAAATGTCCGCCTGTGAGATGCCTCAGCTATCAAAGTTTCTATTAGGTTTTAAATGTGCTTTGATAGGTTCCAGACTGTTTTCAAGACATATTTATAGCCATTCTGAAATGAAGTGCTTGGTTTTTATTTTCTGCTACCAATCTAATAGATCAATTTTAAAAGGGTATTTTTCACTAAATGTTTAACAATAAAGTTCCTACACAATAAATATACTGCTGTCAACAAAATAATTCCCTATAGTTAATGTAAAAAGTTCCTTTATACCAAAACAATGACTTTTGATTGGTTGGTAAGAATTTAACCAATAAAATGAAATGACTGACATTTCATTGGTGAAATTCTTAGTTTAGTGTTAATTATTGGGTAGACCATCCTTGAAGGTTATAGTCATAGACAAGGAAAGACCTCCAAAGCCGTTGCGGGATACTGTGATAAATGAACCTAGCGCATCTGAGATAAACTTGCACATGCGCACTACTATTGTTGTTTTTGACGAGTATTTTTAGCCTTAGTTTTGTGTGAAATAAAAATTGTAAAAAATTCAACAAAAAACAATAAATATCTACGAAGAAACGTCGAAATAGTTTTTTAAAATTATTTTATAAGAGTTTTTCGAGGTGTGTGAGTTTCGGGATTTTGTACACCTACTTTAAGTACATCAGGGATTGACTCTTTGCTCTTCATAAAGCAACAATACAGGTTAGGTTTAAAGTTATAAACAAATGCAGCAAAAAAAAAACAATTAAAACACAGTAGAAGTCGAAAAATGAACTGAAACAAACGACGATCTGACAGTACTGACAGTATAAAAAAACTACTAATAATTCGTCACCCCAGTATTGGTTTGCCATATCTCTATTTTTGGACATTTTAAGATTTTTACTGGGGGGTTTTTGGAGATAAGACAAATGAATACTGAATTGTTTTACGACCGACAGCATTTCACAGCTGATAGAGATGCGTACTGCGCAAGGTCAGATATATTGTGTTACGTCATTTCGCTGCCCCGTTCTGTCACAAAATAATCTTGCGCAGGCTGGACTAATGGTTCTCTTTCCTTCTCTATGGTTATAGTCTAAGAGCTGGTACTAGTGGGTAAAGTAAGATAATGCCCATGAGAAAATTAACCAAGTCTAAAGAATTTTTATTTCAAAATGTCATTTTATGTAATATGTGTAACATGTGTAATACTGTAGGAGCAACTGTTTTCAAAAAAAAATGCAATTAAGAGAAAGTAACATTTTGTGCTACCAAAAACGTTACTTTTTAAAAGGCTATTACTCCTTTAATATGAAATTTAGGTGTTTTGGTGAAGAATACTTTTTGCTCAGTTTTAATTGAAGAATCACCCTGCAGTATTAAAGTTTTATTAGTGCTCTTATTTGTTCCCCATTCAATATGTCATCTTCGAAGGGCCGTAGCTCCCTTAGGGCTCATTTCTGGACACCATTTATAGAAACTTTTTTCATATTTTTGGATGTAGAATCATCTCTTAAATTTTGGCAGGTCAGTTACTGATTACCCTGTATCTTAAAAAAAAACATTAGAATAAAGTGAAATATAATTAATTTTTGTACTTTTAGAAAATTATCTTGCAAATATAGCAGTTTTTGCGTTAAAAACAAGTTATCGTTTTTCTAAGAATATAATCCATTTAGCGTTATGTGCACTCAGTGCACAATTTGCGCTTTGCCATAACCTACCACTATCCGTTATTTATTGTACGGTGCGGTCCAAAACGTATCCCCTCCTAACTTTTTAATGAAATGAGATATCAACTTGTAATTTAAAACACTTAAATAGGCCAGCTTACACTAAACTGATCGAAAAAAATTAAGGAAATTGTTAAAAGTATGGTGCTTTCTCTGGGAAAAAAACAGTTTAGAAAAAAATCATAAAATGTCCATATTCTCTAATCATTTCTAAAAACAAATAAATTTAATCAATTCAAAAATATTTATATTCGGGATTTAACAATATGTTTTCCTTAGTATAACAAAAGAGAATTTTTTTTGAAAACTAAAAATTAATTAATAACGAGTAATTCTACCTCTGTAGCCAACACCGCTTCACCTAAACTTAAGCGATTTAACTGATATTGGTCCAAGACATCCCAGAAATCCGGAAGAACTTGCTAGTTTCCTTACGTCATGAAAATGTGGTTGACGATCAATTACTGCTCTACCAAGCATGTCCCAGATATGTTCAATACAGTTAAATAAAATAATGAGATAGCGGCGGGCCATTTTTTGTGTTTTTTCGATTATTTTTTCTCAGAGAAACCAAAATATCCTTAACTTTTTTCGACCAGGTTATGGCATATATTTGATATTGCTAGCCAGTGGGGAAGAGGAGATTTTTTTATGGAAAAGTGTGTCGTGTGATACATTATTTTAAAGTTTTTTTTTTCATTATGTATACTGCCCTACTACGCTAGAAAGCAGTAACTCCATTTGTCGCATAGCAGCGTTTTCAAAATATTACATCAGAGTTGACGTCAAAACGTTGCTAGGCGACTAATGGAGTTACTGCTTTCTAGCGTAGTAGGGCAGTTTAGAGGTCTTGGTTGAATTCAACCACGGCTCCTTTTCGTAAATTTGGTATAAAAGGGCAGAGGGGTTCAAAATTAAAAAGTAAAGTAGCATATTGTTTATTTAGATGTTTCAAATTTAATTCAAATTATATGGATTTAAATTATTTGAATCCGTTCAAAAGTTAAGTGGGGGGGTGGGGTGACTTTTGAACCACACTGTATAACTATTATACTTGGAAAAAGCAATTTAAAAGTAGAACATATTTAACACAGATCGTAAAATTACTAAAATATACTCGGCTAACAGCCTAGCAACATATATATATATATATATATATATAGGTATACCAACAGTTTTAGCGATAAAATAAAAATTACACTTAATATTCGTTCAAATACTAACCTATTATTAATACCGCCTAGATTTATTTTGAATAACACACACACACACACACACATAAAAAAGGATTCCTTGAACCAAGTGCACTTGTCTTTCGATATGTTCAAAGCCATATTTTCTTGTTTTAAGTCAAGTCCAAATGAAGAGTGTGGATCTTCATTCAAAACCGGTGCTCTTTATTCAAGTACATTTAATTTGGTTCAATGAAATGGTAGACTTGAAACAGGAGAATATGACTTTGAGCATATCGAAAGACACGTGTCTTTGGTTCAAAGAATCCTTGTTTTCTGCACAGAAAAAAATATTGTCTTAAATCAAGAATGTGTGATTTGGATATAACGAAGAGAATATATTCTCATTTAAAGCACACTTGTGCTTTAAATATGAAAGGATAAGAATATGATATGCTTTAAAGGAGAATATATTCTCTTCGTTATATTGAAATCACCATATTCTTGATATTTTGTATTAAATCATGATTTAAGATAATATTTTTCTGTGTGTGTGTAAGCACAAAAAATTGTTCCTTACCAGATTTTTGGTTACAGAAACCAGAAAAGTTGTTGTTCCGTGTATTTATAATACATTATTATTATTATTGATCCGGTTGCCCAACAAGATTTTTTTTTCAGTGACGAATGATTGAGTTGCTTGGGTTAAATATTTTGTGGACTAGTGTTAGTTATAATATAAGCCTAATCCCTTTCGATAATTACAAACAATATAAATTTGATCTATTTGCAGGCTATAATTACTGTAATAAGCTAATAATGTTATTGTGGTTCAATATTTACTTTCAGAAAGCACTTCAATCGCTGTAAAATCAATAACAGTTACTAGTACTAATTATAACTATTGGAAATTTTTCGGAGAACGATAAATCTTTGTTTAAACTTGATTAATTAGTAGAATTAGAACGAAAGACAGCATGTAGCGGAAATAGCTGTGTACTAGTACACAGAAATAAGGATTCCTTGAACCAATGACACGTGCCTTTCGATGTTCAAAGCCATATTCTCTTGTTTTAAAGCTAGCATTTCTTTGAACCAAAGCCAATTTTCTTGAATAAAGAGCCCGGGTTATTGAATGAAGATCCGCACTTTATTCAAGGAAATTGACTTTGGTTCAACGAAATGCTAGCCTTGAAACAAGAGAATATGGCTTTGAACATATCAAAAGACACGTGTCCCTCTCGCATCCCTCCTCTCCTTTTCCCATTCCCCCTCCTCTTCTCCCTTTCGCCTCTCTCACCAATTCATGACAGACGCAACTCCAGCATCAGTGAGCTGAGACTCAGTCCCCGATAATCTCCAATCAAACTAATTCCTATTAAGACAAATGAGCTATAGGCACTAAGCCTGTCTCTTAAATATGTTAAACAAATTACACAGCAGACACGTGTCCTTGGTTCAAGGAATCCTTTTTTTCTGAGACGGAATCGAGGCAAAAAATCAGCCGAGAACATTAAAGACAATTCGCATACGTGGTGCATATAATATGTTTTCTACTACCTAAACCTATTATAACTAGTTCTGTTTAGCCCCCCACCAAAAAAATCTAGTGAAATCAGTGTACATGCTCATTATAGAAAGCATAGTCTTTAAATATCAAAACTATAATATTTTTTCTAATTTTCCTGAACTGTAGATCTTCATTAGATTTTTGTTATTGTTTTAGTATGGGAAGCAATTACGTGAAAACTACAGGGCATTCAAAAACAAACAGGCTGAGACTATCAATCCAAAAGACTATAATAGCTACACAGTACCTAACGTAAGTAAAACCATAACCTTTTTCGTATTTGGCAATACTAGATGGCGCACATTATTACATTGTCCACGTGCAATATGAATTGACGTTACAAAAGCAGTTTTCTACTTAAAATAGTCTCGAAAGTAATGATAATAAAACGATAAAACCGTTTTGTCATAGTACAATTTTTTGTTAGAGTTATAAATAACTATTATCAATAATTATTAATTAATTATAATTAAACAGACTTTGGTTACCTATTACTTATTTGTCCTTTTAAAAGATTTATTTTCTGAGTTAAAAAACATTGTTTTATTCTTAATTACAGGTTCTGCTAGCTAACAATAAATAATGTATTTTATAATTAAATTAGCAATAAATTAAATTACTTGATTGCTATTAATTAGAGAAAATCAATGTTGCTTTTGATAGTTTATTAATTAATAAACAAGGTTAATTAAAAACAAAAATTAACAATATAGCTATTGTTAATTTTTATGTTTAAGATTATCTATTGATGCATACCGGCTGCATTTTATTTATGCCTTACCCTCCCGAAACTAAACTAATGATAATTTTTCGAATTAATGGTGTTTTTTTTATATTTGCTATGCCTAAAAAGAAGAAAAAAACATAAAAAATAAACCAATTTTTGTTTAGTTTTTGCTCGAGTTTTTGTTTCCTTGAAGTTTCAGACATAGAAAGTCTGTAAAAATATTTTGGATTAATATTGCCTTGAAGAAAAAATAAAAAAGTAAAGTCACAATTATGACACCCTAGAGGGTAAGGGTTATGGTTTGGACTTTTGAAACAAAAAAATAAATAAATCCGCCATTTTATATTATATGTAAAATTATAAAAATCACCCAAGTTTCGTTTTTATCGAAGACTTCTCTTAATTTTGTGGGTGGACATAAATAAAATTCACCATGTATACAAATATTTTACTTAAATCAGTTTAAGGTAAGTTTATGCAAAAATTAAAGAAGCCAACAGAGTATAACTGGGTGCATTGATTGAGTTGCAGTTATACTTAAGCATGCGCAGTCTGGTAACTGAATTATATTTCTAGTCAGTTTATTAATTAACAGGTAAAACGGAGACACCCCCTTTGAAAACAGGCCTAACCAAGTCAGTTAATAGCGGTGGTTCTCTCTACTACTAGCCCATACAAGTCCTGGACTTAGGTGATGCTTAATTAAGTTGGTAGAATAGTACGAGGTTAAAAAAACTTGTTAATGTTAATTACTAATTACTTATAAATATCTACTTATCGTATATAATACTTGACAGCTTGATAAATATTTAATCAATTTAATAAATAATGTTCAATATATTTTATTTTCTTGGAGGCTTTGTATAAATTGTGATAATCCGTAAATGGGCGTACAGTTCGTTGACACCAATTGCATTTTTAATCGCAATTTTTTATATTATCAGCAATATATTTCTTAGATTGGGTCAAAAATGTCATGATATATAGTCGCTGCCAGAGTTATCGTTAACAGCGATTATTTTTATTTGGCGCGTGTCAAACTGTTCGTCCAATCGGGACGTTGAACAATTTTTGACTCATTTAAACTAATGTTTTTTATCCAGTTCACGTGAACTGATCTAGCCGGTTAACGTTCGACCCTATCCAATCATATTTCACAAAAGATTTAGCCGCACCCACAAGGCATTTGTAGATAGCAATACATATTTACTGGACCGGCTTTAATTTGTTTTATTTAGGTTCTGTGCATTACGTCCCTGTCTTATATTAATCTGTTTTAAATGTAAACATTCTACTATAAATGTGACACTGACTATACATATTTAAACATATCTAACACCTTAAAAAAATAAATAAAGTAAAAAAATAAATAGTAAAGTAAAGTAAAACAAAATATTACAAATATAATTCCATTTAAACATATGTTTGGTTATGTTGCTCTCAATAACAATCATAGCGCGCACTCTATGAGGTAAAATTTAAAGCCAAAACAGGTTAGAAAAGTGCTCTTTTCTGCTCTTGGTTAGAAAAAAGGTAACTTTTCTTACAAAAAGGACATTTTACTGTATGATTGTGAATAATTTTTTTTTTGTCCAGTCTAGGTATATATTTATTCAATCATTAATAATTGTGGCAGTAATTACGGATTAGGTTATTAATAACAAATCGATATTATGCGCTGTTATCAGTTATAAACAAGCTCTACGTAGCGTTCGATCCATGACCTAGTATATCACATTACTGGTTGACAGAATCTTATAATGCAGTGATTATACCGAGTGCATCTATAGTCTAAGAGCTTGTGCCCATTGCATTTCATTATTTTTTACCAGCTATATTTTATATATTATTAAAATTAAGCTATTTCAAAATCGCTTGGTCTGGTTTCGGTTTCTTTCGGTCCCAGAAACCCCAAAAAAGTGGTGGCATGAGGTACCCTAAATATTTATTTTTAACTTTCCAAATCAAACACATTTATTACATTCAGATTAAGCTATTTTCACAGGCCAAGAGATAAAAACAGTCTAGAAAGTTCATTTGACATCTGTCAATCTAAAAAATTTCATTTAATCAAAAATTCATTTCATAAATAATGAATAATGAAAAAAAGATATTAAAATAAAAATGGTCTAAATAGTTATTTAGAGTATTTTATTTAAAATGGGACACCCAGTATAGTACCGGGATCGTATTACACGAAGTTTGTGATATTTTTCCATTTTAAATAGACTAGCTGACGCGTTTAATAAGATTTCTCCACTTTGCATTTATCGCAATAGAAGACTACGAAAAAATAATCTTCTTTCTACCGTCGAATTATTCTTAATAATAAAGGTTTGGACTTTTTCAGATAAAAATATGATAGGTTTGAACCAACAATACTTTTTTTTGATATGGTTAATTTAACTATATCGTATTAGTCAATCCAACAATTAATTTGATTCAACAATACTGTATGCTTGATTTAATCATATATTGTTTAACTTAACTATCCTATAGTTAATTAGGCATAACGGTATCTAACGGTATTTCTATATACGCAACTATACCATAATACAGTCAAACCTCTATAACTCGATACCCAAGGCGAGATTAGTTTGAGTTAGAGAGATTTCGAGTTAAAGAAAACAGGTGAAAATTGTTACAATAGAAAATGTGATGGGGACATTAGTAAACTTCGAATTACGGAGAATTTCGAGTTGTGGAGGTTTGACTGAATATTATATGCTCATACGCTTCTCTACGCACAAGTTATGGTAATGAAAAAAAAATTGTCAATAATAAAAAAATACTGTGCTAACCCTTCAGAATATCGTAAGTTTGAAAAACAAGACAAATACATTACTCGAGATAATACTGTAACCACATTTGACAATAAAAATTATTGAACCTAAATGCACGTGTCGTTGTTTAAGTAAATCAATTTGTGATAATTTTAAACCGCAGACTTGTTTGCTTTTGTGGTAAGAATTAATTGTTTTAAAGAAAGTAAAAATACCTAATCGAATAGCTTCCTTTGTTTGTTTATAATGCACCGATGAGAAAACGATAAATAAAAAAAGTGGGATAGCCCCTTCCGCTCCAGCCGGTTTTTTTAAGATATAAGGATATACTTAATTGAATTTTTATGAAAAAGGAATTTGGGAAAGATACACTTAATATTTTGCGCAATAAATTTAATAACCATCATATCCACGCAGGGATATGCGGGCTCCTACCATGGAGCGTGCACGCTCTTAATGGAAGTACTTGGTTTGATACCACTAAAACACTGCGCTCTTATTCCGTATACCAATATCCAACTGTGGCATAGACAAAATAAACAAATAGATTGATTTTTGACCGTCTACGCATACTTCTGCGTCCCGACTAAATGCGTCCTCCATTTTGATTCCAATTGTCCAACATAAAGTAAAAAAATATATATTTTATGTTGGTAACACTGTGTTGCGTTAGATAGGAATATTTTCTTTGTTAGAGATGTGTCTTTTTATTTCACTTCAGTAGTCAGTAAAAGTTTCTTTTTGTCGTTGTTTTGTTGCAAAAGTTTGTTATATATGTAAAAACTAAATCAATATGTTATACTACACAGATATTTATTTATTTTTACCAGTAATTTAAATATAAAAATATAATTCTTCGCACACACCTCTAACATATTCGTGCAACAGGTTAACATAACCTAATTTATGTATGTTTTGAGTTTGTTTTCGAGGTTTTTCTGTAATTTTTTCTACGCGTAACTACGTAACTTCCGATCAAAATGGAGTACTCGTAAATTTGTATATAACCTTGAGATGACAGCTTATCTATGTTCTTTGTCTATGAGTGGAGCGGAAGGGGTTAAAATGTGCGATAATTGTTTTGAGTAGTGTATTATAAACTAGTTCTTACAATCGTTTAAAAATAGTCCTGATATAAAACAAAAGGAAACAGTTATTGTGTTTGCGGGCGATATACATTTTGTATTTCTTTATTGTTTGATTATTTTTATGGCTTTTCTTATCACACAATTCACAAAAGGAAAATGCTATCAAACATTAAAATTAAATTATTGCTTTCGATAAAATATATTTTTAAGAAATATACACTGAAAAACAAAAATAGTTGCCCCATAAGTTATAACCAATCATTTATCTAGGTACCCCATCCATATTTTTATAGTTGTTTCATATTTTACTATTTGATTGTTGGTAAATCCAGAAATATAGTTGGTACAAGTACTGCTGTTCTATGAAAGGCCCCCGTATCTCCATTCGACGCATGGCAACGTTTTCACGTCAAATCGGTGTAATATTTTGAAAACACTGGTATGCTACAAATGGAGATACGGGGGTCTTTCATAGGACGGCAGAGTAGGTATTGCGCTGGTTGACTCAACCCCCTCCACTTTCCATTTAGGCCACATCCCCTACTTTAATAGCCCTTTTTTTAATAGCTCCTATAACAGCTGTTTTAACAGGCCTGTTTCCAAATCAGTTTATATCCGATCAGTTTAGATTGGATCAGATCCGGTATAAACCGATTTAGAAACAGCCCTGTTATATTACATTAACAGCCCTGTTAAAACAGCCTGTTATGGGGCTATTAAAAAGGGGACTATTAAAGAAGGGGGCATTATTGTACCAACGAAACTTAATGTGGAAAACCTCGTGGAAAGCGGTTTTTTTTTTAAACTAAATTAAATTGTTTGATATTTACAAATTTAAAAGATCTATATAAAACATTTTACTATTCCTTAAAACGACTTTTGTTTGATTAACGCAGTCGTCCCTCCGAAGTGACTGATCGATTTCGTGCTTTTTAGCACTCTTCAGAGCCACATATCGGTAGTAGGGACAACTACGAAAATCAAACCCTTTCCATATATCTCTATATAGAGTTTAAAAATCGCTATAAGGAAAAGCAAAAACAGCTAGCGACATCTACTGCTAAAAGCAGAGACTGGATAAACCTATCGACAGTCCAAAAAAGGAAGCAGTTATTGGTTTCAAGAACCTATCTGCCCCCTATCGACAGCGTGCAATAGGTTCTTGAAACCAATAACTGCTTCCTTTTTTGGACTGTCGATAGGTTTATCCAGTCTCTGCTTTTAGCAGTAGATGTCGCTAGCTGTTTTTGCTTTTCCTTATAGCGATTTTTAAACTCTATATAGAGATATATGGAAAGGGTTTGATTTTCGTAGTTTTCCCTACTACCGATATGTGGCTCTGAAGAGTGCTAAAAAGCACGAAATCGATCAGTCACTTCGGAGGGACGACTGCGTTAATCAAACAAAAGTCGTTTTAAGGAATAGTAAAATGTTTTATATAGGTTTTTTTTTTGTTGATAGCCAATTTTGTGTGATTATGTGTGATAATGTTGGTTTTGCCTTCTCGTGTATAAAGTTTGGTTTAAAAATTAATTGCAAAAGCAAAATTGCTTTTCTAATCATTTTTCCTTGAATTCAATATATAAATTCAGAGTTCTCTGACCAATTCAATGTGTAAAGTGAACTGAAATAACACTCGACGAATTCAAGACTATAAAAGGTTGTGGAATGAAAATTTTCTCCACTTTAAAGCTGATGCGTTATTTTAAACTCTTTACTTAGCTTTTTTAAAATGGAAAATAAACAGAATAGCTGAAATGCATTTTGCTAAAATACACACAACCAATTTTTAAAACCAAATTTTATGTGAAAACGAATAAAAAAATGCTTATTTTCATAGTATGAACTAGTTTGAATAATAAATGTGCCCGTTAGAAGGAAACAGGCCCAGTTTGTCTAACTTTGTTATTTTTTGTGAAATATTAAATAACATTAACCTGGAAAGTAACCTAAACCTACTCTTCTAAGGAACCTGTATTTTTTCTACGGCTAATAACCGTAGCCGTATATGATTTAAGAAAAAATACATTCATATATATTTTTGGCAACAATAATAATAAGTCAATGTTATCTAATTTTACAGCGTAAAAAAATATACCTAATGAAGTGCTGGCTTACATGTTATCTACCTTTGTCAAAATTTGTTTACCTTGGCAACCAATAATAGTTATTTATGGTACTAGTGGGTAAAGTAAGATATTGCCCATGAGAAAATTAACCTGCGAGGCGTCAGCCAAGCAGGTTAATTTTCGAGAGGGCAATATCGGTTTACCCATGAGTGCCATACAAGGTTTTATCCAATAAATAGCTTAGGAATTCATATTTTTATTAAAAATTTTAATGACATTTACAAGAAAATAATTTGACCAGTGACAGTTGAGTGGGTAAAATAAATAATTATCCACTCAATAAAAAGTAAAAACCACGCGGGGGTTATTATTGAGTTTATCTATTTAAAATAAAGCTGGTAATTGTCTTATTATCTGTATGTATTGGATAAAATCAGTAAACTCATTTGTTAAGCACCCCTCCCTATTCCATCCCTCCTCATCAAAAAAAAAGTATATTTTTTATTTTTTTTTATATGAACAATAGAGGAAAGTATTCTTTTGTTAGCAGCAGTATTTTCATGTAGACGTATAAACATAAATTGTATTAAACCCATTTGCATTGTATGCAAACATTAAAATATTTACTTTTTGGTGCGCCGGATAGAATTAAATTTCATTAGTCGGAACTAATTTACTTCTATTGTTTTTTTATTTATTCTGTAAACAGATAACTTTTTAATCAAATATTTTAAAAACCAGATATTTTTTATTTGAGCCTGTTCCAATGTTTAATAAAACCCAACGAACTAATAACTCTTCTCTCTAGAATAGGTATTGCATTTGTAAAAACTGACAAAAACGTAGCTAACATATACATTTGTCTGTCTTACTCGCACAGCTTTGTTCTAACAGAGACAACAATAACAGTTTGGTAATTGTTATTGTTCAGGCCTGAATATACCTACTATTTGTTTACAAATAAACCGAGATGTTGGCGTTACTTTATATTAACGGAATTCGTATTCTAGATAGAAGAGTTGTTAGTTCGTTAACAAAACCATACCGAGAAAAAATATATTTGTGACAAAAATAATTTTAATTATAATTATCACAATAATTTTAATAACAATTATCACAATCAAAAAGTATAGCAAAATAGGGGACTTTAATCTCCATAAATAGACTGTTTTCTAATAGAAAATTTCTATACATACGACGGCACATCAAGTCAATCACGGCCCCGTTATATGTTATGTCTTATCGTTATGCGAGCCTGTGGTTAGCGCTTAAAATCCGAGTCTTTTATAAATGAGTGATCTAAAATAATTGGACTTTATACCTTTGGTTCAATTAGGTTCATTTAGGACCCTTACAGAGTATACTTTTCTTATTAAAGTTTTTTTTTTTTAATTGAGAATGGACCAGTAGGGTGGTCCAAAAAATTTTTTACTTAATCTCGTGGTTAGAACCTAGTGTGTAATTTTATAAAATTTAAATACCTTGATATCTATATTTTTTTCTTTTTCAGTATAAAAATAAGCCTGCAAAATCTTAGCCCGATCAAAAGTTTCTAACCGGTGCCAAAAGGCCCCAAAATTGCCCCTAAATTCCGAAAAAGTGCATTTTCTATTAATTTGTGCTATTGACGAATTATAAATATTAAATAAAAAAGTTTTTATGTCACATTTTTTTTCTGTATAAACCTATTTTAGTTATTTTAAAATATTACGTTAATCTACGCAACGAGTTTGGGGTCTAAGCGACATTTAACATCAACATTTTAACAAAAATCGCATCAAAATGGCGCTTAGACCTTATGCTCGTTGCGTAGATTATCGTAATATTTTAAAATAACTAAAATAGGTTTATACAGAAAAAAAAATGTGACATAAAAACTTTTTTATTTAATACTTATAATTCGTCAGTGGCACAAATTAGTAGAAAATGCACTTTTTCGGAATTTAGGGGTAATTTCGGGGCCTCGTTGGCACGGGTTAGAAACTTTTGATCAGGCTAATATATTGCAGGATTATTTTGATACTCAGAAAGAAAACATATAGATATCAAGGTTTTTAAATTTTATAAAATTACAAATACTAGGGCTGGTTTTATACGAATTTTATCGATATTTGCATGATTCTAGGTTTTAGGGTTCTAAAAATACCACTTAGGGTTGCCTATATAAATTTTTACTCTAAGGGCGTTCTAACCACAATAAATAGAAAAGATTAAGTAAATAAAATCTTTGTTGGATCACCCTAATGGCGCAGCCTTCATCTAGTTTACTTTTACCAACCATATTTTACATAGCGAGGGAATATGGCTTACAGAATTTGTTGCCTTGTGTCCCTTGGGAGGCAATTAAGTAAAATACCAAAGCAAAGCATGATTATTATTAATAAAATAAGACTCAATTATAGTTCAATTTCCTTAACAAACTTGCTGTACATTATGAACGGTGTACATAGTAACAACCATGTTAATTTTAAATTTTGTATTAAGGCTCCTTTCCAATAAAACTCTAAAGTTTTTCTTTTCCATGATATAAAAAATAAAATATGTATGTGCGCGTGAGTAAAACAAAAAAAATATCAGCTACTCCTTTGCTGATGTTACCTCCACGTAGTATTTAGTTAATTAACTTAAAGTATGCAACCAGGTATTTATTTTACTGTATAATTGGTTGCCTAGCATACAACGTGACTTCACATAATATTTGTGCTGTCACGCCAGATATACATAACCGTCAACCGGCGAGCACGCGTGCGGTTTCTGAGGTTAGTTTATACTTCCAAAAATGAACAATTAATATGTACAAAAAGGCTATAAATCCCACAATGCATACATTTTTCCATACCGATATCACCAATACACAAGCAGCAGATGATGTGTGGGGCGCCCCAGAATAGGAAGAAAACATACACATGGTGAGCGAACAATTTTATCTTTCTTTTCAAACTAGTTTCCCTTCGAAAGCCCTAGCGCTTACAGCTGACTTTTACCCATGAAAATGTCGATATTTTACCGGGGTTGCATAACAGTACATGTAATATTTTGCTATAACAAAAGAACGCCGGAATCAGGCGCGGACTGGCTTCTTTCGGGTAGGTCGACAAAACGACAAAATTTTATCTTATACTGTTCATAATGTGATATTACAGTATTTTAGAAGGTAATTTTTAATTTTATACAATAAAAAGTAGTATGTAATACCATATTTTTAAAGTAAATATACATTTTTGGAGTAATTTTACCATATTATTAGTGTTTTTTTTTCGTATCTATTGTAATTGTATAACAAAGTTATATAAATATTACATGAGCCGTATGGTTTTGTAACATTAGATATAATCAAATATTATACAATAATTACATCGCTCGAGAAAATTAACCATACGCTAGGTGGGTCCGAAACCTCTCACCTAGTGTATTGTAAATTTACATCAATACTTTTTACAATGTAGTCCTTGGTTTAGGTTGGTTTGTTGGCTGGTTTGTTTTTTTTTTAATTAACGGCAACAAAGGACCACCGTCAAACGAAAAATCAGGAAAATATTTTAAAATTTTGCGGTTCTTAACGATTTTTAGCGGTCAGTAACTCCTGAAATATGCGAGATATCGAAAAATTGACTAATGTAACTTCGGTTTCTATTGGTCCATAGGTACCGAATCAATCAAAAAATTTTGTCTCCACGAAAATCGTACTTTTTCCAAAATCTAATGTAATTTTGACGAATTTGGAAGGAGGGCTCGTTTTGCAATGGGCCCGGTCGGTTTTCGACAGTCCGCCCCTGGCTGGCGTCAATGTCACGGCTGCAGAGATGCGAGGCGTTCAAATAAATTACCTGCAGGCGATTCTGTTTTGTTTTAGAGATACAGGGTATTTTTTTTATTTTCAATTATGAGTTTTTAAATAGATGGTTTATTCTATCAATCAATGTTACAACCCAATTTATGTCTGGATGATTTATTACCCAGTGTATATCTAGTAGATCTGCTGCTAAAAATAAACCTACACTGTAAAAAGCTCGGTAAAAACTAAATTGAATATTCAGTTACTCATGGATAGGAAATCGGCAGTTATAATCCTATACAATGGAGCTCTCTACAACTAGAATTATGAAACAAAAGACGTCTACCCTATCTCTATCTCATTTTTGCTACACTTTCCAGTGGAAGTGGGAATGTATGTATGTCTTCTATCCTTTTTGGGTAGAACTTTTGTCCCTGTCTAATCTAACGGGAGAAATCGCCATTGAGCGGGTCAGTGGAAAACTGGTACAAGTGCACGTCACGTCACGAACACTTGTACCACTTTTCCACTGACCCCCTCAATTATGCTTTAATTTTTGTTAAAAACACGCAACATTTCATGTGAATCTAGAACTATAGTGTTTTTAACCAAAAAAAATTAAGTGCATTTGTATGGGATAATAACTTCCTATCCATTTGTACCTAAATATTCAGACTTCAAATTTGAAACACGTAAATAAAATAACCCAAATTATTTTTTGGTATATATTTGATTTTTTAGGGCCACAAAGAAGGCAGGGAGGCAAGGCGGATTTTTTTTTGGAAAGGGGGTCGTGTGATACAGCATTGGCTCTTTTTCCAGTGAAGCAATAATATTCTGAAATTTTTGATATGAAATTTGTCTGTATACATGAGATCTCGAATAAGGGTTTTTTTGTTCTGTTGATGATATTTTAGAAGATTTCGGAGTCAAGGTGAAACTGATTATATATTCATTAGTCTTGTCAGTTTCAGCTCGCTTTTTTTGCCGTTTCATTGCAGGAACTAATGATGTGGAAGAGTTAACCCTATATTGCACCTTGTTCCCATTTGGGAACACTAATATTGCCGATATATATTTAAAAAGCTGATCATGTCACGCATTTTTGACATTAGCTGGACCCGAATTTAGTTATTGTGTTGGTTTCAAAAATCAAAATCATCTCATTGTCACTTCCCAACCGTTGTTATAGGCAACGGGTGGAAAATAGGAACTAACTACTAACTAGATCGTAGGAAAAATCCTTTGCTCTACTAAATGGTCAAAATTCTATAACTCTCCATACTCTTCTCCTTTCAAATAGTCTTGATTCTACCTATACTTGAATTTTCGCCGTCTGGACTAAAACCAAACGTAAATTATTTACAATGCAATTGCATCCATTATATATTATGTACAATGATTAATTCGCTGGAAGGCCATTAAATGCGACGGAGTCCCCCATCTCCCTTTGACTCCCTGTTTTACGTGTATCCTCCCGCAGGGGTCTGGCCAGATACAGATTTTGCACTCATTAAAATAAACCTGGCAAGTACAACTTAGTAACGAAACTTGCATTAGATAAACTAAAAATGGTACGGTTCTACCGCACTTGATTTCTTTCGAAAAAGTTTGAAGATTTTTATTGTTTTTTAGCCCCTTGCCCCATCCGATTTTAACCAAAATCTTTTTCATCTGGGAACTTTGGATAAGGAAGCTTTGATCCAAATTTGAAGTCTTTAGCTCAAAGCGTTCTCGACTTATCGTGGTTACACTTTCTTCTGAACAGCCCGACAGAGAAACCAATAGATAGACCGACATACAGAATGTTTTTCGAATATAAAAGGTCGAGTAACGTAAAAAAAAAACAATAAAAAATCCATTTTTTAACCAATGAAAGAGTTTTCTAATAGTATACTAAAGCACTACCAAGCGAGTTTGCTACAGTATTAGTGCGCTAAAAATTGTGTTATGAAACGGGTGCTTTATACTACTTTTTCTATTTTACTCTAAAATTAAAAATTGATGACCGATTTAGGGATTTTTGTTTAAGGTTGGCATAACAATTTTTGCCATGTTTGTAATTCAAAGAACATTTTTGATATCTTTTATAGTTTTCTTTTTCACTGCAAGTAAGCAAGCCACAATTTTAACGCGGTAAAAATTAACCTGCAAACAAAATTTTGTAGAAAATTTAACTTCAAACCGATGTTGACATTTGCACGGAGAAAGTCAAGCGATATTAACTTGTCCTGCCAACCCAAAAGAAAAAAAGTACTAACCTCTTATGGACCAATAAGAACACGCAAAATCCGTGTGATTATGATCTTATAAAAGTCGCAAAATAGAAAAAGGAAACCAAAAGTGTACTTGCTAGGGTTATTTTTAAGGACGGCAGAATCACTGTAGCCCTGTTGCCGAGACCAAACGGACTTCGCGAAACAAACGGTCAAAGTCAAGGTTAAGTGTGTCACGGCCTGCCAACAGCCACTCTTTTGCTCAGCTATCTATGGACCATTTGTGGATTAATGCCCAAAAAGTGCCTAGTGTGAGGGTTACAGTTTAACGGCAAAAATTTTAATGTCTTTAGGGAACGTTTAAGTATTATGTGAGCAAATTTGGGCGAAACTCATAGACTTCATACCCCGATTCTAGCTTTATTAAAGGCTCTAACGATTTCATATTTTGGCTACCCCCCTGTTAGGGGGGTAGAAATCTCTACAGCCTTTAATAAAGCAAGAACCGAGGTATGAAGTGTATGAATTTTTTCCTAATTTGCTTACGTAATACTTAAACGTCCCCTTAAGAGATAATTACCATAAACATTACCATAAACAAGGATTATGTAAATTTACAATAGGTGAGAGGTTTCGGACCCACCTAGTATATAGTAAATTTTCTCGTGCGATGTAAATATTGTGTAATATTTTATTATATGTAATGTAATAAAATATTACACAATATTTACATAATACGATACGACTAATGTAATATTATATGTAATGTAATAAAATATTACACAATATTTACATAATACGATACGACTAATGTAATATTATATGTAATGTAATAAAATATTACACAATATTTACATAATACGATACGACTAATGTAATATTTGTACAAATATATTGTAAAGTTACATTGGATTTGAAAAAACTACTTAATATAATGGTAAAATTACTCCATAAATGTGTATTTACTTTAAAAATATCGAAATACTACTTTTTTTGTATAAAATTAAAAATAACCTTTCAAAATACTGTAATATCACATTATAAATGTAAATCGACATACTCTTGTTGCTGAGGACAGAAAAAATGCCCCTTGACGGCGCCCCTCTGAGCTGGGGCCCTGAAGCAGGGGCTTCACTTAATACAGAGGCCGGCTCTGTTAATCTGTTTAAAGTTAATCCCTGAAGATTTCTCCAGCAGTAAGAGGCAAAACGTTGGCAAGTGAAAATCCATTAAACCCTAAAGTGAAAGTTCTTTATAAATATAGGTACATTTTTTGAGAAATTTTACCATTTTTTGGATTTTTCGTCCTTGTATCAAAAACTATTTTTTACCATTTATATGATAGGGAAGAGGAAAAGGTATCTGAGTAAATATTTGCAAATTATTAAACTTTTCACGCCTCGTGTTTCTTATCTTTATTAGTATTTATTTATAAATAATAAGAGGAGAGGATTTAATAAAAAACGTTACACGTGTATTCGCTTTTAACATACCGCAATGGAAAAAATGCAATTTTAGATAAAAAGTTTATTTATTTATGTATATTTTATTATAGCATAGTTAGGGTTGCCATACGTCCTATCAGGCCATAGACAAAGAACATAGATGAGCTGTCATCTCAAGGTTATATACAAATTTTGATCGGAAGTTACGTCAGAAATCACCCGGGAAATTTAAAGTAGTGGATAAAATGTAAATAAATAAACGACATAACCTTACTTTTTAATGTTTTCTTATATTATATTAAAAAAAAATCAAACTTACCTAAAAAATATGATACTGCTGTCTGCAGGTAGCAGTCGTTTTATGTTTCTACAACTTTTTATAAAACACGTCATTGCAAAGACTTTACTAGTTCTTTGAAAAGCACTATAAAATATACAAAAAAACGCAGAAAGACTTTAAAAGTTCAAAAACGCTATTATATAGTGTATAATAAAATAAAATGTTCACCCTTCTAGCACAAAACACCAAACGCGTAGAAAAAATAACAGAAAAACCTCGAAAACAAACTCAAAACATACATAAATTAGGTTATGTTAACCTGTTGCACGAATATGTTAGAGGTGTGTGCGAAGAATTATATTTTTATATTTAAATTACTGGTAAAAATGAATAAATCTGTGTAGTATAACATATTGATTTAGTTTTTACATATATAACAAACTGTTGCAACAAAACAACGACAAAAAGAAACTTTTACTGATTACTGAAGTGAAATGAAAAGACACATCTCTAACAAAGAAAATATTCCTATCTAACGCAACACAGTGTTACCAACATAAAATATATATTTTTTTACTTTATGTTAGACAATTGGAATCAAAATGGAGGACGCATTTAGTCGGGACGCAGAAGTATGCGCAGACGGTCAAAAATAAATCTATTTGTTTATTTTGTCTATGTATCAGGCGCGTAGATAGGATTTTTTCTTGTTTTGTCCCTGATACATGTGGTCCAAAAATACAGGAAAAGTGAAGTCAATTTGATATCTTATAAACTTCCTCATTTTTCCACCCGTCTAGAAAAGGTCCCCGTTTCACATTTTTGTGTACTGTGTAGCTTGTCCCTGTTACACGAAAAAACACGTTTCGTAATTAATCGATGGTCCCCTGATTATAATAGTTAAGGAATGGATTACATGCCGTAAAAACTGTAAATTGCAATAATTATCGATTTTAATCGATTTATATAACCTTCAATTATTCACCAGTTAGTTTTTTTTATGTAATTTGTGGTTTACAAGAAATATTTTGTAGTTCAAGGTTGTATAGAACATGTACTACTCTATAATTACCCGATGCATCGGAAAAAATGTCTCTTTGTTACTTTCTTCGCAGTCTCAAGAATGGAAGATTATTATATGACACAGAAAAAAATAATTCCTTGAACTAAGGACAAAAAGCCATATTATCTTGTTTCAAGGCTAGTATTTCTTTGAACCAAGGTCAATGTCCTTGAATGAAGAGCGCGGACTTTCATTCGAAAACCTGTGTTCTTCATTCAAGGACGTTGACTTTGGTTCAAAGAAACGCCAGCCTTAAAATAAAAATATGGCTTTAAAAATATGGAAAGACACGTGTCCTTGGTTCAGGGATTCCTTTTTTCTGTAGATATTTTCCAAAATACCAAAATCGTCACAAATCCGCCCAAACAAAACATTTCCGTATACTTTTTATCGAATTCCGAACATTTTTGAAAAAATCCTTCTGTCCGTCAGTCTTGAAAAAAATCTAAGAAATCGTATTTTGGAAAGTATATCGTAAGAAAACGCAATATACTATCCATTGTAAAGGGTATACTATGGAATCCAAAGCAATACATATCTTCACGCCTTGTTAGTTAATATGTAATTAAGTAATTTTATTATGTGATTAATGGTGTAATATAATATTAATTAAAGCGATTTATTTATGTATACTGGATAATTTTAAATAGGGGCATGTAGAATCAAAAGGTGATAAGTCCAATTTAACTAATTTTTGGAAAACCCCCAACAGATGACTTTGACGCATTGTAGAAAGCGGGTGAACTAATGAAGGAAAAGTGAAAAAGCACTTACATTTGTGTGTGTGTGATTCCGGCTGCATCCATTGTGCCTGTTGCTGCATGGATGAGGGTAGGGATGGAGACTGGAGAAAAGCACTAATCCCGGTATATTACATTAAAAGTGGTGTAACTATTAAATGTGGTAATCTAAAATGCCGGTAACAGACGTGTTAAACCGGTGCGCGTGACAGACTGTACTGTTAGTTCTGTAGCGTTCCACCTAGTATAGGTGGCAGCACCTTAAAGGAGGCAACTTCGCCCTTAAGGTATAAGAACATAACACGCATGATATACCTTAGTTGATAGCACTTTGGTCCCTTCACAGGAAACTCTTGATATATGGAAAATATAAAATGGTAGTTAAAAAAGACTTGAGTTAAAGGGAAAGCAAAATGGTAACGCTACATTTCCTGACGCGTCGAGGGAAATTAAATTTGATTACCGTTCGTCAAATCACGGACATCTGTAAAGATTCCTTCTCCTACAAATCAATATAAATGATAAAAAGCGCTCAGGAGATGCTTTACATCGGTTTTTTTTATAAATTATTGTTATACTGTACTGTAACATTTAAGCAAAACCGTAATAACATTAATATGTTTTAAGCCTCCAGTTACGGGACACGGTTTTCTTAACTTGCATATTTCTTAATATTGTAAGCGTCACATAAATTTAAAGCGTAAGTTCGATTCTCACTGGCGCCGATTTGCCTTTTTCAGTTAATTAATAATTGAAGTTTGGCGAAGGCGATAAGTGAAGCGGACACTCCCTATAAACTGGTTCGAAAGTCAGTATAAGCCGGTGGTTCCCTCTGCTACTAGCCCACACAAGTCCTGGACTTGGGAGATGCTTAGTTAAGTATAATAGTACGGGGTTAAACAAACATGTAAATGTAAACATGTAAACGATCCCATCCGAGATATCAATGATACCAACCGAGAACTTTAAATTTATGTGGTGCTTACGATATCAACAATGATCCCAGCCGAGAACTCAATGATCCCATCCGATTAATTTAAATTTATGTGACGCTTACGATATCAACAAGGATCCCAGCCAAGAACTCAATGCGAGCGTCACATATTTTGGGACACTTTTTCGTAACGGTTTTTTTCCTAAAAAGTTTCAGCCCTCTACCCCCCTCCCCCCTCCCTCCCCGTCTTAAACATATTAATGTTTTGATGAAAAGAAGAATTTTACGTCACTAATCCTAAAACATAATTTTAACTAAAATCAAATAAAAAGAATATTTAGTTAATTTAAAATGACAGTAAATTAGAAGGAAATAAATTCCAAATTGAATTTTTACAGCGCTAAAACGGAAATTTAAACGCTTTCCGGTTAAATATTTTCGGGTAAGAAAATAAGAAAATTGACGAATAAAAAATACGTATCTAATTTTATTGGTTACCTAGGTAACCTGCTGAGGTTCTAAAATCAAACACACCGAAAAAAAAGTATTTCTAATAACACAGACACACAAAAAAATAATTTGTAATTTTTAAGGTTATTTTTTTGTGACGGTCAAGAAATTTGTTTTACTTCTGGCATATGCATATGAAATGAACTTCTCTCTCTAAAAACAAAAGTATACAGGGTTATTCTTTTAAATGGTACAGTTCACCTAACTTTTGAACGGCGTAAGATTTCGACTTGAAATTTGGAACAGATAAACAACATAAAATACAGTATCTTTATAAATTGTATATTTTTATAATTGACAGTAACACTAGGGGGCGACATCTTATAGGGTCTGGTTGACCAACCAGATCTCCATTTTAAGTGAATGTAATCGTAACCTAATCAACTTTTATTCTGTTTTTTTTTTTAATATTTACTTTATTAAAATAGCTATTCTCTTGGTAATATTTTTTAAATTTTTGCTAAATTAATAGGCACTAAATTCTGTATTATTTTTGTAGAAATTTAATGTTCCTTTGTTTCAACAGCCAGTAAAAAGTTTATTCTGTTAAGTGGTGATAAATTTTATATAGCATTTATATTTAATTTTATATTTTGTATAGCCATATAGGCCATATAAAATTAAATACAATATACAACGTGGTTCACCTAAGCCAAATCACGAGATTTTTCGCGTTATTACTAAAGCTACACTCAGAAAATTTTGTTGGATTTTTATTCATATACCTCGATGCTCAGAACACATATAAAACAAACTAAAGCCGGTCCAGTAAATATTTTTTGCTACAAATGCCTTGTGGGTGTGGCTAAATATTTTGTGAAATATTATTGGATAGGGTCGAACGTTAACTGGCCTAGAATCAGTCCACGTGGACTGGAGAAAAATACATTAGTTTAAATGAGTCTAAAATTATTCAACGTCCTGATTGGACGAACAGTTTGACACGCGCCAGATAAAAATAATCTCTTATAACTCTGGCAGCGACTATACCAGGAAAAAGCTGCTTGCAACTGCGAGAAGTATGTTATAGAATGCGAATGATTTTATATCTTCACGGCTTTTTCTGTGATGTAATTTGTAAGGTTTTTTTTTAATAATAAATGAGGAAATGGATCCAAAATCCTGGATTAGATTAATCGCCATTCTTGCACTTTTCATGTAATATTTTATCATTGCGCAGTTTCTCTTTTTCTAGTTGATAAACTTTTATGCTAATAGAGTGCACTGTACTTACGATTCGGTCTGTAATAGACAGTAGTCGGGGTAAACTCAGTTATTACTCATCAACGTTGAAAATAAACACAGAAACATAGGCTTACGGAATAATTTTGCCGAATTATGAGGGAAATTTTTATAAAGGCCACTAAATCGAAACATTTGACGACTAATTTTTACACACAACAATATTGACTATACATATCAACTATAAATATGTATATATATATATCTGTGTTTTTCAAAGAAAAAAACGATATTCGATCTTTATCTTTTAACAATACGAAAGTTTTTAATTTTTATTTATCGATAACTTTTTCCCCACCTTACTCGTTTAAATGGAATCATTAAAAAAAATCAAGATAAAAAGAAATAAAAATGTAAATATTTAAAACCTCGCGTCAACGCTAGAGTCGACGCGGCGCCTATGCGAGTACTGGAAATTCGCCGAGTACTGGTAATAAATGAGTTCACTGATTTTATTGGTTGTCAAGGTAAACAAGCCTTGACAACGGTAGATAATATGAAAGTTAGCACTTAACTAGGTAGTACTATTTTTTTTATGTACCAAGTGAAGCACTATGTAAGAACAGCGTCGACATAACTGTCCGGTTGGAGAAATATAGTTCTTCTTCTTCTTCTTCCTTTATTTTGGCCTTTTCTCAGTAAGATAATTAACCAGATCCCTCTTAGTTACTCAATTCATCAAGAGTGGTTCTTGTCTGGCTTTTCGCCATGCCCACTCCTGTTTTAAATATATAAAATTTCCAGTCTTCTGTAAGACCTTTTCTTTTTCTTTTCCTTCTTTCCTTTTCGTGTTTACTGTTGGTTGTGTTAGCTGTTGCCAAGGCAGTTTTTTCTAATTTGTAATTATATTTGCGCATGCGCTAGCATATAAAAAATTTTGTACGTATAAAAACTTCTTCACGTGTTAGTTACTTCCAAAACAAAACTTATCAGCATTATAAATGATTAAAAAACATAAAATTCCCTTCTTACTCCAATATAATCACATGTTCGTCATTTTACTGCACATCTTCCATACAATCACTATAAAATATATAAAATCGATTCTGGGGCATATCTAAGATAGCAAATAAATAAATAAATAACTAATACTAAAAGACTTGGTGCTAGAAAATTAAACGCGTTTAACGTATTACTAATTCCTGCCGAAAGCACATATTACTCGTTTCACGGATGAAAAGCAACTGGAGAAATATAGTTTAAAGTGTATATATGTACTGTAAAAATAGTTTTTCAAATTTTAATTTTTGCTTGCCTTGGGTAAATGAATACTTCGATCCGACCAGTAATTATAACTATACATAATGTATGTAAATATGTATGTATGTATAATAGTTTACATTGTATACCATCATAAAAGCTTCGTTCATTTTGTTATTTTGTTTTTTATTATGTCAGTCGCTGGTAGTAAGTTAACTGTGTTTTTATTATTGTTCACAAAAAAAAATGCGATAAATTACCCGTTACGTTAGAACAAAGGCCGCATTTGTTTACTCTCCACAGCACGTCTTCGCGCTAGAAAAGTATTATACACGGTGTTTGCAGTCTTTGGCATTAAATAAAGGGGATGATTCTACATCACAAAACATGAAAAACCAGCATAGGAACATATGTCCGGAAACGAAATCTAAAATTGTACTACAAATAAGGTTTTTAATTAATAACTCTGGTACCATTTGAGCTAAAGGGACGAGGTTTTGCATGCATACTAGTATTAATAAGGGCAATTAGTTTGTGTTAATATATTTTTTTGAATCTATTCAAAGGCGTGCCTAGACGGTCAAAATATGTGAGGCTTAACACATTTTTGCTCCAAACTTTTTCATGTGTATTTTTTTTGAATTTTTTGTAAAAAATATAGATTCCTTAAATAAAAATACATAAAAAATGTTATATCGTATAACACTGTAGGAGCTACTTATTTCAAAAATGTGCAATTAAGAGGAAGTAACATTTTGGGCCACCAAAAATGTTAGTTTTTAAAAGTCTATTACTCCTTTATATTAAATACAGGCGTTTTG
This sequence comes from Brachypterus glaber, assembly GCA_958510825.1. Taxonomy (NCBI): domain Eukaryota; kingdom Metazoa; phylum Arthropoda; class Insecta; order Coleoptera; family Kateretidae; genus Brachypterus; species Brachypterus glaber. The sequence continues at coordinate 1,604,191 of OY294052.1, read as the reverse complement.
GTGAAGAATACTTTTTTTGCTTAGATTTAAATGAAGAGTCGCCCTACAGCATTAAAGTTTTATTGGTTATTGTTGATTTTTTAATATGTCTATCTTCGAAGGGCCGTAACTCCTTTAGGGGTTATTTTCGAACGTTCCTTTGTTGGTTTTTCATGTTTTGTAATATAGAATCATCCCCTTTATTTAATGCCAAAAGACTGCTAAGGGGCTGACCATATATTACGTAACGCGGGGGGGGGGGGTCAGAGAAATTGTTACAGTTTGTGAGAGGGGGGAGGGGGGTCTAGGTAAAGGTTACGTAACGGAATTTAGTAAATTTAATGTTTATTTCCTAAGCTTGGCAGATGTATTTTTATTTCAACATAAATCACTATTTAGTGGCCCATAATTCCCCTTTTCACACAAAAATTGACGAAACTATGCATATTTCAATAATATTGTAATCAGTAAAAAAAACTGTTGACATTGATATTAAAAAAAAATCTTACTGCCCTGTTCTTGCGTGATCTTGCCGATGAATCATCGGCGATGATACATTTTCGCGCGGAATGTGTACTCACAGAACACCAATGTGTGTACTATTTTGTGTACCTGTGCATAAACAATATACGTGTTATATGTGACACTCAGTGTAAAAAGAGGTATTTTAAGGTTATGTTTTACTATACTTTAGGTTCATGTTTGTTTTGTCGAGAAAAACGAATCAATAGTGAGAATACAGTTAAATTTATTGCGAAACGAAACGAAAATTTTTATATTGTTACGCGTTACACAGGGGAGTGGGTGTTGGTAAATGTGTCAGTTTGTTACACGGGGGGAGGGGGGGTAATTTTTTTTGAAAAATTGCGTTACGTAATATATGGACAGCCCCTAACACCTTGTATAATGGAATGCGTAGCATTACATATCTTCACGGCTTGTTCTTCTGTCAAATACAGATGGGCCTTTTTTGCTAAAGACAAAAAGCATTGTTTGTGGTCTTACGTATTAAATTTAATTGCCTTATTCGAATTCATCCCTTAATAAAACAACTTATCTAATCGGGTGAAATTTGCCCGGAAAACTGTAAGACAAAAGGTATTCCAAAGTTTCAAATCGAAACTATAAGACAAAAAGGGATTGAAACGAGGGGTTTATTTATTGGACAATCCTTGTACACCTATTCAACAATCTTCTACAATCCTTCTTTCACTATCATCTGCAATCCTCCAGAATCCTTCACAATCATCTACAATCTTCCACAATCATCCGAAATCTTCCCACAATCTTTAAAAATCTGCATTAAAATTTTCTACAATCTTTTTGACAATCTTTGACAATCTTCCACAATCCTTTGATTCTCCAAATCCTTGTACACATTTTTTCAATAAATAAACCCCTCGGATTGAAAAATTGTACCTACTTATAAAGATGAAAATGCGCAGCCTATGCCAAATTAGCATCTCGAGTGTTGAAAATGTCATTTCCTTATGAGGTTAGACCAGTTTTTTATTCTCATTCATATGAAACAAAAAACATTACGAAAATAATTACATTGAAAAAAATGTTTGCTTATGTTGCTCTCAATGACAATCATAGCGCGCCATCTATGAGGTAAAGTCTAAAGCCAAAATAGGTTAGAAATTAGCTCTTTTCTGCCCTTGGTTAGAAAAAGGGTAACTTTTCTTTTGAAAAAGTAAATTAAAAATCACTTGAAATAAAAAGGACATTTTACTGTATGATTGTGAATAATAGTATATTACGCACCGAGTACGCAAACCTAGTTTTTAGTGCACGATGCACTAAAATGGTTTGGGTCGAGGTGCTTATACTATTTTTCCTACAACCGAACGCCTAAACATAAAAAAACGCAAAAATTATCTTAAAATTAGTTTGTAAATTTGAGGTTATGTGTTTGACGTTTACTAATTTTATGACAGCAGATATGTAAAATCAGCTGATTGTCACTAACTAGGTCGTAGGAAAAGATATTTTTTATTCTATTTGTTTTAGTTGATCTGTTTTTTGATTTTCCTGTTTTGTCTTCCAGCGATCTTAATCTTGTGCTAAAACCAAAACATACTAATCTCGCTTGGATCCGTAAATCACTCGAGTAAATCTCCCGTAATTAACACAGGTCTCCACTGGGAGTTTTCCTGGAAAAACAATACGGACCGAGATACGGACTAATTCACTGTTTTCCACTTTTCGAGTATGCTATTATTGGGTGATCTGGCCCGGGACACTTGCCTTAATTAAATTCTGTTTTTGTTTAATTAAACATTTAATTAAATTTTCCACATCCCATAATACATAAATAATTTAACTACCATTAATTTGCTCTAAGTAAGATTTACTACTATGCTCAGATAGCACAGGTTTATACAATGGATATCCCCAGAATATTCGTTTTGGGATTTCCGACATTCCCAGGATATACGATTTCGTTTATAGATATCCGTAGGACATCCTCAGGATATACTTTGTTACTAAACAGGAAGCCGAGCGACTTCCGAACCATATATCCCAAGGATATCCCGAAGGAATGTCCTGAGGATGTACTGTACGTCTGTCGTAAAGATAGGTACTGTCCCCGACAAAAGTGGCTATTAAATGGTATTGCTTTTATTATTTTATTTGTAAGATATTGCTATTAGCTGCTTTCACCTAGGTGCAAGTTATTTCAATTTAAGCTAATAGTTTCACAAAAAAATAATAAAAGCAAAACTATTTGATATCCACTTTTGTCGGGGACATTTGTACATAATTAGTAACTTACTTATCTATGAAATATATTTCCTTTTTCCGTCACGAAATTGTCCAGCAGAGGAAAACACAATGTAAATATTGAATAAAAACTGTGGAACACATGTTTATGCGTTTTAAGATAAAATAATTAAAATGTACATATTGCATTGCATAAATACACATTTTTTAATTACTGTAAGGGTCCTTTCGAATAAAAAAAAACTCCAAGAAGTTTTTCTTGTCCGTGATGGAAAAAAAATAAAATATATTGAGTTAGACCCGGTTCCGATTGGTTAAAATGCAATTTTTTGCATTTCTAAGGCTTTTCCAAAAATTCTAGGTTATTAATAAAGATATCGATATGGGGTTTTTACCATTGTTTAGTTAAAGAGTTGCTTGAGTGCCTAACGTCGCCCTTTTTTTCGTTTTTTTTTTTAAATATATTTGACTTTTTTAGTAAACTTTACGTAATTTCAATCATAAAAAAAGTCCTTAAAGCAAAAAATAAAAAAAGGACGACGTTAGGCACTTAAACAACTTTTTAACTGTACAATAAAAAAATATATCTTAATATCTTTAACTATAACTTTTTGTTTGGTAGGTATTTTTTTGCATATTCATTTTGTGTAAGCAAATTGCAAAGAAACCTTAAACTACCAGATTAGCTAAAACTGATCCAATATAAAAACTACCAAAAAAAGTTTAATCCAGTTTGTGTCATGTAAAAATTTAAATCCACCGAACTACATTAAATCCTAAACCCAGACATATCGATTAGATGTAGGCTTCCATAAGTCATTTTATGGGATTTCGGTATTTTTTAGTTTATTTTTTGTACTAACACAAATTGACTAAATAATTTTTATTGCACGTAATATAATATTTATTCATAATTATACAGTGGGGTCCAAAAGTCACCCGCCTCTTCTAAACGAGTTCAGATATAAATTTCAAATCTGTAAATAGACAACTTTAGCCAGAGCCGTTTTTAAGAAAATGTAGTGCCAAAAACTACATAACTTGTAAATAATATTTTTTTTTTCGTTTTTCGAAAAAATTAATTAAAAATATATACATTTTTTTTTTGTTTTTGATAATTAAAAAAAAATTCTTTTTTCAACAAAAAAATATAATAGATTTTTTCTTTGTGTGTAATGTTTAATATTTATCGTTAAGGTATGATTCATTGGGTTGTAAAAAATATATCTACATTTAATGCAAAAATGCATAGGTTTCATGATAATATTGAACATCGATGAAAATTTGCATAAATTTGCATAAATTTTAAGTTGGGTACGTTTCCTTTGTGTCATAGTTTTAAAAATAAGCGTTTTAGGACACCGCGAATATTTGTTGCGATTTAAATACGATAATAAACTCTAGTTTCGCACCGCTTTTGATGTTGATATTGGCGATGTAGATGATAATGATGACATACTGTACAAAATTTAAGGTAAGAAGGGGACGTCCATAAAGTATATCACGCTTTTTTTTTGCCATTTTGACCACCCCCTTCTTCCTTGACACAAAGTGTCCCACAGGCACTGACTCCACGTTAAATTTTATATAAAAAAAAACAATTTTGGTAGGTATTATGTATATTATATTCCTGGCTAAAACTTTGCCTTTTCCAGATCTTTTTTTTCATTGCATTTATGAAAAAAAGATGCAAATAGAAAGTTAAGAAATATGTCCAAATAAATCATTTTTGTTGGATAAAGATTTTACTATACCATTCACAGCGCCTGCGTTAGAATAGTATATTTTTGAATTTTCAAAACTTTTTAAAAATCATTCTAGATAAAAAATTCTTAGATATAAATTTGTTTCGTGAAAAAATAAGCAATTTTTTTTAATGTCCGTCCGTCTGTCCGTACGTCCGATGTGATAATCCGATCGACGAAATTTACAGGAAAAATTAAGTTCTACGAGGGGAAGATCCCTATTGTTTATGAAAGTAATCCCCCCAAAAACAAAAGGTTATGAGGGATTAGGGATTAAACTTTTTAAAAAATCGAAAAAAGTTGAATCAAATTCCGATTAACGTACCTTTTTCAGGAAAAATTACTTTTATTATAAGGATCAATTCTACCAAGTAATCCCCCAAAAAACAAAAAAGTTATGGGGGTTCAACTTGTTTTAAAAATGAATAAACTTTATAATAAAAAAATATCTTATTTAAAAAAATGTTGTTTTTTTTATTTGAAAAAAATTGGGTATTTGGGAAAATGCAATATACCATTTACTGTAAATAGTATGTAATGGAATGCGTACCATTACATATCTTCACGGCTTGTTTTAATGTGTAGCTTTATTACTTAGTCTACCTACATACATTATGTATATGTTTACGTACGTATACCTTTAATTATAATTTTATATGAATTTATACATTGTAACTTTAAATATTGTAATTACCAAATAATAACTATTTTGCACTTGGTAACAAACGCACTATAATATAAACTTCGCGCAAAATTTGTTGTTGATCATTAAAAAAAAAAATTATGGTTGGCAGACTTTTAATTTCCTATCTTGTGTTTGGAGATAGTATGCGCAATGTTTCCGGATGGAATGAAAAAAAATGTACCTATCAAAATTGTTGAAATAAAAACAATTAATATTTTTTATGAATTATGCAAGTCAAAAGACGTATCATATTTTTTTTCTGTTGCAAAATCAAATTATTTGCAATTATTGCACTGCAATATAGGGTTAAAAATCTTGTTTGTTGTCCATTGTTGCTTGGAACGGCTCTCATCACGCACGTCGTATTCTGCCCTTCTCAAATAAGTTGTCCGATCTGCAAAAACTTTTTGAGATCAGCACGCTATTGTATTGCTTTATACTAGCCCAATGTGCCAACTAAAAAGAAATGCCATATCTTAAACCCAAATCCTAAAAATTAGTTTGGCCTATGTGGAAAAAGTTTTCTAAATAAAATTGTCCTAACTAGTCGTTACTAGACGAATAATTATTATAATTTGGGACTAGGACTAACTTTACAGATCTTAGTAATTTGTTTGGACTTTTTGGATCATTTTGTACTAAATTTTTCAGATAGAACAAATGCATTTAGTATGACAATTTATTTTTCTGACAATAAAATATTTTTTTTTCGAAGGATATCACGTATTTTAAAATAAAGCAGAACCCAACGCCATATTTATTTAAAGATGCTTTCAAATGCAAACAAAAACAATAAAACTGGCCATATCTCAAAACATCCAATTTGCAGATAGGACAACTTGTGTTAGCAGGGCATTATTGCAGCCTAGCAACAACGTCAGTCACTGTATATATGTATATGGGCAGATGGAAGAACTCGTATATTTCGCACAATGAATTAGCTGGTGCCAAAAATCCAATTCAAACAAAAGCCTGTGTTTATTATTCCAACTCGATTGTATTTTTTATGGATTTTGGCTAAAGATGAATATAAAAACGTGATTTAGCATGGATTAAATAAATTCTGCGGGATTTTATTTTGTCTTTTCCCTAAAAAACGTAAACTTTAACGTACTGAAAATATCTTTCAATAGAACAAAATATATTTTAATAAATCATTTTTGTGCGATGCCCTTCTCCCCAATCATTCTAAAAAAATGTCATTTTAACAGCACACTGTAAAAAATGCGGGTAAAATTATTTAATTATTAGAATTAAATTGTTTTTTACTGTTTTATATGAAATTTTATTAAATCTTTAAATTTTACGATGAAAATGTACACTGTAAAAAGTAAACTGAATATTCAGTTACAAACACTATAGTTCTAAAGTCACGTACTTAAATATTTAAGGACGGACATAAAATTTTAACAAAAAATAAAGTACAATTGTTTAGGATAATAACTTCCGATTTCCTATCAATTTGTAACTGAAAATTCATCCTACTTTTTACAGTGTAATATTAAATATTAAAGTTTTATATTAAATTTAAAAATTACACTATTTTAAAATTACAAAATTAAATTTTGCAGCAAAATTAGCAGCTTTAAACTCCAAAGTTAAAGGAAAAGGTAATTTAACTGTAAAAATTTAATTATCAAAATTTCTTTTAAAATTCTAGTCCGATAAGCGGTTTTTATATTGCAGGTTATCGGTACCGGAAAATTTTTACAGTGTATTATAATTCCTTTTAAAAGTTTAATTTTATTTATTTTTTTATATACCAGTACAACATACATTTTACATTCTGTGAATTTGCATAGTATTACATTATTAGTCACCGTTAAAATAAAAATTACGTATCATTTAAGTAAAACTTGACACGTGTGGTATTTTACTGAAGTTTGATCACATAAATAAATATTAAATAAATAAGTAAATAAATAATAAGTCCTTAAAGAGCTACGGCCCTTCGAAGATGGACATCTCGAATGGGGAACAATTCTTGATTTAAAACTAAACAAAAAAGTATTCTTCACCGAAACACCTAAATTTAATATTAAGGAGTAATAGAGTTTTAATAAGTAACATTTTTGGTGGCACAAAATGTTACTTTCTCCCTGTTAATTGCATTTTTTTTTGAAAACGGTTGCTCCTACAGTGTTACACTATATGACATTTACGTATTTTTACTCAAGGAATCCATATTTTTACAAAAAAAATCTAAAAAAAATACACATAAACAAGTTTGGGGTAAAAATGTGTTAGGCCTCACATATTTTTTTCGTCTAGGCACGCCTCTGGACAGATTAAAAAAAATAATTAAAATAAACTAATTGCCCTTATTAATACTAGTATACGTGCAAAATTTGGTCGTTCTATCTTAAAGGGAACCAAAGTTATTAAATTAAAACCTTATTTTCGTTTCCGGACTTATCTTCCAATGCTGGTTTTTCATGTTTTTTTTTTTTTTTTTTTGATGTAGAATCGTCACCTTTATTTTCCACCAAAAGACTGCAAACATCGTATATATCTAAAAAAACTGTTGTCAAAAATTGCATTTTAACCAATCGGAACAGGACCTCAACTTACTCATAAATACATGTTTATTTATTTTTTTAAAATGGGTAAGAAAAAACTTTGTATACTCGGCGCATTATCTATCTGAGTAATAAATTGGATCAAGGAAGCTATGATTAGTGGTTTAAAAATGACTTTTAGTAATATTTTTGTAGCCCATTGTGCTTTTGATAATTTTTAACATTTAGGTCTTACAAATAATAACAAAATCTGTTTAAAAAGTAGAACTTTGTTCAAAATTATAATAAAAGTAAGTTTTTATTCATAAAGTGCTATTATAAACTTAAATTTAACATTACCTGAATAAAATTACGGACCAGTATTATTTTAACCAAAAAATTCTCTGTTATAGTGTTTACTTCAAAAATTTATAGAGCACTGCATTATATTACTTCATTTAAACAAAATGTTTATAGATTGATGCTTTAGTTTTTTTTATGCACTTTTCTTGTTATTTCTTCTTGTTAAAGCAAATTATTTGGATTTTTTTATAAATGTCAAAATAATGTCTTGATTGACAATAAATTTTAAACAAGATGAAAACCTTACATAAGGAACTAAATATATTCTGCCAACCAAATAACAAGAAACAAATGACCATCAACTCAGATAGATAATGCGCGGAGTTTAGCTGTTTTTTTTTATTCGATGGACCATCTAAAAAGTAAACTTTTAAAACGTTAAAATTTTAGCAGTTGCAATTTTGTGTCTAAATTGAATCATTTAATTATTTAATATAATGTAGGCTACACGTGTGGACAGTTATGTAAATTATAACTAAAAAAAAAACAATAATTACATTTATAATTATATAGAAATGACAGTATCATATAGAATGTTACAATTTATGACTATTAAGTTAAAAATAAGCTATGTTGCAAAAACCGTTTTCTTTTTTCTTAACCGCATTTAAATAATATACATCTGCTCGGATTGACACTCTCCAAATAGCTAATGGCCGTGTTTCCAAACTGTACTGTAAAAAATAAATATGTAATTACACACGTAAATGTGATTCAATGCACATACATGTAAAATTTACTAGATTTTACATGTAATTTTACAATTTTATATGCAAATTACATGTAAAATTACATGTAAAATCTAGTAAATTTTACAGGCTTCTCTGTAAAAAAATAAATATGTAAATTTACATGCAGAATCATAGGTAATGTGTTGCCATGAAGAGACAAGTAAAAGTTACGAGATTTTACATGTAATTTTACGATTTTATATGAATATTGCATCTAAATTATATGTAAAATTGATATAAAATTGTAAAATTACATGTAATATCTCGTACTTTTTACAGTCTTTACCCCTTAATAGGTAGGAAAAGCCCTGTATCCATTAAAAGCAAACTTCTTCTCTACAAATAAACCCTCAAGCTACTACTCTCTACAGAGACCCAGCCTGGAATGAAATCATCGTCAAAAAAAAAAAACTCTTACATCCAAACTTCAGGCCTTCCAAAACCTAGTAACTCTTTTTTGACTATTATTATTATATGAAGATGAGAAGTAAAATATTTTATATTTATAAAAAAATAAACATTTATTTTTTTTTTCAGAAACCATCGAAAAAATCCTTCGGAATTCATGTTTTTCCTGTTAAGGTAGTATAAATTTGGTTTCTATTTCATGATTCTCTTAAAAAATCTCATAAAACCATAATTATTTTTTTTACTTAACAAAATTTAACGGTGGTTAATCATGCTAAATTTAAAAAAATCCTAAAATATAATTTCTTTAACCTTGTCTTAAACAAATTGGTTTTTGTTAGTCATGCCAATTTAGTAATTTAATTAATATAGGTATTAATGTTATAACATGCATAACCCATTGTAATATATGATGAATAGATTTATTAACTAATAACCACACGGTGCACGGAAACCAAGTTTATTTGTCTACCCCACCAATTTCTTTCAAAACCAGCTAAACAGTTGCAAGCACCTTGTCAAAACATCAGCACAAGGCACTAATTTGAAACGTTATGAAATAGGAATTTGTGTGAATAGGCAACCATTAATACATTTGCGTACTGCATAATTTATTAAATTTTGAAAGTCTGTATCTCCAAAACGTTATATTTTAGCAAAAACTGTATATAACTTTTTTTGTAGTGCTAAAAAAGAGCTTCTATTTTAAATATAATTTTTTGAAATGGTTTAGAACTGAGTTATGTTAAAAAAAACATTTTACTGCGTTCAACGCTGGCTAATATCCTGAAAACAATTAATTTTAGGAAAATATAGTTTATAAAATTTTTTAAGCAATTAAAAAAAATCTTTCATATCAGTACTAAATTAATTAAACGTACTACTCTTAGTAGTGCCGATTTGGTGGTTAACGATTTACGCACTTCACCGCTTTAAAATGATCACATTGCCTTCAAAGTTAATATTTAACCATTTTATATGTATTTTCACAAAATCTAAAAAAGTTGACCCCCTAGGTCCAAAAATAAAGGTAGTTTACTGGTGAGCGATTGGCGTAGGCCTCCCCATTAAAATGATGCGATTGCATTCAAACTTGACATAGTATGCGCGAATCGCTCACCAGTGACTACCCTTATTTTTTGACTTAGGGGGTTGAAATTTTTACATTTTAAGTAAAGTCATATGAAATGGTTAAATATCAAGTTTGAAGTCAATCGAATTATTGACTGATAGAAAAATTTAAATTTAAAGGTAGTTTCCAAATCCAATCCAAATCCAAAATTCATCCAAATCCGACTAAACCCGATTTTCTCTAAGAAGGAAGCGAAGTTTTTTGGGGCCAGGAGCTTTTCATTGTCAAATTCGTTTTTATCTCCCAAGAATACGTAAGAAAAATACATGATTAAGAGTAATGACGTAATTTTTTGTGGGCCTGTGTTATTATTAAATAATTTAAATTTAATTTTAAGTTAATAACAGTAGGTGGTAACGAGTAATAGGTCACCTTTATTCGTGCATTAAATAAAAATTTTATGGCGAGCATTTAAGGTTCTATTTACATTGTAGCCTATAAATTAAATGCTTTGTGCCAAAAACTGGTTTAAAAGTAGTAATGTAATCATAATTTTAAAACTTTTTGATTAAATATGATTTATTAGCGGAGATCGCGGGTTGTGTATAAATAGTTACGCAACATATTATTAACCCTTAATCATAGACCTGTGGTCTGTGAGACGTAGGTACTCTAGAAGTTTTTTTTTTCGGTATATTTCCTTTACGTTTTGATTTATTTATGTGAAACTCATTACATCACCAATATAAGCACAAATAATATAAAAATTTAAAAAACATATATTTTTAGTATTTTTCTTACTCTCTGGGTGACATCACGTATGTGGCAGTGTGACTATGGTTACGGGTTTATAGTTTAGTCTTCTCTATAAAATTACCCGAAGATTACATAATCGATTACGACTGCGTTGTACAATGATTACGCGTAGTTGTAGTAGACCACTACAATGTCTATCCCTCGCTTCATAACGAAAATAAGGGTACTTTGTGGGAGTAGGTACACATTGGGGATTCCAATTCTGAGGTTGGGAATAGTTTTTTGTTTGGGACTCCCGAAAAGTCCAGAAATCCTGAAATTAATCCCAAAAAAATCCCGAAAATTTTTAGAATTAATTTTCGAAATCTGGAATTTGCAATTTTGGCGAAGGCGCCGATTAGTATTACATGAAATAATTTTAAATAATAATAAATAAAAAAAGTTGAATTTGAAAATTTCCATTTTTATTGTGATGTTACATTATACGGACCGAAAATTAGCATAAATGGTGTAAAATTACAGTATTAGTTACGAAGTTTTACAGACATGTGCACTGTAAAAAATGAATATGTAATGTATGTAATTACACCATGTGTACATGGGTACTCTTCATGTAAATGTGATTCAATGCAGACAAGTACATGTAAAATTTTATAGAAGTTATTTGTAATTTTACAAGTAATTTTACAAGTTTAAATGCAATGTTACATGGTTTTTTCATATGAAGATAAGATGTAAAATTATAAAATTACAGTCATTCTATAGAAAGTTGTACACAGACTTAAGAGATTTTTGAAAGACTTCCGCAATTTTCGACATCAAAATCTATGATTTTCGGTAAGATTTATGAAAAATCTTCGAAATCTTGTCGATTACCGAGCGAGATTATTGCAAAGATTTAAGAGAAATTAAAAAAAAAAAATTGAAATACTTCTGAAAATGTAAAAAAGGATTTCCGATACACTGTTGTTTTTTTTTCGTGTATTTTTCTTTTCGCTTCAACAATTATTGTCAATTATTGACAGTAATTTTAGTTTAGAGCGACTGCCGCATTTGCATTTTTCACATGTCAGCTGAAACTTGATGTCGCTGTAATGCAATTTTATTCGTCAGGACTAGTAAAGATTTAACGACTTTAACCATTTGGGCGATAAACTGCTAAAGTGAATGACAAAACTTAGTTTCGAGCTTTATATCTTGCGAAATATACACTAGGGTGGACCTATATTTTTTTACTGTTTTAAAATTTTCATTCTGGTGAATCTAGATCATCCAGATACACCAAAATAAAAATTTTAAAATAGTAAAAAAATAAGGTCCACCCTAATATACACTAATAAAATTAATATTACATGTTACATTACCTTACATGTTTGTTTAAACTCGTACTATTCTATTTAATTAGGCATCCCCTAAGTCCAGGACTTTTGTAGGCTAGTAGCGGATGGACCACCGGCTTTAACTGACTTTCGAACCAGTTTTAGGGGGTGTCTGTGTCACCTGCCGCCTTTGTCAAATTTCAATTATTAATTAACTAAAAAAGCCATTCGGCGCGAGAAAGAATCGAACATACGCTAGCCGGCGTGTCAGGTATTTGAATTAGACGCCTTAACCCGCTCGGTCAGTTCTTCCATCCAAATGAATATCATTTAGACCAAGTGAATATTAGCTGTATACAGTGTGGTCCAAAAGTCACCCCTCCCCTCTTAACTTTTAAACGAGTGGAGATATTGGCTCATGTCAATGAATAATTTTATCTTGAAGTAAAATAAATTCGCATTTAACCTGAAAATGTATCTTCCTAAAAATAGTGTACCTAACTCGCCAAGAAAGTGTAATTTCCTTACTCGTTTGCTATAGATATACTTGTTTTGTTTCTTAGCTAACAAACAAACAAAAAATAGTCACATCTGCAGGTTTGAGTAAAAAACAACCAATTTGAGATATTCAGAACTGATTTTTTACCAGTTTTTTTTTTTTTAATTAGACTAATGGATTTTTGTTCTTGATAGTCATAAACTAGCAAAAAGCTTTTATTTCGTGGGCGAAAAAAAAAAAAGAAAAACACACTAAACTTGTCTAACTTTTTCGCGTGCTTTAACAATGATGATTCATTGTCCTAAAAGATAAAAATACATCTAAGAGTCCCTTTCTGGGAATAAGGTTCGAACTTTTTAAAATGTTGTACATGCAAAGTGTACTTACCACCCCTTTTAATTTTTCTTTGTTTATAATGAAAGTAACCTGTGAAAAGTAGTGCATCTCTGCCAGAAAATAACCTTGTTAACAACATGTTCTACATCGAGTTATAAAGAGTTACATATCGTTATCGTTATTCGTAAAAACAATGTTTTTCTATATTAAATCATTTACGAGTTTTGTAGTTTTTGGCACTCTTAGTACATATCCTGAAAAAACGCTCTGCTAAACTATAAACGAGAAACCAGGCCCTTTTGTAGCGCGAGTATTCAACTCATCTAGGCTAGGGGCAAAACGTATAACTTTGCAAAATGAAAATTGGTATACATAAAGGCGCCGTTTCTCAAAAGAACTGCTAAGCCTTACTTAAATATGCAAGAACTGAAAGAACGTATAGCAAAGTATAAGTCGTTAGATGAAAATACAACAAAAAAAATACGTTGAAAGGAGTTTTTTAAAGGACTTGTTGAAATGAAAAATTAAATCTCTTTGTGTGTGCAAGAATGTCATATAACGTCGTTCAAATAGAAAGTTTAAAAGACGAATATATTATTATATTATAATCATTTATTAAGAAAATATAAAGTGTCAAAGTTTGTGAGGTACCTATATTTGCAATAAACTCAATGGTCAGCGCTACATTTAAATCAGACAAAGAGAGGTTCTACAGAGAAAGAGAGGCAAAAGTATAATTATTACTATGTTTTAAAATAAAATTATGCATAAACTGATCGAAAAAAGTAAAGGATATTTTGGTTTCCTTGAGAAAAAATAATCCAAAAAACAAAAAATGGCCCGCCGCTTTCTCATTATCTTGTTTTACTGTATTGAACATGTCTGGGACATGCTTGGTAGGGCAGTAATTGATCGTCAACCCATTTTCATGACGTAAGGAAACTAGCAAGTTCTTTCAGATTTATGGGATATCTGGACCAAAATCAGGTAAATCGCTTAATTTTAAGTATGCCTCGGCGAGTTGAAGCGGTTACAGCCAACAGAGGTAGAAATACTCGGTATTAATTAATTTAGAGTTTTTAAAAATAATTTCTCTTTTGTAACATTAAGGAAAACATATCGTTAAATCCCGAATATAAATATTTTTTAATTGATTAAATTTATTTGTTTTTTAGAAATGATTGGAAAATATGGACATTTTATGATTGTTTTTTCTTAACTGTTTTTTTTCCCAGGGAAGGAATCATTCTTAACAATATACTTAACTTTTTTCGGTCGATTTTAGGTAAAAATAACATTTTAAATTATATTTTAAATTACATTGTTTAGTTTTCATCCTGTACATAGTAGATTTTGAAAAAGTCCCTTATGCGGACAAATATAAGGTTTCATTCGCATGACGTACTACCTGAAGTTGCTGGCTTGAGGCGATATTTCAGTGTAATTTGAATGAGTTCGTAAAACAGCACGGTCCGGACAATACGTTAAATTCGTCAGGGGCGCGATACTCACGGCACTATCGCTTCCAAAGAACAAAAATAAAAATAGTTATTCGTAATGAATCACGCTATGGAAAATACATCCAATAAATAACATTTCGCGTAGAACGAGTTGCAAATAGGGTTTACGCCATTTCTCGAGGAAACATCATCTTGGGCCCAGTACAAGAAGACACCTGGAACAATACAAGTAAGTCCCTTTTGCCTCACGTCACAAAGGTCCTTCGATAAAACACCCCAGCGGTTAACATACATGAAGGTAAGATATTTGTTTTTCTAATTCCAAACCTATTTTTTAAATCTTTATAAAACAGAGCTGTGTACAGTATCAAAGATTTATGCCCGAATTTAATCAGGTTTAAGTTCATCTTTGTTATTTTCTGAACCACCGCACAAAATATATTTTTCAAAATTGAGCGTTTTGATACATTTTCTTGACACATTATTTTGCATACTTTTCCAGCTTACTATCAATAGAAAAATAACTCACCGAATTGGCATGTAAGTATAAATTTTAATCATTTATGCTACATTTAAGTTCAAATTTATGACCTTTACACAGAATTTGAATACGAAATATTTGTATCTAAAAGAAAAATGTATATTTTCTATTATTTAGGCTACTTAATTTTCTTTTACTGCTAGGGCAACGTTCAAGTATTACATAACGCAAATTTTCATCATTTTGGACTTTTTATGTATATAAACCACGGTATAGAAGACCATTGTAGCCTCGATGCTACGCAACTCGGGATTTAATTAATATTAATACGCTCGGATATAAAAAATATCTTCTCTACCTTGGTATATAATTACTATTCTTTGCCCTCGAAGAAAAACACTATTTTCTACGTATGATTTTGTACGGAAAAAAAATACTGAACAGGTACTTAGTTTAAAAAGAATTGTTCTCAAATTTAACCCATTTTAAAAAGCATAAAAAGTTGAAAAGTCGTAATTTTAGGAATTCCCAACTTCGGAAAACATTAATATTGATAAAGACGTTATTTATTTCGGCTTTTAGCCTCACGAAATTCTGGTATTTTCTTCCCTGACAATAAAACACCAGAATACGTACGGCTTTATTAATCTATGTCGTAAGAAATATACCGGAACATTAATCAAATAGTTGCAACTTTGTACTCTGTTCCGGCGGCGCACAGTGGGCACATAAATATCATATAATCAATAATCATAGAGCCATAAGGGGATAAAAGGTCTACACCCTGAAAAAA
>OY294052.1:1378979-1588139 GCA_958510825.1 Brachypterus glaber | reverse complement strand
TTGATGCTACTGCTTTTGGCTCGATGGTATTTTTCATCATTTCGTACAAATGCTCGTTATGTCATGCCATTAATAAAAATTTTTATTCGATTGCAAGGGGGACAGTTATTTTTCTTTTCTCTCCGTCTTTCGAGCAAACAAACCATCAATGAAATAAACAGATAGGGAATAAAATTTAACCTTAATGTCTCAGTTTCAGAAACTTTGGATAGTTTTTGCCTTAGAAGAAGAAAGTTAGATTATAACAAAAAAAGTTAATGTAATTTTTTTTATCCCGACCAAAGGGACAACTTATCACCCTCCTGAAAAGGCCAACTGCATTTTTTTTACTGTTTGCGTCTAACAGGCCAACTAAAAAATGTTAAACCAAACTTTTACGACTAAAGATTTACAAAACACAAAACATAATTTCTGTTCGATGGTATCTAAAAGCGCTATTTTTTGTATGTGAAACCTATACGAAAAGTTTAATTTTCCGGCCTAGGCCGAAAAGTAAAATAGTCGACGTTAATTGGTTGATTGATATTGAAACTGTTGACATTTGAATTCTAACCTCAAATATGTGGTCAAAAATACAAATGTATTTAATGGTTAATTTAGCACTTATATAAAAGATAGTTTTAAATTGGTCAAAAAATGTTATAAACAATGTTTTCCTAAAACGCATTGTTTTCGAGATATTGGCGTTTAAAGCAGTAAAAGGTTTTTTTAGCAGATCTCACATATTTATAACCCCATTTCAAAAAATTATATTTTAAATAAAAGATCTTTTTAAGCCCTATAAAAAATGTTATACACAGTTTTTTGCTAGAATATAATGTTTTAAAGATACAGAATTTAAAATCAAACAAAACACCTAGTTTGAAATTTGCAAACTAGATGGCTCTAGTGTACAATAGTGCCGATGTTTTGACAGGGTGCTTGCAACGTTTCATTTAATTAAATCTTATACTCTACACCTCCAAAATAGAAATTTCGACAAATTTTTGTTCTTCATTTTCTCTCCTCAGCCGTTTCATTGGCAATCGCTATACCAATAGAACAAAAAGTTTGTATCTCTGTGTTTCAAGAAATCGAAAAATAATTTTGACAGTTATTAATTAAAAAGGATTTCCTAGTTTTCTTGCTTTTATTTGTCAAGATACTTTTAAAAAGTTATCATAATAAATAAGACGTTTTGGGATTGCGAAAACAATAGTTTTCGTTAAGTTTGTTAAAACTTAAAAGCGTAATTTATCAAAAAACTTTTCGCTTAAGTTTTAGTAACACTTTTTGCAACGGAATTCGTGTTCCTGAATTATATAGGGTCACTCCATCCAGCGGCACATTGCTGCTACGGGTCTACGGCAATGATTTAGAGTGAGGGGAACAGGAATGCCGTCTGATCGATTGGAAAATATGAATGGCGGCCATTTTTACTCGTCAAGTTTCAAATTTCTTACACTAGATGGTGAGATATGGCAAGAATTTTAATTAAGGCTTGGCAAATGTGAATATCACCTTTGTCGGCCACATCGCATAAAAAGCTGCGAAAGCTGTTATTTTTTCTGCATCTTTTTTATTCTGCAACAAATTCCGTAAAAAAAAACGGTTTCGTTTTTTTAGAGACCTATGTCCTTTATTTTTATAATTCTGAGTTGGCTACCCTAATCCCTAAAAAAAAGTTGTATTTACCCTTCAATAGCGAGTTCAAGGAACCGCCGCTGGATGGATTGGCCCTAGTATTATTTCCATTATAATTTGAAAGTGGTAAACATGAAGTTTAAAGGAATGTCTGGTACCTGTCCAAAAGTGCATAAACAGTAAAAGCATAGATTTAAGTTTTCTCATATTTTATGCTGTCAAAAATACAGGTACACCCACAATATGTATTGATTAATACTTATTTTGTGAAAAACTTAAAAGCTATAACTTTTCTTTTGATAAATTTATTGTACATGTACATTGCTTCTTAAGACTTAGATCTAGGGTCCCTAATTCATCCTACCAACTTTGTATTTTTTGTTTAAAAACAAAAAATACAGGGCGCAACTGGACGAGAAAACCAAAAATCTTACTATCCCTGGGTAAATCATCTTACGTAAAAATTTCTTACCTACATAATTTGTTTACTCTTAGTAGTATAAAAATATACAAAGGAATAAAAAAGCATCTAAGGCCATTGTCCATTCTCTGGCTAAACACAATTAATCATGAAAATGTAATCTTAAGGTAATATAAAATCCCTTGGCCATGAGATAATCCGTGCTTAGGAAAGTGCATTAAATTTCTTTTATGTATTAATAACACAGGTCTACAAAATATAATACATTTCAAGGTGCCTGTGTTCTGTCAACGGATTCTAAATCTACCTAATGCTCAGGTTTAAAAGTTTTCTACTACACAAAGTTTTCGAGATTGCACAGTGTTTGAAAATGGGTATCCTAGTGTTTTTGAGGTTGCTGAAACCGAATCCGATGTTACGAATCTAAAAAAAAAAAAAAAAAAATTAAAATGGTGGATCCAATATGGCGGCAAAACAGACACGGCCCATATGGCATTATCTAAATGGTTTCAGCGACCTCAAAAATAACTAAATCACTAATTTTCGACAACAAATATTAATATTTTAAAAAACTTCGCTGTCATATTGGATCCGTCAAAAACCCTAGAATACACATTTTAAAAAATATTGTGTAATTTGTCAAAATTCTAATTATAATTTTATAACTAATTATTATTAGTATATTTTAACAAAGTTTGGGATGAATTATCTCGAAAACGGTGTGTAGTAGAAAACTTTAAGTTATCAGTAACCTGCTTATCCTTGAAACCATTCCTCTATAATTAATTATTATTTAAATTATAATTGAGGAGGTGAAAATCAAAACGCACTTTTGCCTTTGTGACATAGCAGCTTGCCACTTAGTAAATAATACATTTTGATTGTCAAATAATTGACGACCTGACTTTCACAAGTGTACACTGTATAAAATAGGGGTAAAATAAATGGTATAAATACTACTGCTCACAAAAGAATACTTTCCCCTATACTTCGTACGATTTTTTTAATGTTTTACGAGAAAATATTTTAATATATATATTTTTAAAAACAAATAAATTTAATTAAATTTTGTGTCGCCTAATTTATAGACTACGGAAAAACCAAATAAACTTTAAGTCTAAATTTACTAATCCTTTAGAGCTAAATTTACTAATCTTTTAAAATGAAGTTACTAATCCTATAAAGGATTTCTTCAATTTTATTTTTTTACCTGGACCTGTACCTGGTTCGATATATACCTAATATTTTTGACTTTTCTCTCATTCTGTAACAGAATGTCTGTGTAAAAGTTTGATGTACTAAGAAAAGGTTAAAAATTAAAACAAAATAAAAATTAAAAAGAAGTGTACAGATGGTTATTTTAAATTCTGATGAGGTTAGTTTTCTATATTTAACAATATTTTTTCTCATTTTAAATTAAGATCTATAGATCCCTGTGGGAAACTGTATCATTTAATGTATTTTTGAACAAAAACGCACTGTTTTAAAGTAGTTCTTACCAAAATGTTATGTGATGTCACAACAAAACAATTTTGAACATACATTAATTTAGTTTTTGTCGTCTGATACAAAATACATACAATGTTGGTTTAGCCTCGTACTATTCTACTTAATTAAGCATCCCCTAAGCCCAGGACTTGTGTGGGCTAGTAGTAGAGGGAACTACCGGCTTGTCCTGACTTTCGAACCAGTTTATAGGGAGTGTCCGTTTCACTTATCGCCTTCGCCAAATTTCAATTATTAACTAGTTAACAAATTACAATTTTGTGTGCGCCAGTTTATTTTAAAAGGTCAAAAATTACAACTTTTTTTTAGCCTAAAAATGCAACTTTTTTCTTCAAACAAAAAACTTAATAAATAAAAAAAAGGTCCCCACCTTTTCTTGAAATATGCAACTTTTATATTTTGAATCCTTCAAATATGCAACTTTTTTTTGGATCAGTGAAATATGCGACTTTTCCAATCTATATATTTTTGTACATGCATATTGCTCTGTTCGTAATTATCTAACGGCTGTAAAATAGTGTCTTCTTTTGTTCCAGGAATCTGTCCGATCTCGGGTGGCCATGGATTTTACGGGATCAGTCGGCAGGATAGTGGAAGACCCGAAGGAAGCGAAAGCCATAGCCGTGGCCGAGGGATATTCCTGGAAAAAGCGGTACCGGCCGAGCTGCAGAACCACACCGAACGCGGCCTATCTCCAAGGATTAGAATCGGGGGTTCACATAACGCAACCCTGGTTTCACAGCGGGATGAGCAGGGACCAGGCAACGGCGTTGATCACTCGCCATGGGACTGTTGATGGGTAAGAACAAGTCAGCAAAATTATTTCGCTTATAGTCACCCCTTCGCTAGCGTTGACGCATATACTCGTATGTGTCAAGATTGTACATGACGCATATATGCGTCATGTAAATAAAAACTGAGGAAGAACGACAGCATATGGCTTTAAAACATCGGCAATATTACACATATCTTGCGGTTTGATGTCCTAAAACCTGCAAACCACAATATCAGTGAAAAAATATATATCTTTACTTTTTAAGCTCAACAAAGTGCGTTTGAAAGGCACTCACCCATATGCTCTTTCTGCAGCCATCAATCATTATTTTGTCGTTTATTTTTGTAAAAATACATAAAGAAATAAAATTCTGCGAAAAAAGACTCGTTTAATTCGTTTGAAAATTACTGCTTTAAGTCGTTAGTGGTTCCGCTGTTGCAACGTGTTGCCATGGCAACTAAATCCAAATTGGCTTAGCGAATTTGTCGTAAATGTGTACTCATAGGAGAATGGTTCTTTTTTAAGCCATGTTAAGATTAACATTAATGATCTTAGGGGCTGTCCATATATTACAACGCAAATTGACCAAAATTCATACACTTCACACCGCGGTTCTCGCGTTATTAAAGGCTGTAGGGAGTTTATATTTGAGGGGGGTAGCCAAAACATGAAATCTCTACAGCCTTTAATAACGCGAGAAACGGGGTATGAAATGTATGAATTTTGGCCAATTAGCGTTACGTAATATATGGACAGCCCCTTAGGGATCGTTCAAGTATTACCTAACGGAAATTGTACCAAAATTCATAGACTTCATACCCCCGTTCTCGCGTTATTACAGATTATAGAGATGTCATATTTTGGCTGCCCCCCTAAGGGGGGTGTAGCCAAAATATGAAATCTCTACAGCCTTGAATAATGCGAGAACCGAGGTATGAATTTTGGTACATTTTGCGTTACGTAATACTTGAACGTTCCCTTACATGTTTTACGAACTTATTACAGATACACAGAAAAACCCTAATAAGCCTTTTTACATTTTGGACGATAAAGGGGGGCTATGGAAAAAAATGTAAATAACACTTTTTGTGTAATTTTTATTTACTTTTTAGGTGGTTTTTAAATTTTTGTCGTATTGTAAATAATAGAAAACAAAAAAATCAGTATTGGTCAAATCCGAAATCATTCTGCATACACGCAGAACTTCAATTAATCATTAAATTATGGGTACCCTTGAAAAATTAAACACAATGGAACATGATTCAAGGTTCATTCGGTTGTTACCTACCATGGTACCATCTTTAATTGTGCATGGTAGAATGTAAATTTGGATGGGATTTATTCTCTTATTTTTTGTAATTTTTGTGCTTGCACCTTACGAGTGTCATTATTGTTGCACAATATATACTTACGTATATAAGTATTTATACTAG
Organism: Brachypterus glaber; assembly: GCA_958510825.1. Taxonomy (NCBI): domain Eukaryota; kingdom Metazoa; phylum Arthropoda; class Insecta; order Coleoptera; family Kateretidae; genus Brachypterus; species Brachypterus glaber. The sequence goes on along the minus strand of OY294052.1, from coordinate 1,582,381 downwards.
AATGTTTACATTTAAAACAGATGACAGGGACGTAATTAAATTTTACTATATTAAATACGTATTTATCCTATATAGCTCGACGCACAGAACACAAATAAAACAAATAAAGCCGATCCAGTAAATATATATTTTTACAAATGCTTTGTGGATGTGGCTAAATCTTGTGTGAAATATGATTGGATAGGATCGAACGTTAATTGACTGTAATCAGTCAACGTGGACTCGATAAAAATACATTAGTTTAAATGAGTCTAAAATTATGCAACGTCCCGATTGGACAAAAAGTTTAACACGCGCCAGAAAAAAATTATCGCTGCTAAAAAAAGTTCTCTTATATCTCTGGCACGACTATCAAAAATGTTTTTCATTAGCTTTTTATTTAAATGTAATGGTTATTTAATTGCGATAATAAGGCAATTATCACTTAAATTAATTAAAATTAAATATATTTAACTATCTCCAATAGTTTAATGTGTTTTTAATGGGTTTTTGAGTTAAAAAAAAAAGAAGATTTGCCTAATTAAATTTGCATATTTAGGTAATTCAAACTTGATTCTTTATTTATTAAACGATCCTAGAACGGGTCTAATTAGGTAGTTCACTTTTTATTAGTATTGCTTTTTGATAAGTAAACATGTGTACCCTAGTAGAAATTTAACGTTAGAATAACGATTTTCTAACGTTAGAAAACTGTATTAAAATACGTTATAAAATATGTGCAAATGTCCCGCTTTTTAACGTATCAATCTAACGTTAGATTTTCAAGTTAGAAATACGTTATAAGTACGTTTAATTTATAACTTTCAGAGGGGGCGTAGCCAACTAGGAAATTTCTACCTGTATCATAAAATGGCATCTGGAGACAAATATATTCATATAAATAAATCTTAATGTATTTTAGCTATCATAATATTTTTAAACATAATTTCGTTACATTTATTGATAAAATCCATCTTTTTAGGTGCCCCCAAATATATTTCGTGTAATATGCTGTTATACTTCGATAAATACGTTTACCTCCCAGAAAAACTTTATATTTAGTTGATTAATATTTATTTATACATTCAGAATCTTAAAATATTTTTTAAATTCTAGTACAGAGTTGCCAGACTTACTATAATTTTGACTTTTGGGGGATATTTTTTTAAACTTATTATAGAAATAATAAATAATTATTAAACCTAAGCACATAGATGTCTGAAATGAGTATTACTAACGTTAGATTTATGTATTTTATAACGTTTTTGTTAAACGTTAGTTTTTAAGGTACTTTTGTCAAGTTATCTTAATCCTTTGACCATTACCTACCGGTATCTCGTACCTCTATCATTTTCTCCCTTTACCTTGCCCCGATTTTTCCAAAAACAAGCCTAGAAGATTGGATAAATAATCTGTGATCCAAATTTACAAATTCAGATCAAAGCGTTTTCGAGGTATCAAAATTTCCTGGACAGACAGACCGACAAAAAGAAAAAAAAAATGACGGACGTAAAAAAAGCAATAAATTTTTTTACTAGGTTTCGCAAGGGAACATTCAAGTATTACGTAACGCAAATTTTGATCATTTTGGACTTATTGGCAGTAATAATATCACCGGGGTAGGACCAAACGAGTTCAACTATAATAGACTATGGTCCTACCCCATAATGGAGCTTAAAAATACACATTGTGGCGAGGTATATATCTGTACCTTGACACTGTGCGGCAGGCAGAAACACCATCGCCTAGTAACAAAACTATACGTACGGTAGGTCAGGTGAAATTAATGATAGCGAGGTCATATAGGACGCCGCACGATGTTCAAATATTCCTAGTCATGGGCGTAACCTATACTAATGCCAGAAGTTTTTTTTATATATACTGGGCGTTCTATGAACTAAGGGATCATACGTCACTATTTTTGTCTATTTTTTCCCCCCCCCCTACCCTTAATAATACGCACGCTTGCATACACCCTCCTAAATAATTACATCACGCGAATAAAAATAGTATATTATAGTACTAGTTTCATAACACATCATCATAGCGCACGAGTACAAGTTTAGAAAACGCTTGCGGCGAGTTTTCTAATATACTAGTGCGCTAAAAACGTGTTATAAAACGAGCGCTTTATACTATTTTTTCTATTTTGCTCTAAAATTAAAAAAAAAACTTACATTTAAATTGATGATCAATTTAGGGATTTTTGTTTTGGGTTGGCATTACAATTTTCGTAATATTTGAAATTCATAGAATAATCGATATTTTAATATCTTTTATAGTCAGCTCTTCTCTTTTTCACTGCAAGTAACTGTCACAATTTTAACACGGTAAAAATGAACTTAAAACACAATTTTGTAGAAAACTAAACTTACTGCTGACATTTGCACGGAAAACGCAAAGCGATATTCTTTTTTCCTGTTTTGCCAACCCAAAAGAAAAAATGGACTAATATAACACGCAAAATGCCTGTGATTATGAGATTATGAGTCGCAAAATAGAAAAAATTATTTAGTGTGTGTGCATACAGACACAATCAAAATCTTTACGGCTTGTTTATACGTAATTATCCTTTTTTTTTTCAGGGTATTTTTGGTACGCGAGAGCCGTTCGAATCCAGGTTCCTTCGTCCTGACCTACAAATGCGGCGGAAAGGTCCTACACGCACAAATCAACCCGATTTTGGACCAGGTGCGCGACGCTCACGTCTTCTCCCTGGACAGCGGCGTCACCAAATTCTACGACCTTTTGCAATTAGTGGAGTTTTATCAATTGAACGCAGGCTGTTTACCCACAAGGCTGACACACTACGTCGTCCAAAATACGGTCTCAGCAGCGAAAAATAACGAGAACGACCAAGCTGCTGCTGGGGGAGTTTGAATTTGAATTCGCTACACGTAATTTTTGTATTTAGTACGAGAGACCAAAAAGAATGTTCAATATTTGACAGTATACAGTTTTCCACTTTTTTCAGAACTCAGGGTTAGATTTTCGAAATAAGTTAATCCAAAGGACATGTTTGTCAAAATAATCCTCGTACAAGTCAATTTTTATTTTTAACTCTGCAATAAAAATGTAATATTTCTATATAAAATACAATAACTCTCCTTATAAAGTGATACTATTGGTCTGGTAGCCCACGCCCAGTAGAATTTTTTTATTACCTCACCGTTGAGACGCCCCGCTACCGAGAATTTTCTTATGTAATAAGTTGTTTGACTGGACATAAAGAACACATATACAAAGTCTTAACGGTGAGGTAATAAAAAAAATCTATTGGGTTTGGGCTCCCGGGTGCCCACGTGCGAGGGCGAGGGAAATCTGAGGAATTCTCATTTTTACCAAACAAGGGACCTATATTTAGACAATTTATAAGATTTTTCGGAGTAATATTGAAAGAAATTCCGAGAAAATTTTAAGAGATTGCCTCCTAAAACGAAGTTAGGTTTTTTTCATCGGTTTACCTCTCGCCCATATAGTTGGCAAAAATTGAAAAGTGTCAGTGGACAGATTTTTTAAGGGAGTTTATTTGTGGTACACCTTATAAAACTGTCCGACACTGGTGACTTCAGATACAGATATTTTAAGGAACGTTTAAAAACATATTTGATGTTTTTTGGAGAGCTAAGGAAGTGAAATATAAAAATAAATAATTAACATCGGCACAATTTAAAATAAAAATATACCCGTCCGAGAAAAAATCGAGTTTTGATGAAAAACAATATTTTTAAAAATCTACCTTGAATTATGTAAACTGGAATTTAATGTTTTGGCCATGTTTTGCTAAATTTGGTCACTGTGTATATTTCTTTTCGTTATATGAAGAGTTTCAGAATATATTTATGTTTTTTTTATGTTTTTGATAACTAACTAGGCAAATATATCAAATATTTAAAAATCCTTAAGTTTAACTCTTTACTTACTCCATGTTTAGTAGTTTAGTTAAAATTTTCAAGACAATTTGCGACATAATTTTGTAGAACTTTTTTTATGTGTCTTCTAGTCTAAATTTGTTAAAAGTATTTAGTTAAAAATAAAGATTAACGCCAAATTGATATTTGATTACATCACTGTTAGAGTATTTTTTGTTTTTCGTTTCGGGCCAGTTTTTTCACCTCAGCAATATCACGCACTCTGACAGATTAATAATACTACTTTACATGATTTTGCTTCAAAGTTCTTTTAAACATTTTCTTTCTATTTTTAGCAACATAATTCAAATCCGTCAAAAAAAATTACTTAAGCCGTGTGTGATTAAATACAGATACATGTAAAAAAAATTGTATTGTAAATGTAATTTTACAATTTTATATGTAGTTTTACAATTTTACAATAATTTTACATGTAATTTTACAATTTTACATGTAATTTTACAATTCTACATGAAATTTTACAGTTTTAAATGGACATTACATGTAAAAATGTAATATAACATGTAAAATCTAGTAAATTTTACATTTATGTGCATTGAATCACATTAACATGTAGAATTATGGCTAATTTTTCCAGAGTAGTGTAACATTTTAATTGTGAACCCCAGATAAGTTTAAAATAAATAAATTTCCGCAGTTGAAAAAATTGGCCCTGGTAGTTCTAATTTAGAGACTAGACAATATAATGGCCATACATACATAGGACGCGTTATGACGTAGATAATGAATAATTACTAATTATTATAATTTAAAACAATAATAAATGAATTCGAAAACTCATTTATTGTAAGATAGTGTAGAAATCATCAACGTTATATATTAATACATTATGATAAAACAGAAATAATTTTTCTAAAATCATTTGATAATGAAAAAGTAAACCATATTTATAATTTCTACGCTATCTTATAGTTACTGAAGACTAAGACCAATATATCTGAGGATTTCTAAGTAAATATAAATTTCTTTATACAGGGTGTTTTTTTTAATAGTTCATAACTTTTTCATTGGAAGTGATATGCTTCTGTGAACAAAGTTTAATCGTAGATCACAATTTACTTGCTGATTTTATTTTCTGATATTTTTTTCCAAAAAAATAACCTCAAAATTGACCGTACCCTATATATTTGTAAATTAATTTTAAATTAATTTTAAATAAAAAGGTAAATTCAAACGCTTATCTAAAATTGATATTTTTATTCTTACTTTAGGTATGAACTTTTGTATTGAAAAAGAGAGTTGCCTCACTGTCAATTACGTTTTCCAATGGAGATTTCTCCCGTTAGATTAGACAGGGACAAAAGTTCTACCCAAAAAGGATATAATACATACATACACTCCCACTTCCACCCAACCAAACAAATTCTGTATTTGTTCTTTGTTGAACAAATACAATATTTACTTGGCCGGGCGAAAAGTGTAACTATATTAAAGAAATTACTGGCGCCATCTAAATTTTAGTAGAATTATCTTATTCTACAGATTTACATTAGCTATGTTCGTTCATGCCGCTCAGTGCTACACTTTCCGGCCAACCAAATAAATACTGTATTTGTTGTATGAAAAACAAATACAATATTTATTTGGTAGGCTGGAAAGTGTAGCACAAATGAGATAGAGATAGGGTAGACGTCTTTTGTTTCATAATTCTAGTTGTAGAGAGCTCCATTCATGAAAAATGATGGATACTGGAGTGTGGTTTCTCGAAATGAGACAAAAAAAGAATATGCCTTTACAGTTCTGAATTTTATATTGAAAAGTATTTTACCCGAAATATTTTCAAGTAGTCGATGTTTACAACATTTCAAAAAGTAAAATTTCAAAAAGTTTGTTTAGAAATATATTCTTGATGTAAGGGCACAAAAAAACTAGTTTAAAGAGCCATAATATACACATTATGTCACTTCAAATTAAAAAGTTATAAGGGTTTGTGACTCCCGGGGTCATTTCAGAAACGCTCTGTATAAACTGTACATGATATGTACAATACTGCCCTGCTAAGACAAGTTGTCCTATCTGCAAAAATACACTTTTTGAGATAAGCACACCATTGTATTGCTTTACACTAGCCCCATGTGCCTACTAAAAAGAAGGGTCCTATCTAAAACCCAAATCCTAAAAATTAGCCTAAGATGTTTGTCCTATGTGGAAATTTTTTAATGTTTTCTAAATCAAATTGTCCTAACTAGTCTTTCCTAGACGAACAAGTCAGGACTAGGACTAACTTTACAGATCTTAGTAATTTAATTGGACTTCTTAGATCATTTTGTCCTAACTTTCTCAGATAGAATAAATACATTTATTTTTGATTTAAAATAAAGCAGAACCCAACGCCATATTTATTTAAACATGTTTTTAAAAAGTGCAAAAAAAAGCAGTAAAACTGGCAATATCTCAAAAAATCTAATTTGCAGATAGGACAACTTGTCTTAGCTGGGTAGAATAATGTAATTAGTAATTGTAAAAAATAACTGAATTTTATACAAAATTTTCGATTGACTGATATGTGTTAAAAACAAGATGTTATCCCAAGTAACACAGTAGCTATAAAGTATCTCTTTCTGCTCTTTCGCAGCAAAATTACAGCCATATAGCTGAAATTTTGCTGCGAAAGAGCGGTAAGAGGTATTTTATAACTATTGTGTTACTTGGGATGTTTTAGTTCATATAATATGGACTTGTGTATGTTAATGTTAGGATGAGATCTCATAAAAATTAATACCCAAGTATAGTTTTAAATCTCTAATCAATACTAAAGGTAAAGTAATATAAGATTAAAAACTTACGAATTTAACTTAAACTAAAAGTTAACAAATTACATATTTTTACCTTACATTTTGACTGGAAAAATTCCTAGTTTAAGAGAGTATCTTAAATATGTATTACTTCACCTTAATTTTATACAAAATAGATAGGTAAAACACAGCTTAGAATATTTTTGGCCACTCAACTTTAGAGCACTGGTAGGTTAGTGTAGTCGTACTCTAATAAACCTAGTGCTCTACTTTAAATCGAAATTAAACATTAAAAAGTAAAAAGCGCATAAAACTACTAATTTTTTAATTATTAAAAATTAGTTACTCTACAATTATTAGTTTTTCAAAAAATTTAAAATTATTTCACTTTATTAAAAAAGATATTATTACAGGGTCTTCAGATGATGATAAACTGTTTAAACTTTTAGGCCTAAATTCTCTTATAAGAAGCCTCAGATATACAAAAGGGCTAATTAACTTTTAAATTTAAGTTTCGTTTATTTAAATAATTAAGAATAGATTAAAAGATTTGATCATCTTAATAATGTATCAAATTATCTATGAATTTGTTAAAAGTTAAAAAAAAACTAATGTGTTTATTATTATTGTGTAGTTTGTTCCAAAGACGATATTTATTTGTAAATATTTGGAAAATTTATTTAATGTTCTATGTTACATACAAAAAATAGAGAAAAAATACGATTTAAAAGTATATAATTTCGATTTTTTTATCGAAGGTACAAACTAGAAGCCAATTTGCAAAATTTTGCGTTGCGTATTTAAAGTATGACCCCTTCGGTTTAAAATTAAAGTAATAAAAGTTCAGTTTTGCAAAAAATACTCATTTAAATCGTGTTTTTAAATATATCTAGCAGGTACATACTATGTGCTCCCTATAAAAAGGTTAAGAAGAAAATACTTTTTAATAATCTGTTTAAAATTTAATTTCTAAATCATAAACTTGCAAATAGTTTTCAAAAATCATATATATATAACTCGCTTGTTTATATAAACTTTTATATACACTTTTATATAAACTTTTATATAAACTTTTATATAAACTTTTATATAAACTTTTAAATAAACTTATATAAACTTTTTCAGTCAGTCAGTATAACTTATACATAATATATTTGTATTTATAATTAATAGGTCAAATTAACGTCGCAAGCAAGTGGCAAAACAACTTTACACTACGATATTTCAAGAACGCTTTGACCCAGAGACTTGAAATCTGGAACAAAGATTTTCTGACTAGTAGAGAAAATGTGTTTTAAATTTCATGTCTCTATGTCAAAGCGTTCTTGAAATATCGTAGTGGAAAATTGTTTTGCAACTTTCTTGCGACTTTTTACTATAATATAAAACACATAGTGTGTTTTAAAATTATTTTAAAAATTATATTCTTATTGCCCCCATTTTTTGGTAGCACATAATATGTACCTTATAGGATGTTTTAATAAGACTTCTTAATTTGACAATTTATTTATTTTTAATTTGTGAAAAAACTTAAAATTTGAAAATAATATTTATTTTATTTATTGTAACATTAAACATCCTATAAAAAATATTTAAAATATAAAGACAAAATGACGATTTCATTTTGTATGAAATAATATTCATTTGGCCATTTTTTTAAATATTACAAGCAGGGTTTATTTTAGTTTTTATTTAAACAAAATTAAAGCTATTTAAAAACGATACTGATATAAACTTATAAAAATAAATATTTCGAAAAAAAAAAATGAATTAAAAAAATCAGTATTAATTCTCTTTAATATACAGGGTGACACTAGTTTTATGTAACTTTTTTTTTCAAAATAAATTATAATTACAGATGTAGGCTGTGGTACGGTTTTGGTGTGAAAATTGGCAAATTTTGGATTAAAAATAACTAAATTTAAAATTATAGGCAACTTGACAAAATAACTGCCATAATATGATATTGGTACACACCAAAATATTTGTAGATAGGATATATGAATAACAAATTATTTGGTCCCTGACATTTTTTTTTGTTTGGTTTAATAATAATTTAATAATAAAAAAATAATATCAATGCCAAAAATACATCTTTTCACCGTTAAGCAATATATGTAACAAATCTTATCTTATAAGAAATCCAAGTAGTTGTGATATTTATTTTAAAACTATTATAATATATTATTTAAGTTATATGACAGTATTTTATATATAACATATAATTAAAGATTTTTTCATACTATACCTAATATAAATCATTTAATGCATCACTTTATATATAATAAATATGTCAAGATCTTTATGCTTATGATTAAAAACAAATTTATGTAAACAAGCCAAAAAGGTTCCTTGGTTACATATAAACCAAATTTTATTATCTTAACTATAACATACTGAAGAGTGTTGTTTAAATGACGTCATAGTTAGTTGGTAAAGTAAAAGTAAAATCTTTTTCGCGGTTAAAAAGTAGATTGAGTTGTTTATTTTGAGATATTTTGAAATTGAGAACCAAAAATGAGGTCTGCAAGGAAAAAATTAGGCTTGTCCTAACTGCAAGAACATTTTTGCATAAAGCTTATAAATTACTTACTTTTATTTAACTCGTTTATCGTATCTATATTATCCACGAATGATATCTGACGATTGTTTAAAATAATATCAATAGAATTCATTCTTGCCGAGATTCTTGCAAAAGTGGCAAAACAATCTTGTACATAAGTCCGGCTTCCACAAAAACACTAACCTCTTCTTCGTCAAAAAATATGATTCGAAAAGGACAGAAATATGATAGAAAAGGATAGAAATACTTACTATGCGAGCAAACCACCTAGAGGTACATGGTTACTAAGAATAGTAAGTGTGACGTCATTGTTTGTTGTAGTTAACTAATAAAATGTGTGTAGTATGTGGTTCTTCATACTAGTATGTTATAGTTTCGATAATAAAATTTAGTTATAATTTGCCACTGTGACTATTTTTACGGATATCCGTAACGGTTAAAATAAAAATTATCGTTACGGATATAATTTGGAGTATTTTTATCGGGCAAAATATTTAGCGTTAAAATTTAAACAGTCTACAACAATCTGACATATCCGATAACCTCACTTTATATCCGTAACGATAATTTCTAGAATTCTGTTTTAACTGTTACGGATACCCGTAACAATAGTTCTTTGATAATTTGCTCCTTATTTATTGGTTAAAAAGTAATAAACAATTTATTTTAAACAAATATTGTCTATATTTAGGTCAGTTTTAAAATAAAAATAAATTATAATTATAACTAGAGTCAAATTTACAGCTATTTGTACTGACGTCATCACAAAATAGTGACTAAATATTAAGTTATACTATTATATTATTATACATTGGTAATTTGCTATTACCGATTATCCACAATTGAAAATTACCAAGGTAAAACGGGTGGAATACGAAAAACGACAGTGTTTAGTTAGGTTTTATTTTGTGATGTCAGTCTAAACAGCTGTGAATTTGCCTGTATATAATTACATTAGTATGTTTTTCGTAAATAAAAATTATATTGTTAAATTAAAAAAAAAAGTCGTCATAAATAAAATTGACTCTGGCAAATAGGTTTTGAAAGATGACTAAGATCTCTACTCTTAATTTCCCTACTCTATTACATCCCTACTCTATAACATCCCTAATACATAAGATCTCTACTCCCCAACAACTCTACTCCGCACTGTATGCACTCAATTAGCAACTTTATAATAAATTAGTGGTTCGCGGAACAAGGAACTCTCTTTTATATAATTTTATAGAGTTATGTCAAGTCGCTAATCGAGTTCATATAGTGCGGATTAGTTGTTAGGGAGTAGATATGTTATGTAGTAGGGATGTTACGGAGTAGGGTTGTTGTAGAGGTTTTATGGAGTAGGGATGTTAAGGAGTATGGAAATTAAGAGTAGAGATGTTAGTGTGCCGTTTTGAATATGTATTGTGAAAAAATTCGATTACCTTATTTAAAAACTCAAAATTTTCTGCCTTTTCGGAAAAAGTACAGCTTTTTACAGAAAAGTCGGAAATTTCAATTTAAAAAATGTAATTTTTTCATTTCGTTATGTATTTTTAAAAGGTTAGAATATTTTGAATTTGAACAAATTTTTTAAAGTGACACAAACTGTCAAAAATAAAAGTTAGTTTTAAAAGTTATGAAATTCAATAATACTTCGATTTTTATGCAAAAATCTGTACAAGTAAAAAATTCTGCATCCTTTCAGAATTTTGCGAATAACAATCAATTCTGCATTTCGTTAATTTATTTTAGTGCCTTATATCCTGAAAGAGGTATTTGTATTTATTTTATGCACTGAAAACAACAAAAAAAAAGTGGCGAACCAAAAATTTTGCGGTAGACTCGAGAAAAATTTTAGTTTAGCACTTTTTTGGGGTTCAGTGTAGTTTACTACTTTTTTGACCAATATACGATAATATAGGTTCATTTCATTTTATATTTAGTAAATCATTTATTCCATTAACATGGGTGACACACATCTCTACTCACAAACATCTATACTCACATATCTCTACTCACAAACATCTATACTCACATATCTCTACTCACACACAACTCTACTCAAACACATCTTTACTCAAACACATCTCTACTCATTTTCATATACTTTGACATTTATTTGATTAAAACTAGAATACCATGGCAGAAAAAAGCACTAACTAAATTTTATTTATTTTTTTTTCTTAGATTAGCTTACAAGTTTATTTATTAGAAACAAATTTTACCTAATTCCATGTTACAATTAGTAGTAATAAACCTCATAATAAATTTTGGTTGCAATAAACAAACTTATAAGCTGAATTACAGAAAAAAAATACTAAACTAATTTAGATTAGTGCTTTGTTCCGCCATGGTATCCTAGTTCTAATTAAATAAATGTCAAAGTATATGACAATGAGTAGAGATGTGTTTAAGTAGAGTTGTGTGTGAGTAGAGATGTGTGTGAGTAGAGATGTGTGCGAATAGAGATGTGTGTGAGTAGAGATGTGTGTGAGTAAAGATGTGTGTGAGTAGAGATGTCATGAGTAGAGGTGTGTGTCGCCCATTAACATAAATATATTTTTAAATTTATTCATTAAACAGTTATACAGGCCACAAGAAAAAACGTCAGTTACTCTTTTAAAACCAAACTCTATTTTTCTTACGTATTTTTGGGCGCTGAAAACGAATTTCACAATGAAAAACCTCTCAGAGCCCAAAACTTATTGAATTTTGGTTGTGTCCAAAAGCACTTTTGATTAAAAAGTTTGGACTTTTTTTTCAGCAAGCAACCAAAAATATAAAGAAGAAATGTGGTAATTGACGTTTCTTTTTGTAGGCCGGTGTTATTCTTTTATTTAGTGAATAAATTTTTCGAAATAAAGATTGCTATGATATTTTTTTTAGGCTGTAACAAATTATATACAGGCTGTACCAAAAGTAATTTTAAACTGTGTGTCTCATTACTGTTTGTACATTCTGTATAGCTTTATGTACTGTTTTACACATAAAAATATAATATTTAAAAACAGTAGTAAAAAATATAATGTAAAATCCGTGTGTTTAAATTTGATTTTTAGTAGAAAAATATTTACTATTGAAAGTATTCCAAATCCACTTTTTTTAAATTCATAAAAATTACAATCAAAAAAATTATGTATGATAACTCTATTTCTAAAGAGAGCCCCAGGTTTTTTTTAATATACTGACGTTTCGCCAGAAGAGAAAAATAAAAAAAATATCTCAACCACAACTTCCAATTTTTCCAACTGACCAATATTGGGGGGTATCCCACCCCAAACCGACGTCCCTGCGATTAAAATCCTACAAAAGAAACCTTTTTATTACCTTTTTTAGCAAAAATTATTTTTTTAGCTTTTTCATATGTGGTTATACAGGGTGTTCCGTGAGGAAAGGGAAATATTTAAAGAATATGCTGTATAGGTCAAAATAAGAAAAAAAGTTCCCATAAACATATGTCCACAAACGGCTCATAAGGGAGCTACGCCCCTTCAAATGGGGTACCAAAAATTTAATTTTTAATTAATAACTTAGGAACCCTTTGTGTTATAGCAACAAGGTTTTGCATGTGATCTATTCCTAATAAGGCCTATTAGCCAATGGTATTTGCATGTAGTCACTTAAACCAGGGGCGTGCGACAAGAGGGGTCTAATCACTTTTTGGCCCCAAACTTTTTTCTCTTAAAGTTTTTTGTGGGTTTATTATTGGAATAGTATTCTTTAGGTAAAAACACATTAAAAAGGTACTCTTGCTAAAATACTTTAGGATTAACCGTTTTCAAGAAAAATACAATTAAAGGCAAAATTACAAGTTTCAAGAACCAACAATTAAACACCAAATTGTTGAAAACCAAAATTTCAATGGTGTAGGTTAACTGTACACCACAAACTAAAAAAAAAAGTTTGTATACAGGTAATTCCAAAAATCAATGATAAGGGAGTTATGGTCTCCAAAATTTTTGAAGGGTGATGGTACCTTTAAAATCGATTTTTGAACCTACATGTAAAAAACTTTTTTTCTTAGCTTTTGATGTAGAATCACACTGCAAAAATTAAAATTCTGTTTTTTAACATTTTAGTTTTAATTTTTGGTTCTAGAAAGGTGTAAGTTTGCCTTTAATTGTATTTTTTTCGAAAACAGTTAATCCTATGGTATTACAACAAGAGTACCTTTTTTATGTGTTTTTACCTTGGTTATAATATTCTAAAAATGAACCCACAAAAAAGTTGAGCAGAAGAAGTTTTGGGCAAAAAAGTGATAAGACCCCCCATTACGGACGCCCCTGGTTAAAGTAACTACATGCAAATACCATTGGCTGATAGGCTTTATAAAGAATAGATCACGTGCTAAACCTCGATGCTTTAACATAAAGGGTTCCGAAGTTATTAATAAAAAATCGAAATTTTGGGACCCCTTTGAAGGGGCGTAGCTCCCTTACGAGTCGTTTTTGGACATTTAGTTATAAGAACTTTTTTCTTATTTTGACCTCTAGAATACATCCTTAAAATATTTCCCTTTCCTCACGGAACACCCTGTATGTATATTGTACCCGTTACAGAAGGGTGTCAACACAAAATTATTGATATGCAATATGCCAGTTATACAGGTCGGTACTCATTAAGAGCAGTAATAATACACTAAAAACACATTTTTCAAAATTTTGGATTTTAACAGTCATAAACAGTGTATGACACTGTTATGTAACGGGTGCGAATAAGTATATACCGTGCGATTATAAAGTGCCGAACACTTTTTAATGCAAAACTGGCATCAGCGATGAGTAAAATGCAAGAAAGCTGTGTGCGTTTTACTGGCCACCGAGCTGTTGTACGTAGCAATCACATGGGCTTGTCGCGCACAACTCTAACAGAGGCGTGGCTTCAAACGAAGAGTATTTTCTTTTCAAACTGTTCGACACTTTATAATCGCTCTGTATATATACTTAATATACGTAACGGGGGTAATTATTTTAATTTTTTGTGCAATATATATATATATTTTTTCCTCTCTTTTGACGAACCGTGTACTGAATATTATAAATAAAAATAAACTATAACATTATTGGATTGTAAATTTTATGACCATTTTAAGAAGGTGGATAATAACCATTGGTTATATTAAACCCCTAGAATCCGTGTGAATTAGCAATTGTCTCATAATATAAATCGCTTTATCTACTAGCCACTTTTTCAAAAGTAAAAAAACTGGTTCTAGATAAAGCGACTGTTATAGTACTCATAATCATATTTTGATAATATTGTATTTGTATGATGCAGTGATTTCGCTTTTCAATTTTTTTTGCTACAGTAATAACGATAAAATGTATTAAAAAAACACATCCAACACATTAATATCACATTTTTTATTGTAGTCAACAATAAATATTTATATTTGAATTTGGTTGTTTTATTTCTGTATGCCCTATATTTTATTTACTCAGAGGCGGCCCTATTTAAAATGATGAGTCTGTGCGGGTATAGATGGTGCAATAAGCGGGTTAACTTGTCAAGTCCGGTTTGGCACCATTTATACAGGCGCAGACGCGTTATTTTTAATAGAGTTGACTAAAAACAAAAACTCATCGCATCTAAAAATGTTGCCGACTCATCTGCTGAAATTGCCGACTGAGTCATGTGCTTGCACATGAAACTTTGTCAAACTTAGTTTTTTTGTGATTAAAATTACGTAAAAAATCCTAATTTTCAAGTCAAATATATTAAAAACCCTTAAATCGAAAAAAGGGCGACGTTAGGCACTTAAGCAACTCTTTAACTAAACAATTTTGAAAATATATATTCTATAACTAGTATGGAATAGACAATATTCCGCGCGAGCGGAAAGTTTGTCATACGAGCCGGCAGGCGAGTATGACGGTCCCACGAGCGCGGAATGACTATTCCATACGTGTTGTAGATTATACTTTTTCTTCGACTGCAAATATGAAACACTGTATGGCTTTAAACTGCGAACAAGGTTAAAAACAATTTTTTGACTCGACATTGTAAATGCAACAAAACACATATTTTTAAATAAAGCAATTAATGTTATATAATAATTTAATCAAATCAGTACTTAAAAAAGATTTTTATTTAATTTTAGCACATATTTACAAATTTTAATGCAAAAATTGAAGGTTATGTCAGATTGTTGTGACAGATATCAGGTTTAAATATTTCACAATAGATGGAGCAGTTTTAATTTTTTGAACTAAATTGATAAAAAACTGGTCAAATATTAAGAAAAACTAATAAACTTTATGTAATTTTAACGCAAAATTTTAAATTGCTTTAAATTATTCAATATTTCATGGTAAAATATATATATTTTTGCTAATTTTGTTACATGTGCTACTTATATGCACTACATGTGCTCATTCTCACTTGACACGGAATATTCATACCGTATCTAGAGCTAGAATGGATTCAGTGTGTGTATTTGCTTACATTCCAAAGCAGTCGTAGAAAAAAGCCCTACAAATGCCAAAAATTGCATTTTAACCAATCGGAACCGGGTATAACTCACTCACACATACATATTCTATTTTTTGTTCCATCAAAGATAAGAAAAACTTTGTACCTAGTTTTTGCTTTCCCATTTTGAAAATGTTCATAATTTAGGGAAAGCTTTGTATTTTTATTCGAAATGACTCTTAATCTTTTTTACCCGCATTGGCAACCCATTCATTGGCAATATAAATGGCGATTTTGGATTTAGCACTAACGGAACTGGTGTTTCTGCACATCTCTCCACCTTGAATCTCATTAAGAAATACACTAATCCAACTTTGGCGCAGATCAAACCAAAACGATCACCTAGAACAAAACAAAAATAAATATGGTGAATAGGCATAACTTTTTAACAAGCCGTAAATACAGTAAATAATGGTATATTGTATTTTCTCAAATACTTGATTTTTGAACAAAAAAAAAATTCAAAGACTTTAACTTTTTTCCTTTTGCGAAAAACGAAAAAAAAATTGAAAATTTTTTTTTTACTCACGCACATCTCTACTCACACACATCTCTACTCGCACACATCTCTGCTCTCACATGATGATAATACGGTTCTTATTCTTACCTATACAGTTCCTAGGCCCAATCCCAAAGGGTAAATATGTACAAGATTGAAACCTGCCTTTTCTCCCTTCAGCAAACCTTTCAGGTTCGAATTTTTCAGGCTCGGGATAATAAATTGGGTCATTGTGTAGTCCGTCGATCGGTATCAATATCGGAGTCCCTTTCTCAATCTTGAAGCCCGTTTCTTTTATTGTGTAATCCTCCTTGCATTTTCTGTTCAGGAACGGACCGAACGGGTATCTTCGTAGTGTTTCTAAAACCAAAGATAACGGGTAATAAAACCATCTGAACAGTTGCAAGCACCTTGTCAAAACATCGGCACTAACTAGGCACTAATTTGAAACATTATGAAAAGGAAAGTTGTGTGATAACACAAGTTTGAAAGTCTGTATCTCCAAAACGTTATATTCTAGCAAAAAACTGTATATAGCATTTTTATAGGGCTTAAAAACAGCTTTCATTTAAAATATAATTTTTTGAAATCGGATTAGGGGTCGTACATAAAATACGTCACGCAAATTGACCAAAATTCATACCCCGTTTCTCGCGTTATTAAAGGATGTAGGGATTTCACACAATAGGGGGGGGTATCCAAAATATGAAATCTCTTCATCCTTTATTGAATAAAAAAAACTAAATAAGCTCATAAACTTAGGGTCATTCGATCAGTTGTTACTTTGTCTAGTGTCTTGGTGGTTAGCCGTTCGGGTTTCTGGTATTTTTCGGAAAAACAACCAACCACCAAAACACACTAACAAACTAGACAAAGCAACACCCGATCGAATGACCCTACATAAACTAAGTCTGAGTCTAAGTAATTATAAAAAAAATTGTCACTGTAATTAAATCTATATACATCTATGTACCTGACATTACCATATCCAAATACGTTAAAGTCTGAATATTTTCAAAAGTGATTTCCTCTTCACTTTTATAATTTTCATAAATTTCTTCTCTGAGTCTGTCCTGGCAGTCGATTCTTAAACAAAGTTCATATAACGCAAATGCCACAGCGTTACTGGTAGTTTCAAAACCGGCAATGAAGAATGTGATTGCTTGGGACACCATTGCATTAGTATCTAAAAAGTTTACATCTATATCTTTTGAATCTAAAATTTTTTTATATATTTTTTTCTATTTTGCGACTCTTATAAGCTCATAATCACACGCATTTTGCGTGTTCTTATAGGTCCATAAAAGGTCTGTACTTTTTGTTCTTTTGGGTTGGCAACAGACAAAAGCCTATCGCTTGACGTATTCCGTGCAAATGTCAATGTGGCTTTAAAGTTGAATTTTCTACAAAATTTTGTGTTTAGGTTATTTTTACCGTGTTAAAATTGTGGCTTGGTTAACTGCAGTGAAAAAGAGAAGTATAAAATATACCAAAATATAATTTGTTCTTAGAATTTTAAACATGGTGTTAACTCTAATGCCAATCCAAAACAAAAATCCCCAAATCAGTCATCAATTTAAATGTAAGTTTTTTAAACTTTAGAGCAAAATAGAAAAAATTGTATAAAGCACTCGTTTCATAACACATTTTTAGCGCACTATAGTGCGCTAGTTCTATAGTACTTTAGAAAACTCGCCACTAACGGCTCGTTTTCTAAACTTGTACTTGTGCGCTAAAAACGTATGTTATGTAACTAGTACTTTAATATTGTGATATATTTAGACATGTTGAATACTTTAAAGGAACTTATGCTACACTGATAGACACTAGCGTAGTTAATAACGTAATTAGGTTATAGTATACAACAATAAATAGTTGTATATGCGCCAACCACTATATATCGCATAGAATACAACAACAAAAAGTGTTTAATTATTGTATTTACAAACGAGTGCAGTTGTTTGATTTACAACAACAAACTTTTGAGCAATCAGGTTTTTCTTTGTCGGGAAGAGAGCGAAGTAGGCGTGGCTTGCAAATTCGCAGGTTTAGCCTGTCGCTAATTTCTACGTCACGATCCTCGCTTCAAAACACAGGCAATTCACATGACCCGTCCGCCCGAATTGGCTAGCTGAGCCTGGTCGGCTTTCTACTGCGTTCGCAAATTTGGTTTAATGTATTTTAAATTATTAGCACATAGAAACTACATATCACATGTAATTACATGTACATGTACATGCTTATCTTTGGTTATACTTATGCACATAAAAATGTTAGCCCAAAATGTCTACTTTCAATATTTTGGGAAAACATTTATTAGAATCAGGTGATTGTAGCCATCTTTATTAATCATCCTTTCTCAGAAAACTATTATAGTGACAACAACGTTGTTGTATTATTAAATAATATGAATCTACAATTTTAATAGTGTATTTAATATAATGTTATAATAGTAAAAATGGTATTATATAGCTAAAAGTTGTTATAACGTTTTGTTGTAATATTTTTAGATGTTTCTATCAGTGTAGTTTTGAAGAAAATGGTACTTACCGAATACTGTTCCATTTTTTAAATTATTATTATCATTCAAAGACTCCCTCAAGCTTAACAGTAAATCCACAAAATCATTTCTCTTGGACTTTGTGTTTTCTCTAAATGACAAAGTAGTCATAAATACCTCTTTTAAAAAACTAGTATCTAGCAGTCTAAGTTTGAACCAAGACACAAACTTTGGTACAAAAAAATACGAAAATAAACAAAACGAATTATAAATATTAAAATCAAACATTTTTCTACTATAAATTCTAAATTCAGAGTCTATTTCTCCAAAAGAGTTGGTTTCTAGACCAAAAAAGCACGAAGCCACCAAATCTGTCATATATTTTGCACCCACTTCTTTTATTTCTACAACTTCTCCATCGTACTTATTCAGATAAAGCTGCAATTCTTTGGCTGTATTTTTCATAAAGGGAAACATCAGTTTTAACTTGCCCGATGTGAAAATCGAAGTTAGTTTGTTCCTGATATTCCTCCAGTCTGGATTTCTTAATATAAACAAACTATTCCCAGACATAATACAGGCTTTTTTATCACAAGCAAAAGTCCTATCTTCAAAATTGCTGAAGTCTTTAATAGTTATACTCTTTATTATCTCTGGACTTCTTATAACTAGGTATGGTTTTCCCATTATATAAATTCCAAAATATGGATCATTGTATTTTGTGTATAAATGACCGAGATGTTTTCCAATTTGACTTTTTCCTTTGAAAACTTCCCAAAGGTTTCCGGCTAGGAAAAACGGTTTTTCATATGGTACTCCACGGGTTTTCCAATAGTTATGATGTCTTGTTAGATGTGAATATATCAAATATAGAGCTAACACTAAGAGAAATACTGTGAACCAGCTCATAGCCAGCATATTGAAGAGATCCTGCGACAAAAGAAAAATATAAATTAAGGTTTATTTTTATGGAACCGTATTTTTATTGGCTGATTTTTAAGGTTTTTAAAGCTTTTAAGGTATATTTTTCGTCAGAATTGTATTTTCCCTGTTTATATGGGAGACTACGCTAATCTTTTTTGTCGCAAATGGAGCGATTATGGCACAGTTCTTAAAGGAATGAAACAGGTATACAAATTTTTGGAAGTCTAAAAATCTTTCAAAAATTCGAACGAAAATTTGGAAAATCTAGCTAATTTTCAAGAAGATTTTTAAGATTTTTTAGAAATCCTATTAAGAAGCTCAAAAATATTAGATTTTTTATGTCTCACTTTAAAAATTATATAACTAACCTTTAAAATTTAAGAAAAGCATATTATAGTATCTTGCACACCAGTATTGTTTAAGAAAGTTCTTTTTTTACAATACGTTGTATGCTGAGAATCAGAACAAAACTGCATATATAGACAGTTTTATTGACAATAATTTTTAATTAAGAGACGTAGGTACCATATATTGTATATTGTATATATATATTAAATATTTATTAAATAATATTGGCCAAGAATTTATATAAATAAACAATTATTTTATTTTATTGGTTATTTTTCGTTTTTTATTTTACTACTGACAAACATCAACAAATAACTAACAAAGAACCTAGACGATCGTTAATATTTTCTTGGAATTCTTAGGGTTACTAACTAACAAGCATGTATCACGGAACTTCATATAATAAATGTGATAGTATTTTCTCGTTTGGATATATTTCTATCGAACGAGTCCATAGTGCATATTTGAATGAAATGACAACTATGCACACTCATTTATCCAAACGAGTACACATAGCTTTGATTTTGACAAAAGTGGTTTGACGTTTATAAAAGTTTGAAATGTAAAAATTAAACACAGGTAATTCTTTAAAATATACATTTTTAAAGAGTCTAGACTGTAGATCGAACGAAAAATGTTGTTCGCAACTCGTTTGCGACAAGTCCTCAGTGCACGAGAATTAAGTTTTTTTGACGACGCGAAGCGAAGTCAAAAAATCATTCGAGTCGCTTACTCATTACGAAAACTACTATTGTATTACTAGGAAGCCCTTACTACCGAGATATACATATAGTTTTTTTCTGATAGAAAGAACATTGAGAACAATGTGAGTAAGAATTAAACTACATTGTAATAAGTCAATATACCTACCTAGATGATTTAAAGGGCGAAATTATAAATTAAGAAAATAATCCTACTAGTATTAATAAAAAAAGTCTATAGTTCGTACTTAGTGCCCAAATGTCCCATTTCTAGTTTTATCTAGGGCTCACTTTTTAAACAAAATGTACAAAAATCAATAATTTCATTTGAAAAACATAACTTTATATAAAATATATATTCCATCACCAACCACTAACTAGTTACTACTAACATGGTAGAGGCAACGAAGAAGCAAAAAAAAATGTTTTAATTATGCCGGCAGATTATAATTATGAGATAATTCATTAATTTTATTATATTTAAGGACTCCACGGAAAGAACGAGTAAACCTAATTACTCTTGATTAGATATATATAAAAAAAACACACAATAAGCTTAGTTTATACAGATTTTAATAGACCTGATACGGGTCCAGTACGGTTTTAAAGAAAGGAAATAAAATCGTATTAATTAAAGTCATTTCTTAAAGCATTATAAAAACAATAAAAAATTTCAAGTAAGTTATTCTCGTGAGATCTTTAAATTAAGACCAAAACCTGTTATTATGTTTAAATAGTCTATATTATTATATTATTTATAGCTCTAGCTGAAAGATTATTAGTTACACGATGCTTTTTAAATTTTTAAATTCGCAAAAAAATCCTAGACCTGCCTGTATCACATTTTTTCTGTAGGTACCTATAAAACGAAAACCGGAACCCTTTTAGGATCTACCCCGATAGCGTCATCCCAGCATGGGCCGTGGAGTATTTATTTTTGTTTTTAATTTTATGGTCAGTTGAGTATGGTAAATAAAAACACTTTACCCCGAAGTAACAAACCTTTTTAAAGTAAACAATTAAAAACCATTTTTCACAACTTCAAAAACTTTCGTAACGCATGGAAAATAAAAAAAAAATTCACAACACTACTACATATTGAATGTTCTGCAGACTTGTTACTTCTAGATACTTCTTAGTTAAATTATTCAGATTAAAAAAGTTAAATGTTTAAAAATGGTTCCAATTACTTCAGGCTATATTAAATTATGCTGATCTTGATAAAATTTACACAGGCCCACAAAAAAATAAAAGTGGTCTGCGCCATGGATAGTACCATGATATTCCTATGTATTTTCGCCCGCTGGAACCGAATCTGAGCTCGGTTTAACCCCCACACGTCTGGATTTTTCTCTACAGCCGCACTATGCCACGAAAGGGGAAAAAAGTGACCCACATTATTTTATTGTCTGTAATTGATTAGTATTACTAAGTCTTAAAGACATAAAAAATATGTTTTCCTTTATTTTTTTTAATATTTTAATAATAAAATCATCAATGGAAAATATTAAAAAATACTTTAAAAAAGATTTGGTTTTAGCGGCCGAAAATACATAGGAATATCATAGTCCTATCCATGGCGCAGACCACTTTTGTTTTTTTGTGTGCCTGTGTTATTATACCGTGCGTGTCTAAAGTCCGCCCCTTTAAGCTTTAAACAGCTTAAGATATAAACTTGAAATTTTGAACACGTAAATAAAATCACCCAAATTATTTTTTGGTATATATTTGATATGTTTAGAGGTCACAATGGAGGCAGGCAGGCAAGGGTGGGATTTTTTAAATAAAAAGATGGTCGTGTGGCACATTATTATAAAGCTAATAAAATTTTCTATTCGACCATATATTTTTTATTTTTTTCAACAATTTTTTAAGGAAGTTAGAAAAAGTGTTGAAAATTGAAATTTTTGTCAAAACTTCTTTAAAAAAATCAAACAATTTTTGTTTAATGAATAATTTCATGACAAATAAATCTAAATAATACTTTTTAACTAATTCTAAATAATATAAATGTAAATTTCAAAAAAAAAAAATTAAGAAACTCGAATTAAAAATTCACCTTTAATTTATTTTAATTAAAATTATATGATCGAAAGAAGAATTTAATAAGCTTTAAAATGATGTACCACACGACTCCCCTTTCATTAAAAAAAAAATGTTTTACCATTCCCCCCTGCCTTCATTGTGTTCCCTAAACATATCAAATATTTATTATAGGAAAAAATTAATTGAATATTATTATCGTGTTTCAAATTTCAAATTGATATCTTCAAAGTCGTTCAAAAGTTAATGGGGGCGTACTTTAGACACGCACTGTATATTATTTTGTATATTATTTTGTAACATAATTTTAAATGTCCAGCTATTCTGGAAGTGTGCAAACAAAACCGGACAATCATACATCCATACATACAGATTTTTTTATACTATAAAAATTTAATAAATTAATAGAAACAGATATGAAGGTACTCACTGTAGTATTACACATTCTGATATTCTTGTCAAACTAAACAAAGCCCTTTTATGAACATCAAACACCAGTTGTTTGAAATTTGAATTTTAAATTGATTTTAGGTAGAAGGGGATGTATTCTGGTTTGTCTAAAGAATCTTTTAAAAGTGAATTTTTATTTTTACATTGGCGTGGTACCGACTAACAAACGAAGTACCTATGCCACAACAAACATTTTAAAAGTTGCGTAGATACAGGGAGTATATAAAATAAGGTAGAAATTTAACATAACATTAAATAAAATGTTATAAAATTTATTAAACAAAACCCTTCTAGTCAACAAGAATTTGGCCACATATAGTTATAGGGTGAAATCATAGTAAAATTTAATTACTTTGTTTAATGATTAATTGATAAATAAACGTAAATTATACTTTTTTAATTTAAAATAATATAAATGAAATTTAAAAAAAATCCAAAAAATCGTTTATTTTATAGAAAAAAATAAACAATTTAACATACTCAAAAAATAAAAAAATAATAAAAATTATACGGTCGAAAAGAGAATTAAATACGCTTTAAAATAATGTGTCACAAGACGCCCTTTCTATTAAAAAAAATCTTCCCGCCTTCATTTTGCCCCAAATATGTAAAATATACCAAAAAAATATTTGGGTTACGTTATAAAGGCGTTCCAAATTTCAAGTTGATATGTTAAGCCGTTCAAAAGTTAAAGGGGGGGAAGACAAAGTCTATCCTACGGCCATGTTTGCGAAAGTATGAGAGCACAGTGTCAAAAAATTGGGGGCCAGCGGGCAAAATTCTGAAACCTCATTAGAAAGTGGGAAAAGTAGGCTTTCAATACAAAATTCCCAGTAATTTTTTCACACGGCTGATTTTAAGTATTAAAAATTAAAAAAAAAAAACGCGAAAAAGTCCAAACGAAATTTTGTTAAAAATGTCCGATTCTGATAAAATTTGGTAAAGGCATTTTTTGAGAACCTTAAGATGGGTCAATACTCAAATTTCCTGAATTCAAAATGGCGAATCAAAAATGGCGGATCCATCTTTTTCATTGTTATCAAAATAAGCATCGGCCATTTTGAATTTTTAGAAACCTAAAAAATCTCTAAATACCAATTTTTACGAAAATACGACTAAAAAGCAAATTTTGTCCGCGAAAAAGCCCCATATGCTCCATAGTGCGGTAGTTTGAAAACTTTACGTAACAGGAGAAAACTGAAGGCAGTTTTATAATTGTTACTACGCATTTATACCGAGTGAGTTTTATTTATGTCCGTCCCAAAAATTAAGATTTCATTCGATAAAAAAGATCCAAACTTAGGTGATTTATATAATTTTACATTGGCTATAAAATGGCGGATTTAATTTTTTCTTGTTTCAAAAAAACAATCAGATTTTTATACATAAAATTTTAGGCTGAATTCAAAATGTAAAAAATTATCCTTTGTTACGAGACGTAATTAATAGATGGCCCCTAAAGAGTTTCAGAATTTTGGCCGCCAAGACACCCAATTTTTAGACAATGTGCCGAGGACGTGCTTTGAATCTCTAATTGGCAGTAGTTTGGGAAAAATAACACATTCAACGTTTAAATGAATCTTAAGCAAAACGTCTGCTTTTTTGTCAATGAATTATTTATAAAACCCAAAGCTTAAAAGATAATCTTTGAAATGTGTAGGTATATTTTTTCAATACTAGTTATAGAAGTCACCAATATTTTCTTGTTCTTAATGCGAAAAGAGGAGTTTAATTTTTTTATCCAATACATACAGATAATAAGACAATTACCAGCTTTATTTTAAATAGATAAACTCAATAATAACCCCCGCGTGGCTTTTACTTTATTGAGTGGATAATTATTTATTTTACCCACTTCTGCTTGGCTGACGACTCGCAGGTTAATTTTTTCATGGGCAATATCTTACTTTACCCACTAGTACCATAAATAACTATTTTTCATGTTCGTGTAAAGATGCAGGTCGCTCGCAAAACAACTTTACAATACGGTATTTCAAGAACGCTTTGACACAGAGACTTGAAATTTGAAACAAATTTTTTCTACTACTTAGAAAATTTTTGTTCCAAATTTCAAGTCTCTGGCTCAAAGCCTTTTTGAAGTATCGGAGTGTAAAGTTGTTTTGCAAGCGACTTGCATCTTCACACGAACTATATGTAAAAACATAAACAGTGAAATATAGTTTCGAATTTTTTTAAAATCGCCAAAAAGTTCTTGAATACAAATGTGTTTCATGAAAAAATAAGAAACTTTAAAAATATCCGTCTGTCCGTCTGATTTTTGTGGGCATGAAAACTCCAGAACGAATTACCCGATCGACTCGAAAATTTTAGGAAAAATCAAGTTCTAAAAAAAGTTATTGGGGGTTAAATGAAAAACTATATTTTTCAACAAAAAAAAAATATTTTTCAAAAAATATTTGTTAAAAAAAGAAGAAATTTTATTGATTTTGTTTTAGTTTTTTTTTTATTTTTTTTTTCTTTTGAATTATTTTTTAATTGTAATTTTTGTTTAGCCCCGGTAAATGAATACTTTGATCCGACCAGTGGTAATAATAGCCTCGAAATTTTATACATACGCATCTTGGGGCATAATACCTACAGCTCGGTTAAAAAAAATGTCTTTTTAACCTTGGTATAAAATTACTATTATAGTTTACTAGAAGACCGGTCGCAAAATCACGTAAAATTTTAATATATTCATTAATACCAAATATTTAAGTACCCAAAAATTTACATAATTGTTAGATAGCAGTTAGGTATAAAATTAGCTTTTTTGGTTTCGAGCAGCTCTGGGAGAGAAAAAATTACGACAATTTTTTTCTAGATTTTGTATATTAAATCAAAATTTGAGCTACATACTTCAAATTTGGTTTCTTATGCAAAGTTCTCGGCTGAGATTGTATTTGGCAAAAATCGGAATGAGGTAAGAAGGTCAAAGGAGGTAAAACATATTTATTAAAATTTTATTTTTTTTTTCGTATTTTGAAAAAGAAAATAAAAAAAAAAAATTTTATTTAAAAAAATTGTTTGGAAAAACGAGTTAAAATTTTCAAAAAAAATTAAAAAATAGTTACATGGTTAAATAAAGAAATAAAATCTCTTTAAAATGATGTATCACAAGACCTAGGGTCCCATTTAAAATACCGTCTTTTACTGCCCCTTGGGCCCTGGCACAGTGGGAAAATTCAGCTTTTTTTTTGGACAAAATTCTGTCGACGCGTCGGCTATTTTTCCGCAGCCTTACTCTAAAACATAAAGCCTTACAAGTACTTTCCATATTTTTTTATCAAAATTGATCAAATTATCTACCGTCGGAAGAATTTTGTCCAAAAAAAGCTGAATTTTCCCACTGTGAGCCGCCTTACCGAATAAAAAATAAAAAAATACTGCAAATGATTCTTTTTGTTGTGTGATATATACATTCCAAATTTGAAGTTTATATCTCATCCCGTTCAAAAGTTACGGGCGGTGTTCTATTTATAGAATAGCCCTGTTTAATTTTTCCTTACAAATGTTCAATTTTTGGTAAACGCGCACAAAAAATACCACTCCCATACCTCGACTCCAGACTCACCTAATTAATAGAAATGTTAATAGTCCCATAGATTGACACATCGGCTGGCCCAATGAGTGTAAAACTATTTTTTAAAAATAACGTTTAGGAGGTTTAGACATAAAATCATAAGTTATAAATCTCAAGAATGTAAAGCATTTGAATGTTGCTTAATTTTTTCACCTAATTCAAAAGTTATTTGTTTATCAATTAAACAAATCCGAGACACGTGTAGTCCCGTAATGGAAGTACAAAAATCACCGTTTGCCTTAAAAAAATCCGCGTTTGAAAATTGGTGGACATATACTGCCCTGCTAAGACAAGCTGTCCTATATGCAAATTAGATGTTTTGAGATATGACCAGTTTTATTGTTTTTGTTTGCACTTTTTGAAAACATGTTTAAATAAATATGGCGTTGGGTTCTGCTTTATTTTAAATCAAAAATACGTATCCTATGAAAAAAAAAAATTTTAAAAGTCCTCAACGACTGAAGGTGAGCTCGCGCCACCATCTTGATTCAGAGCGTTTTTTAAGGAAATGTACTAAAAGTGCCAAAAACTACATAACTCGTAAATGACTTAATATAGAAAAACTTTGTTTTTGCGAAAAATTAGCTAATAAATAAGGTACCCTCAATCCAAATTTAAACAGATTATCTTTATTTGTTAAAAAGTTACAGCAAATAAACGTGGACCCCTAGTACCCGTAACTACTAGTAACTGGGGGGTCCAGCTTTATTTGCTACAAATTCTTAACAAATAAAGATAATCTGTTTAAATTTGGATTGAGATACCTTATTTATGCTAATTTTTCGCAAAAACAAAGTTTTTCTATATTAAATAATTTACGAGTTATGTAGTTTTTGGTACTCTTACTACATTTCATTAAAAAACGCTCTGTCTTGATTTAAAGGTACACTATTGGAACTTTTTAAATACAACGATCAATCAAAAAATAAATAAATATTATAAAAAACAAAGCTTATAGAATTCTATACAAAAAAACTTTTTTTAACTTAGTTTTTGAGAAAATGGTTAAAAATTATCCGATATCAAAGATATCATATCTTGATTAGGTACACGTTTGGACTTTTTTGAAAATATCTTCTAAATGGTCAACTTTTTGGAAAAATAATTAATTATAAAAAAGGAAGCCTATAAAATTCTCTACAGAATACATGGTTAAAACTTTTTTATAACTTGGTAAAAAACATAAAATAATTCAAAAACTGCATAATCAAAAAGTTTAACCGCAACGCGGACTAAGGGCATATCCACAGTCTCGCATAAGAACGTAATACATAAGAATGCGATGCCGTGATTGGCTTGATGTGCCGCCATGTTTCTTGCAAGCCAATAACGGCATCGCATTCTCATGTTTTATGTTCTTATGCAAGCTTCTGAATAGGCCTTAAGCACTAGATCGGTGGCACAGGAAACTGAACTAGAGTTTACAGTTATAGTGTCCTTAACGCAGACTCCAGCATAAAAAAATATTTCTCAAAGGGCGCAATCATCCTTAAGCAAAAAAAAAAATGTGCATGAGAAAATTTAAGGGCCTCAAAGTGAAATACCGGTACTTTTATTTAAATTTAAAAGTATTTTTTTCAAGATGTATGATTTTTAGGGAGCTCAGGCTCAATTAAAAATTAAAATGAAATTGTTACGTCCTTGCCAGTATAATTATTAACACGATATTGGCATAAATATATATATTTTTTTAATAAATATGCCCTATTAATTTTGAAATGCAATACGAAAGGACAAATGCGCTAATACTGTCTAAGCTGCAAAGTCGTATCTGAAATAACTATTATTTTCGTTTTTAGCATAGATTTCTCCTCTCGTTAAACTTTTCACAAAACAGTCATCTGTACAAATTCAATAAAATTCTTGGGAATAAATTTAGATAAAAATCTAGACTGGCCTTATTTAATAGATTCAGTATGTAAAAAAATGAAATAAAGTTTATTTCGCTATCTCCAGATGAAAAAATAATTAACGTACGTATATTATAGTGAAGAGATATTATTTTAATAAAATTAAACTTTTAGTCGTCATTCGCTTTATTAATAATTTAGGTTAGTTACCGGTTTCGATTATCATCGTCAGACTACAAAAATTAGAAATTATAAAAAAAAAAACAATTTTCATCTTACCTAGCCAAAAATATATAAAAACACTTATGCATAAAAGGTTCAAAAATAACTAAAGGAACTACGGCCCTTCAAAGATGAACATATTAAATGGGGAACAAAAAAGGCACCAATAAAATTATAATGCTGCAGGGCGATTCTTTATTTAAAACTAAGCAAAAACGTATTCTTCACCAAAACACCTAAATTTAATATTAAAGGAGTAAAAGTCCTCGGGCCCATGCCCAGTATAATTTTTGTGATTACCTCACCATTGAGACTTTGTATATGTGTTCTTTATGTCCAGTTAAACAACTTCTTATATAAGAAAATTCTGGGTAGCGGGCGTTTTTTGGTATCCATGCAAAATCTCGTCGCCCTAGCTCAGAGGGTACCAGAGTTAATATTTAAAAAATTTAGTACAATTTTAAAGGGTGTAAACTTCCGGACCTATGTTCCTTGCTGGTTTGTCATGTTTTGTGATGTCGAATAATCCCCTTTATTTAGTGGCAAAAGACTAGAAGCACCGTGTATGTCTTTGCTGTTAAACACGGCAGTTTATTAATATATAAGTTAGGTATATTCTAAGCTAGCTTTGATTTAAATTTAAATCAATTCATTTATAATATTATGAAAATTTTAAAAATGAAGTTCATACTTTGTGTAAGTATTTTAAAATTTACATTTGGCAGTAGTAGTAAATTTTTGTTGGCCAAAGCCGAAAATTAGGTCATTTATGGACCTTTTTGTTACTTTTGGTAAGTAACTAAACTCCTCTACGACATACAGACCTACCAGATATGCATTAATGAGTCGGGTCTATGTACAAAATACGTTTTTACAAAATGATCAAAATTTGCGTTACGTAATACTTGAACGTTCCCTAGGGGAACGTTCAAGTATAACGTAACGCGAATTGTACCAAACTTCATACACTTCATACCTCGGTTCTCGCATTATTCACCGAAGTCACCCCAGTTGACGGTACTTATGGCTTTTTAAAATGACGTATCACAAGTCCTAGGGTGCCCCTCTGGCGAATAAAAAATTAAAAAATATTGCAAATAATAGTTTATGTTGTGTGCTATACACATTCCAAATTTGAAGTTTATATCTCATCTCGTTCAAAAGTTACGGGGGTATACTATTTAAAAAAATAACCCTGTATACTTAAATTTTAACTTACCTTTTCCCAAAATGATGCGTGTGTTGTATGGAATAAATTCCAGTGATAAAATTGATGGGCCACAAAAGTATTATTTATTTTCAGATTTTTCTTACATTGCTTCCATTTGAAGTCTACTCAAGCTTTCGCCAAGGAACATTTCACAATGGAAACTCAAGAACCATTCATTCTGGTGCCACAGGCGGAGGTCCCTCTTCAAACTCATACTCGAGTATCCATTTTTCTCAAGTTGTATCATCTCCAAAAAGACCCTATTTTTACTTGAACCAATTTACAGAAAATTTTAACCATAATATACATAATAATAACAATAATAATAATTTTCAAAATGATAATCAAGATAATTTTGAAAATAATGATCAGGATAATATAGATTATAATTTTGGAAATAATAATAGTCCTAGTAATCAATTGTTTCAAGCAAATAATCAAAATAGTGTGAATTACAGTTACCCTGAAAATTCTGGCAATGTAAATTTTTATAGAAATGATCATGTATCTCATACATAAAAAATTATTGGCTTAAAATAAATAAGGTATTTACTTGCGAAAACTTGACTTATTAAGTGTGTGTATGTATGGGAGGATTGGTGTAGTGGACTACCGCGTCGTACTTGACGAGTTTACTATCCAAAATAGCGTGAGTTCGATTCTCACCGGCGCCGATTTGCCTTTTTCAGTTAATTAATAATTGAAATTTGGCGAAGACGTAAGTGAAGTGGACACTCCCTATAAATTGGTTCGAAAGTCAGTTAAAGCCGGTGGTTCCCTCTACTACTAGCCCACACAAGTCCTGGACTTAGGGGATGCTTAATTAAGTAGAATAGTACGAGGTTAAACAAAATGTAATGTAATGTGGTTTTTACGAGATCCTTTGTAATATCCTTCAAAAATTATTTTATTTCCCTGACTAAAAACGAGCAGTTTTTCGTATAAATATTTTATCTACAAAAAGGAAAGGGACCAATGCGCATTAGACTTAAACCGCCCGCGCTGATTGCTTTTTTCACTTAATAATTGAAATTTGGCGAAGGCGACAGTTAAAAATAGTAATAATAATCAAAAACATAGACTCCTCTAAAAACTGGTTTAAATGTCAGTTAAAACCGGTGGTTCCCTCTACTACTAGCCCACACAAGTCCTGCACTTAGAGGATGCTTAATTAAGTAGAATAGTATGAGGTTAAACAAACATGTTAACATAATGTTTTTACAAGAAATTTTATCTCTTGGTACTGAAGAGGGCCAGCAGCCCGAAACTGTCAGTCTACCAATATCTCTCTGTACGATGATTAGAAAATAGATTGATGGAATAATAAAATTTTATCTCTTCTTGCCGAAGCTGTGAGAGTATATTAAACAAAACAAAATTAAATTAAATAATATATTATAATCCTAACTATTTTTTACACTATATTTAATCTTTACGATACTTATATTTACCCCTCATAAATTGAGGCAAGGGGCATGTTCCAGGGCAAGGAATTTGCCCGGGTATTTCACATATACAATGCCTTTCACAGCCAACACCGAAATTGGCGGGATTATCCTTTTTCTCCCTCGCTATAGATTCTGCCTTCAAAACTTCCCTTAAATAAAACATGAAAAACTTATAAATTATTGTTAATATAATATTATGCAAACGAAGGTTTTTTGGGAGATGAGCCCCTTTGAAAGTGGCTAAAAAATTCGGTTTTTATTTATTGACTCAGGAACCCTTTGAGATATGGCAACGAGGTTTGGACTTCAAATTATTTTTTCTCGAAAATGGTTAATACTACAGTATTACAACAAGAGTACCTTTTTTATGTATTTTTACCTGAGGAATCATATTCCAAAAATTTATTCACAAAAAAAAATACACAGAAAAAGTTTTGGGACAAAAAACTGATAAGCCCCCCCGTTTCGCACACCCTTGTTTAAAATAAGTAAATCAAAATAACATAAAAAGATGGGCCTTATTAAGATTAGTTCACGTTCAAAACCTCGTTTCTATATCTCAAAGGGTCCCAGAGTTATTAAATAAAAACCGATTTTTTTAGCGACTTTCAAAGGAGCTTAGCTCCCTTACGACGCATTTTTAGACGTATATTTATAGGAACTTTTTGTCATATTTTATGATGTAGACTCAAGCGTTAAAATTTCGTACCCTATTTCAAAAAATCTGTAATGTTTGAATACATACTTTGTTTTTCCTACGACATTTATTAAATGATCATGAATTTCTTCTTTGGATTTATTGTGTACATCTATTAGCATTTCATGACCAGTTTCTGAAATAATTAATACTCTAAATTAGTGACTACAATACATAATTGTTGAACACCCCCTAACTACTGACAATCTATGAAAATTTTCTTTTTTTTTTAAATGTTTATATGCATTTGTAATTATAACTATTATATCTGTGGCTCAGTTCTAAAAGGGCCAATGTCACTTTGTCAATAGCAGCGTTTTCACGTTAACTCCGATGTAATATTTTGAAAAATCTGCTTGACAAAGTGACATTGGCCCTTTTAGAACCAAGCCACAGATATTAACCCTTTCCTGAAACAACTACATAAATATATTTTTTCTTACTCACCATAAAAGCATCTTATAAATGGTGTAGGTGTCATACTTTTCAATGTAACTATCTGTACCTTGGGATTTGTAAATTGCACTTGTGGTAAATACCAAAACACAAAGTCCCTGAAAGCATAAATCAAAGTATAAGTACTTAGACTTATTTGAAGGGGTTATAAAACAAGACTGTTTTGAATCTGGTGATGAAATTAGGGTTACTTCAACAGCATTTTAACTGCAGTTGACAAAAATCCGCCACTGTATATTTTGTGAGAAACTGATATTCTATGGGTATCAAAAAAAAGCCATATCCAACAGTGTTTGCAACTCGTGGGAAATTTCATAACTTCATACCCCAGTTCTCGCACTAAAGGCTGTAGATTTCATATTTTGGCTACCCCTCTTATTTCAGGGGTAGTCAGAATATAAAATCTTTAAAGCGAAAACCGGGTTATGAAATTTACCACGAGTTGGGAACACTGATATCCAATGAAACTTTCATTATGAAAGCCAAAATTATGAATACTGGGCAGGGTTCTTTATGAAATACAATAGTTAAAATTTACTATGAATTAAATCATTAAAAATCTATGTAAATATGACTTATCTTATGATTGCTTACTTTGTTCCATGATGATTTTTTCCACCTATGTTATAATTTATTGTCATAATCTTAATTTGATCCTTTAAAACTAATTTACCAGCTTCTAGATACTTAATTGTTCTTCGAATAGGAGCTAAACCTTTCATAAACGGCATTTTAACTTGATTAATTCAACTACACACAAAATAATTTGTGCAGCAAATTTGCAGGTTATTTTTTTGACATTTGACACTAAAAAAACTTTTTTATTGGTGCAAAATAGATTTTGATTGGTGCTATTAGGTTTGTCTTGGTTCTGAAAATCGCAGTTCTAAACTTGGACAAAAATTAACACTAACTACACTTTGACGCACAGATCTGTGACTACCATAGACAAAATAAACAACTTTGTCTATGGTGACTACTATTGATAAATTAATTAAACCAATTTCTGTTAAAATGTTTAAATAAGAAATGGCTTTGAATGACAAAAATTAAGTAATTATACCTATAGAATGTTTGCGTTGTATATTCCACAAATTCCTTAACTTCATTTAAGCTTTAATTTTACCCACACTGCGATTTTAACCTACTGGTTTGCTAAAACTAAAACGTTTTACCGCTTAAATATGACAACCATAGATGACAACGTTGTAAATTTAAACGCAAAAGTGCAAAGGACATGCGCATTGGTACGAGTCATGCGCACAATCCAGATAGTGAGATGTTTTGACTAGTTTAAATCCGCGTTTTTAATGGGTTTTCTGTGTTTTTAATTATTAATCCAACATTTTAGAAGGTATTTATTATTAATTTTTGTTATTAATAAAAGCAAATGATAATATTTTTATTTGTTTGTAATAAATTTTAGTAAGTTAACCGCCATATTTTGCAAAACAAATGAAAGCCGTTTTTTGCCGATATTTTCCTATATATAGGACTATAGTAGCTTCTTTTTTGTGAAAACGAATTTTTTATCAGTGTTAGCGGTCATAGATTAATTTAAAATGAATATGGGAAATGTATAATTGTTTTTTTTGTTGTTGTGTTAAGAATAGTATGAGAAATGGATCTTTTTGAAGAGCTTACAGCCTTTATTAAGAAATTTTTGGAGGAAGAATCAAATACTTCAGATCCATTAGGGACGTTAGACTTATGTGTTGAGGTATTTGAAAGAATTCTTCAGTTTATAACTGATGAAGCTCAGTCTAAAAAGAAAATTTTCCTCATGAGAGATGCATTCAAGGATTTGGAGGTAGGGTAAATTAATTGATATTATTTCTTGACTGAATACATAAATATTTTAGAGAGTTATATGTAAAAGAGAAATACAAATCGTGTTTCTATTGAATTGCATACAAAAATGTTTCGATACAATTACCGAGGAACCAATTGAGAGCTGGGCCAAGAAGGAAATATTATTTTTTTGCAGTCGTATTACTGAGCAAATAACTGTGTCTAAACGAGCTCAAATTAAGAATTGCATCAAACCCTACTCTTTGTAAGTCGTTTTCACTTGGGGCGAGTTTTCTAAATTACTAGTGCGCTAAAAACGTGTTATGGAATAAGTGCTTTAATATACTATTTGAATTTTCGATGCAAAAAATCGTTGCAAACTTCAGCTTCATGTTTAATTAAACAAAAAATCTTATTACCATTTTTTTCATGGCTCCTCTGTCCCCCAAAATGTAAAAATTTGTTTCTGGACATAATTTTATTATTTAAAATAAAAATAGTTTAAAATCCAGCCAAAAGGTCAAAAAAATACACAAATTTGGGAGGGGCCCTAAAATTTAAAAAATTATTTACAACAATGTCCATAAAAAATAAAAAAAACAAACATTATTAATTATATTAATCAACAATTATTAACATTTTTGAAAAACTTTTTTGAAAAAAATATTTATTTTTAATTTTTTGATATTTTTTTTGTAAAAAACTTTTTGATTATACAAGGTTATTTATTTAAATGGTATGCCCTTCTAACTTTTGAACGGGATGAGATATAAACTTTAAATTTGAAATGTGTGTCAAAAAACAAAAACTATCAAAGTATAGTATATTTTCACTATATTTGCTTTTAGGATTAGGCTAATTGACCTGGTGCCTAGCACAGGAAATTATGATTTGCAGGCAAACATAATTGAAACCATTTTTCGAATATATGGAAAAGATCATTTACAAACGATTCAACAAAGTTTTCCCGACTCGCCACACTTGAGCGAAAGGTTTTTGGAAATAAACACAGATAATTTTGATGAAGATTTAAGAATGTTTTTGCACACCATGAACACGAATTATAATAAGGTTTTTTCCATAGTGGTTAAAGCTATTGCATTAGATAGGATTGAATTTGTAAGTATAATTAGTAAGGATTAGTAGTCCCGAATCCTGCCTAACAAACCTTTTTAGTGCTCTAATAACAAGTATAGTCGGTGTCACATTTATAGTAGAATGTTTACATTTAAAACAGATTAATGTGAGACAGGGACGTAATTAAATTTTATTACATTAAATACGTATTTATCTTATATAGCTCGATGCACAGAACACAAATAAAACAAATTAAAGCCGGTCCAGTAAATATTTATTGCTACAAATGCCTTGTGGGTGTGGTAAAACTTTTGTGAAATATGATTGGATAGAGTCGAACGTCAACTGGCTAGAATCAGTCCACGTGGACTGGATAAAAATACATTAGTTTAAATGAGTCTAAAATTAGGCAACGTCCCGATTGGACCAACAGTATGACACGTGCCAGATAAAAATAACCGCTGTTAAAAAAAATTCTCTTATAACTCTGGCAGCGACTATATATTTACTTGAACAAATCCATATTTTAAATCCAAATTGTTTGCTTTTAGAAGTTAAATAATAAATTATGGGTGGATTTTAATCTAATTGATTATGAAATATCTTGGTACTGTGATAGAAATGCGTTAGGTATCAACAAAAATGGTAGCTCCGATCCATCGTGGGAAATTGTTACAGCGTTTTTACATGACATAATAAAATCGGACGTGGAAAGGTAAATTAAAAAAAAAATAAATCAAAAATCGCCCTAGATAACAAAATTTTGGGTATAAATTTGTTTCATGAAAAAATAAGCAGCTTTTTTTATGTCCGATATCACGATTTTTGTAGACACGATAACTTAAGAACGAATAATCCGATATACTTGAAATTTTCAGAAAAAATCAAGTTCTATGAAAAAAAAAATCGAAAAAAGCTGAAAGAAAATTCCGATTAACATAACTTTTTTTAAAATTTTTTTTTTTTTTTGATTTTAATGAACCTAGGCCTAGGGGAAAGTATTATTTTTTTGACAGCAGTATACTTTTGTTGGCAGCACTTTTTATTTTAGCACGGCAAATGGTGAATTTCTCATCAAGTTTCAAATGAAAAGTTTTTGCCTGATGCAAACTCTGGAGGCGCACGAGTTGGTGAAAGAAGCGAGAACGTTAAAAATTTTAATCGAAAAATCCGAGGAGTCCACACATCTTATTAAAAATATTTTACCACAGTATTTTAGGACCACCACTCGGACCACCATATATCCGGAACGGCCAACTCTCTTTTCAAGTAAATAATAATAAATGAAAACATAAATTAAATAATGATTTTTCATTTTTATTTCATTATTTTATCCCGGCTGTATTTTATATACCGGGTGAGTTTTTATCGAATGAAAATAAGTCTTAATTTTGGGGGTGGACATAAATTAAAGTCACCCGGTATTTCATGTTCAGATTCTTAAAGAAATGAGAATTTATTCATATTTATTAAATGACTTTTTGATTAAATGAAAATTTTTAGAATTGACAGATGTCAAATGAACTTTTTACAGACTGTTTTTACCCCTTGGCCTACAGAATAATTGTGTAGAACTGTGAAAATAGTATAATCTGAACAAATGTAATGTGTTTAACTAGCTCCAGTTTCCTGGCGCTTCTAGGATCCGACGGGACCGGATTCAAGAGCTGGCGCTTTGGAAATAGCTCAATTTAAATGTATTTTAAAGAAATATATAAAATACAGCCGGGAAAAAATAATAATGTTCATTTTGAAACTAATTCTGTATTTTACAGATAAAGTATACAAACCCATAAAACATAGGATTTCTGTTAGTACTAATCGAAAGAGTCGCTCTGTAACGGTAAGTACTATCAGATTATAATTTTTTAAATCTCTATACTTATTAACTATACACGGTGTATTTGAAATAGGGTCCGAAATTTTAAGGGTGATGCCACATCAGAAAATATGACAAAAAGTTTCTATGCGTCGTAAGCGAGCTACGCCCCTTTGAAAGTGGCTAAAAAATTCGGTTTTTATTCAATAACTCAGGTACTCTTTGAGATATATCAACGAGGTTTTGCACGTGAACTTATATTAATAAGGCCCATCTTCGTATTTTATTTACATGTACTTATTTTAACCAGGGGCGTGCGAAACGGGGAGGCTTTATCAGTTTTTTGTCACAAACTTTTTTGTAATTATATTTTTGGTAGTTATGCTATAACAATTAATTGTTCTAAAATGTTCGTGTTTGATAATAAGGGTTTAATTTCAGTCCTGTAATGATTCAACTTTACACGATACGTCATCGCGAACCGGCGAAAAAAGTGTAAGCTTATGCACGGAAGTTATTAGTATAATGTCCTCTTCTTTCTCATCCGCAAAATCTTTAAACAGAAGTGTGTCTCTAAACAGTTGCTCCAGCGAAGATTTACTCGCTCCGACCTATAGCATCACACCAAAAACAAAACCTGCGGGTTGTATTTCAAAGTTTAGTCTAAAAGACTATGAAAAACTAAAAGTCCTCGATTTATCATCCTCAGAAGAGATGATTAAGGTTAAGGAGCCTAGAAAAAAAACTGCTCGAAAAAAATTGAACATTTTTGAACAACAGAAAGAAAGACCAAAAGATCTTTCACGTATAATTAAGAAAATTAAAGAAACGTCTAGATCTAGTTGTGTATTATCCGATTCGGATAGTGCTAATACAATGGTTAAAAATAAAAATACTCGAAGCCGTCGGGACACTCTAGCAACAAAAGTTTCTGTTGCACAGACCCAACCAGTAAAAGAAAAAAACCATAAACCTACAGAGCTTCTCGATGAAGCAATTGAAATTGATTCTGATTCGCAACCGATTTATATTGTTAATAAGACAGCAAAAAAAATTAGTACAGCAGTTGTGAAAACCCAGAAGAAAACAGTTCCGAGCAACCAAATGTGTTTCTTACATGATAAATCTGCAGAAAAAATTGCATTACATACATCGAGGTTTAGCACGCCAATAAAAGACACGCCTGTTGGCCAATCTCGAAAGAACGAAGAATCGAACGATTCTAGAAAAATACGGGGTCAAAGAGTAGAATTCAGTGAAGATAACGTGGAAATTATTGAGGATAAAGAGCCATCTATGACAATAACAAGTGAAAAACAAAACTATCCGACTCAATCCCAGGCTTTTACTGAAGTATTTTCTGATGACATTATAGCTGAAATAAATGCCGATTTTGAGAGCAATAAGGTCGATTTGGGTAAGAAATTGGTCCCGGAGAAAAATTTAGCTGATGATATATCCTCGCAAGAAACCTTGACAAACAAACGCAATAAAGTAAAAGCTGATAGAAAAATTGAGAATAATGCGAGTACCATGGAGGATTCTGATGATATGTTTGAAACTGCAGAGGACATGGGAAGTGTAAGGGAGGAAAAGAATAAATCTATTTCATTCAGATACGAAACAATGGAAACGGAAGACATAGGTGAACAGTCTAAAAAGATGAGTAAGGGGGAAAAGAAGAAAGATTCGCCTTTAAAAGTGCAAGAAATTAATGAAAAAATAGCTGAGATGCATATAGATACATTCAATACATCAAAAACTTTTAAACCTGTCGATGTGTCTAATAATAAGATTAGCAAATCTTATTCAACCGGAGAAAACTCTGTCGAAATGTTGGAGGAACCTGTTGTGACAAACAAAATGACAAACGAAAAAAAGAAATCGAAAAAGTTGACCGGAAAAGAAAAGCGATCTCCTAAATTTGAAGATGGCCGTGAAAAAAGCAAGAAAAAAGATGTGACTGAAAATGAACATTTTCTTCTAATACACCAAACTGAAACATTAAAAGCAAAGAAAGATCTTAGCAGAATTACAGGGAAATCTATTCAAATGGAAAAGAAATCAAAGAGTAGATCTCTAGAATCAAAAGCGCAAACTTCCTTTGATAAAGAGTCGATTATAGAGAACGAAGAAAGAAAAAAAAGTGTAGAATCATTTAAAAAATCTACGGTAAAACCTTCGAAACAGACTCTTGCTCAGACTTCAAAAGACGCAGTTCCAAAAGAAAAATTGATAAAAGCTCCAAAGCAAAAGGAACAAGGCATGATTCTTCCTTCCACTGGGCCACAACCAGTAGTTCATTCTCATATTGATAACATTTCTAAAGAAAATGCACTTTTTGAAAAGCCAAACAAAGGGAGAGCAAAGCAAAGTAACGATTTAGAAAAACCTGTTTCTGAAGAAAACGTGACTCAAACTTCAGTAGAAACAGCCTCAACCATTGTCGAAAAGAAAACGGTTCGAGATCCACAAGATCCAATCTGGTCACAACAAACAGTAGTTCATTCACAAATTAAACCAAACCAAGACATGAAAGACAATGAAAAATTACCAAGAAAAAGAACAAAGGAATTAAAAGAGAACCTAGCACCTAAACAACCTTTTACGCATGAAGAAATTAAGAAGGCAACAAGTAGGACAAGCAAAAAATACGAAATAGATGAGGATGATCAACCACTGGTAGTAACTGTATCGAAAAAAAGTAAACCTCAAATTCCATCTAAAAAGTTGATGAGAAAGGTCAAAGAGAGGAATAAACTAAAAAAGAACATTAAAAAGGTAAACATCGAGCATTTTGGCGATATCACAAATATACAGGATCCGTCTAATGATGAGAAACACCCTCTTTCACAAAAAAGCGTGGAAGAATCAAACGTTTTTGAGATTAATAGCCAAGAAATAGAGAAGCCTTCTCTTTCGCAAAGAGCTAGGCTTAGAATTCGAGATGTCGGGAAAAATGTGAGCTATTTGGACGAAGAAAATAATAACGAAAATGTGGGAAAAAGCAGTGATAAAGAAGATGACCTGCTTGAGTCATACAGAAACTTGACTAAGGAATTGCAAGAAAATGCTCGTATTAATTCGCAGCAGATGTCTGACAGACTTTCAGATGATCGGACTAAATTAAGTGACATAGATAAACATGAGTTGGATCAAATTGAAACTAGTCCTCCCAAAAGAGATCCAGAAAGCGATTTAAATAAATCTTTGAGACGAGGCAATAAAGAAAAGAAGGAAAAGGCCAAAAAGCATACAAAAGAAATGGATAAATCTGAAGCATCAAAAGAAAAAAATGATACAGCTAAATCTGGAAGAGATTCCAAAGATAAATTAAAAGATGACGCGACTAAATTAATTGATGCAGGTCAGCATCACCTGGAAGAAATGGAAAGCAGTTCATCTAAAAGAGATTCTCAGTTGGACCTGTCTGAACTAATCAACAATGTAAATGAACCTTTTCCATCTCTGAGAAAAAGCAATAAAGAAAAGAAGGAAAAGTCCAAAAAGGGCAAAAAAGATAATGATAAATCTGAAGCATCAAAAGAAAATAATGATACAGCTAAATCTGGAAGAGATTCCAAAGATAAATTAAAAGATGACGCGACTAAATTAAGTTATGCGGATCAACATCACCTGGAAGAAATGGAAAGCAGTCCATGTAAGAGAGATTCTCAATTGGACCTGTCTGAACAAATCAATGTTAATGAACCTTTTCCATCTCTGAGGAAAAGCAAGGAAAAGCCCAAAAAGAGTAAAAAAGAAAAGAATAAATTTGAAGTATCCAAGGAAAATAATGATGGTAAGGCTACACAAATAGATTCAAAAGATAAATCTCAAGATAATGAAAAAATAACTCAAAAGACAAATTCTAAAAATGACACAGATCAACATCATCTGGAAGAAATTGAAATTGATTGTAGGAAAGAAACCAGTCTGCCTAAAGATGGCCTAGAATTGGAAGCATTGATC
The DNA here is from genome assembly GCA_958510825.1 of Brachypterus glaber. NCBI lineage: Eukaryota > Metazoa > Arthropoda > Insecta > Coleoptera > Kateretidae > Brachypterus > Brachypterus glaber. Next base: position 1,541,129 of record OY294052.1, on the reverse strand, counting down.
GAAAAGGTCGATTTAAATGAATTTCTGAGGCGAGGCAGAAAAGAAAAAAAGGATGATACACCAATTAAAGAACAATTACAAGCTCATGACGAAACACCTCAAAATAAGGATGCTAAAGTTGATGAAAATAATTTAAGTGATAAAGATCATCTCCTCGAGAAACCAGTAGAATACGATCCAGAATTTGAACAACTGATTGAGGAAATCGAGTCAAATGATTCTAATCTAGCGCCAAGGCAAGTCAAAAACAAAAACGATACTTCCAAAAAGGAAAAATCGAAGGCGAAAAAGAGTGAAACTGAAAAGCATAAAGATGTAACATCGGCAAAAAATGATGATGGGAATATGGAACCTGAGGAAATCGCCGACTTGCCTAAATCACTTTCATTGCGAAGAACCAGAAAGGTAATAAACTATGCAGAAAGTGATTCGCTGAATGAAGATGAACAGTTAATGGCTGACGAATCACTAAAAAAAAATATTATAACAGTAGACAAAGTGGATAATAAAGAAAGCACTGAGTCTGAAAATTCTAGTGTGGACTATTCTCACATAAAACCGACTGAAAAAACAAAACTTTTGCTACACCAAACAAGACTTTTGACAAACGCAACGCCCGAACGAAGGACTTTAGGATCACCGACATACACGAGTACACCGAACAGTGAAACGAAATTTGCCGATATATCAAAAGTGTTTGATGATATGCAGAATAAAAATAAAAGTATAATTTCTAAATTGAAAGAAAACGATAGAGAATATGAAACGTCGTTGCAGAATGTTGAGGAGGAAAACGACGAGTTGTACCAGAATTTGGCGGGCAAGAACGCTAAAATAGTAGAGGAACTAGATGAAATTAATGCGTATGTCACTCCGTTGAGAAAAAATAAACGCAGAGAAGTGCTTGAAGATAATGCAAACGGACCAGATGGTAAAAGAAGCAAAAAAACCGATGAAGATAAAAACAATGCGGTTGCAACAGATGAAACAACGAAAAAACCTAAACCCGATAAGAAGAAAGTTCCCCTTAACGACGAAATAGAAGTTGTGAAGGAGAGTCAAGCTAGTTTTGGCCCGAGCAAAAGAGATCCAAGACTTAAAGACAAGACCCCAGTGAGTCCTACTTTGCACGCTGATATAAATGAAGAAGGAATACTTAAAATTATTACTGCTGCGATGATACATGGTGATCCTAAGAATGTGAAAGTTAATAAAGTTCCTGGTAAGTGCCATTTTCAGTTCAAATACAGGGTGCCTGTTTTTCGAGCTCAAACATAGCCTTCGTTAATTTAATTGCTTCGTTGTTTCCAAAGCACTCTGCACTCTGTTTTTAATTTTGCGTCCATAAGAAAAGACGTGTTGTAGCTCTTGCATCTAAAATGCATATGATAACAGATTTAGATTCCTTGCAAAAAAGTACTTTAACAATATTTTAGTTAAAAACGTCTAGCTTTGTCCGTTTTCGCTCAAAAAAATAAAAACGAAACTCAGGATTTTTATTTTTTTTGCAATAATTAAAAAACGAAAAAGGATAGGTCAAATTTTCTTTCAGATTATTGATCAGCATAAAAATGCTGATATAACCGATTATGTATCTTTTAAACCATACTTGAGCCCGAAAAACGGGCACCCTGTATACAAGTAGGTATTGTGAACTCCGCGCAAAATCTGTCCGAATTGATGCTCATTTGTTTCTTGTTGTATGGTTGGCAGAATAAATTTAGTTCCCTGTGTAAGGTTGCTATCTTGTTTTGAAATTTTAAGTGTGTTTTTCTCAAAACGCCCGTTTTCATTTTATAAAATTCAAATGCTCGTAACATAAACAAATAAAAAAATCATAGAGACATGATTTTTGCACCAAATTGTTCAGAATTTAGAGCTTAATTCAAAAATATCAATAACTAAAGTTTATTTTTTAAGGTATAGTTATTTTAAACCTTCCCGCTTGTAAACAATCTCGAAATTACCATAGCAACGTAAGATGCGCATGCGTCGTAAGCGAAATGACTAGGCCCAATTTACACAACCGTAAAACGTTCACGTGCCATTAACGAGAACAAAACAATGGTTTATTCCTCTAAATTATTGGAATAAAAGCGATTTTATGAGAAAATTTTGTTTCTACAGGAATACAAAAGTGTTTTTAGCAACAGCTTTATCAATTCTCTTTTAATCAAAACATCATAAAAACAAAGTAAACAAAAATTATAAATTTTGGTTATGTTGACATTCAAAACAAGCCACATGCTTCAGTGTAAATCGGACTTTGTGGAGTATTTAGCGGCAAATTTAAAATAACTATACCTTAAAAAAATGAACTTTAAAAACCGGAAATTGCCGACAAGAGGTCCCTTTTTCCTTTCCGCCTCACAAATAACTTGCGTTTCAGAAAATCGGATCAATGTTCTTCAAAACATCACCTTAAAAAACCGCGCTGATGAAAAAATTAACCAGCACAACCCCGACGAGTTCGTCAGCTTCACAGATCCGCACGTTGCTGATGAGCATGGTGCCGTAAACGCCACATTCGATACAATTTTGCACAGCAAAAACAACACGACTTTCAACAAGACCACCCTTTCGAACACTACGGTGAGCAGAAGGCGAAATCTCTACAACGAGGGTGATATGACCCACATGGAAAATATCGAGGAGGATTCTGTCGAAAACAGACGGAGGGAAAAGTTGGGAATCTCCGTTTTGCCAAAAGAGAAACGGGATAGAGTAGAAGAAACTATGGAGGAAAACGAAAAAGTAGAAGCAACGGTGGATAGAATTGAAGAAATAAAAGAAACAGGAGTTAAAAAGGTGATTACTGAGGGTTTATTCAATATTTCGCCCATGCTTATTGTACTATTCACGGCGCATGCGCTAGAATAGTATTATACGGTAGTTTCGAATTTCCCAAAATCGCCAAAAAAAGTCCTAGACAAAAAATTCTTGGATACCAATGTATTCATGAAAAAATAAACTTTTTTTTGTCCGTCCGATTTTTGTTAACACGATAACTCATGAACGAATAATCCAATCGACTTGAAAATTTCAGGAAAAATCAAGTTTTACGAAGGGAATATCCCTATTGCTTTTAAAAGTAATCCCCCCAGAAACAAAAAGTTTTGGGGGGTTTAAACTCTTAAAAAAAGGTCCAAAATGATCAAACACAGTGTAATTGTTGGTTTTCATTATAGAAGGCGCGAAAGTCGAGAAATATGACATTAAAACGCAAATGGGGCGCGGACTTGGAATCCGAATTAGAAGACACGCCGGTTTACGAAGCGGAAGTCACATTTGACGAAATTCTGGAGGCATTTAAAAAAGAAAAGGGTATGGTAACACTTTCCCCGGAAAGTAAGCCAAAGCGCGCCAGAAAACCCAAGATTACGACAACTCCAGTCAAGGAGAAAACTTTACTAGAAAAGGAGATAGAAGAGTTGGACTATGACTCTCCGAATGTACTTGAAAAATTGAGGAATATTCGAAGGTTCAAACGACCAACGAACCCTGAAGACGAAATACCAATTAAAAGATTGAAGATTAACGTCCATAGTAATTTAGAGAAAAACAACAACGATCTGGATGGTAAGTGTATTTTACAATACTGTTTCTATTTTGCGACTCTTATAAGCTCATAATCACGCGCATTTTGCGTGTTTTTATAGGCCCATAAGAGGTGTGTACTTTTTTTCTTTTGGGTTGGCAATTGACAAAAGCCTATCGCTTTTTTCGTGCAAATGTCAACGTCGCTTTAAAGTTGAATTTTCTACAAAATTTTGTGTTTAGGTTATTTTTACCGTGTTAAAATTGTGGCTTGGTAAATTGCAGTGAAAAAGAGAAGACATGACTATAAAATATATCAAAATAATATTTGTTCTTAGAATTTTAAACATGGCGAAAACTGTAATGCCATCCCGAAACAAAAATACCTAGAAAAAATTGTATAAAGCACTCGTTTCATAACACCTTTTTAGCGCACTAGTACTTTAGAAAACTTGCCGCAAGCGGCTTGTTTTCTAAACTTGTACTCGTGCGCTAAAAACGTATGTTATAAAACTAGTACTTTAATATACTATAAGTCATTGTTATTTTCTCATAAATATTGTGATAGAAAATCATTTTTTTCCCAAATCATCTTATTTTTTCCTGAAACGTCGAGAAAAATCTAAATAAGCAACAATAAAATTATGTCTGTCTGTTCGTCCGTCTGTCTGTATCCACCATAACTTAACTTAACTTAACGCCTTAAGCTAGAAACTTGAAATTTGGTATGCAAATGTATGTTTATATTATTTTGAACTAGTTCGTATTTAAGCAAAATCGTTGAAGGGGGAGGAAGGTAACATTAAGGACACTAGATCTGTGGCACAGAAAACTGAACTAGAGTCTACAGATGTAGTGTCCTTGGGTAAGTAAAATGGGGGTTAAATTTTTGTTTTGGCTTTAACTTTTTTACTATTTACAATAGGAGATAAAAGTTTAAAAACCACTTAAAAGGTAAATAAAAATTACACAAAAAAATTATTACCATTTTTTTCCGTGGGGCCTCCAAAATCTAAAAATTATTTCTAAAACGTCAAAAAATGTATAATTCTTTGCATGACGGGATTGGGATGGGGGTCCCAAAATGTAAAAAATTAAATCGATATCCACAGAAAATTAAGTTAACAAACTACTAATGATAATTAATCATCGGCAATTGATTTAATTTTTTTTTTATGAGAAAGAACTCTCGCTCATCGAGTTGGATTTTTTATCCGCAAGTTAGATATTTAATATTTTGTTTTTTTTTTTCAGAAAATCAAGTATATGGCAGGTATGTTTAAACTTTAAATTTATTTATAATACAAGGTATTATACCGGGTGAGTTTTATTTATGTCCACCCCCAAAATTAAGATTAATTTTAATTTTGGGGGTGGACATAAATAAAACTCACCCGGTATGCTTAGATTTCCCTCTCAAAAAAAAAAAAACAAATTGGTTTATTTTTTTGGTGGATCTTTTCAAATGATCATTTTTTATTTATTTATGCAGCGAAACAACGAGAGTTTTCCTTCAACACATAAAATCCTTGACAAAGAATATTTATTTAAACGACAGGATTCCTAAAAACGCAAACGATAAGAAGGTGCTGCGGTCAATTCTTCATGCATTTAAGTAAGGTGCGAACCTTACTTGATCAGTAGTTTGTTTATTTAAATAAATGTTATTAGTGTTAATACGTTGAGCCCCTTGAGGGACACCAGTCTCTCTCACAAAGAAAATTCTTGGCTAAAACAAGGGACATCTGTGTCCCCCAAAAAATGTACGCGGGCTGGTATTTTAAAGGGTGATTTGCGCAAGGGGTGTCCGCCATTTTGAATTTTAGGGGTGGGTGCGGTTATCTCGGTAAATATGCATTTTACCAATATTATTTAGAAGGAAATTTCCAACAATTTTTGTTTGAATAATGTTTCTATTATGTTAATAACAATCGAGTTATATTCAAAAATGGCCATAACTATATTGTTATTTATTTATTATTCCATCAATCTATTTTCTAATCATCGTACAGAGTGATATTGGTAGACTGACAGTTTCGGGCTACTGGCCCTCTTCAGTACCAAGAGTCAACTCTGCACGCTGATTAAGAAAACGGTTTTAGACTTTATTCGCAAAAGGAATATAGCCATTAGATTGATGTAGGCTTGTGCGCCATCTATTGCTAGATGTAGACAACTACTCATACCTCTCCTAGTCTGGAGACTTTGAATGGTAGCAAGTTGAAGACTTGTGTGTCTCAAGCACATAGTACCACTAACTGTCAGTCTACCAATATCACTCTGTACGATGATTAGAAAATAGATTGATGGAATAATAAATTAATATTTTTATAATTTTGTTTAAAATTAAAAATTTCTGTCCTTAATAATTCTACGCCTAACCACTCGTTAGTGGTACTATGTGCTTGAGACACACAAGTCTTCAACTTGCTACCATTCAAAGTCTCCAGACTAGGAGAGGTATGAGTAGTTGTCTACATCTAGCAACAGATGGCGCACAAGTCTACATCAACCTAATGGCTATATTCCTTTTGCGAATAAAGTCTAAAACCGTTTTCTTAATCAGCGTGCAGAGTTGACTCTTGGTACTGAAGAGGGCCAGCAGCCCGAAACTGTCAGTCTACCAATATCACTCTGTACGATGATTAGAAAATAGATTGATGGAATAATAAATTAATATTTTTATAATTTTGTTTAAAATTAAAAATTTCTGTCCTTTATATTGTTATTATTATAATAAAAAAATTCGGAAATTTCCTTCTTAACAAAATTGATAATATGCATTTTTATCGTAAGATGCATATTTACCGAGATAACCTCATCCCTAAAATTCAAGATGGCGGCCACCCCTTACGCAAATCACCCGGTGAAAAACTAACAGAAGTGTTCTGTTACCATCCACTACTACCACCCTTTAAAATATCAGCCCGTGTGCATTTTCATTATATAATTCCTATATAGGGATTCCTCGTCATTTGACTGAAGTATTTATGTAATAAAAGATGCGGGTCGCGAAAAAGCGAAAAAGTTCAACACACGGGGGCTCAGCGTAGGTTTGTATTTATTTATTTTTTAAGTTTAACAGTATGCTTTAAAATCAGTTCCTCTATATGTATGTAACTACCCTGTAAAAAAGTCCCATCAAATCTTACGTAAACGGTCCTATGAAATCTTACGAAAATGCCATCAATAAAGGAGGAAATTTTAGGAAAAATCCAGTCAACTTGATAGGGTTTCATGGTTTTTGATAAACTTTCGTAGCGTTTTCGTCACTTTGAAATAGGAATTACTTGCTATTCCTTTAAAATCTTACGAAAATACCATTCTCGGTCCCCTCAAATCTTACGAAAACTATCAAAGCCCATTTATATCCTATTAAAATCCCATAGGATTTTGATAAGATTTGGCAGGGACCGTTTTTACAGGCTGGCCTTTAATCACACGGGTGAAGAATAAACTAAAGTGCAATACTACTTTAGATTTAGATATTTATTTACGGGTTACACCCAATGTTACATGTTACAAAATATATGTTACACGGTTCGCCCGTTATTTACTTTTAGTTCGACTTTAGAAAACTAATTTTTTTGTAAAATTTGTTTAAATATACTTTATCCAATATATACAGATAATGAGATAATTACCAGCTTTATTTTAAATAGATAAACTCAATAATAACCCCCGCGTGGCTTTTACTTTATTGAGTGGATAATTATTTATTTTACCCACTCAACTGTCACATGTCAAATTATTTTCTTGTAAATGTCATTAAATTTTTTAATAAAAATATGAATTCCCAAGCTATTTATTGGATAAAACCTTGTATGGCACTCATGGGTAAACCGATATTGCCCTCTCGATAATTTTCTCATGGGCAATATCTTACTTCACCCACTAGTACCATAAATAACTATTGAATATCCATTCAAAACGAAAAATCAAATAATCTATCGGGCGAAAATCGCAGAAATAGGTCACATGACCCCGTAACTTTTTAATAAATAGGCAAATTTGAACAAAATTACATTTTCTTGTTTATTAATTTAAAAAACTGAGTGTTTTCAAAGTCGAACTAAAAGTAAGTAACGGCGAATCGTAAAATATTCGTACAACCCATTGGTTTTATTTTTGTATTCGTATTTATTTGTATAAATAAAACCAAATATGTTACATTAAAATTTAAAATAACTCAAGATATTTTGTATTAATCAATTTCATTACACAGCTACACAACAAAAAGGTCTAGATTTTTTTCTGAGACTATTGTATTCCTAGGTATTCTGAGACGCTGAATCCGAATTTGAGGTCAAAATAACACCTTATACGATTAGTTTTGGAGATAATCTTGAAAAGCTACTATTTTCAAGTATGAAAATAAGGCTTTTTGAGGTTATCTTCAAAACAAGTGGGATACCCGATTAGTTTTGAGGTTATCTCCAAAACTAATCGGATACCCGACTAGCTTTGGAGTAAACCTCAAAAAACGTTATTTTCATACTTGAAAATAGGGTATTTTGAGGTTATATCCAGAACTAATCGGATACCCGATTAGTTTTGGAGATAACCTCAAAAAACGTTGTTTTCATACTTGAAAATAGGGGGTTTTGACGTTATTTTCAGAACCAATCGGATACACGTGGCAGTTAACGTGATAGGACTTAATTAAACGCCGATACCATTAGTTTGGGAATGAATAAAAGATCAGCTTATAATATATAACTTTAATATTTTGCAATAATAATAATAATAATTAAAACGATATAATTGTTATTTTGCTATAATTAAAAATCACACATACCATTTCTTTGGAAAATATTATAAAAGAGCGAAAAGTAGACAGAGCAACCAAAACTTATGATAAAAAAGGCATTTTATGCGAAAAGAGTAAAATAGAGAGAAAAAAAACAATAGAATATTACAAATATAATAAAACAATACAAAAATCTTAGATACTTTACATATATGGGAATTATTTAATAGGTTGTAGTCTCATACATAGAAAAGGATAATATATTTTACCTAAATACAACACTGAAAAAAACCTGGAAATGGCTTCTGGGAGGTTAAATTTTTAAAACTCGACTGAGAAACAACATAATATAAAATAAACAGTCTTAAATTGCAGCAAATCATAATTAACATGATATAATCATTTATAAATACATTTTTAGTAAATGTATACTAATGTGACTATAATGTGCATCGTACATCGCATCAAAAAGCCAATTTTCCTCTATTAAAGTGTAACGTAATGGTTTAAACTATTTTTCCTATGACCTAGTTAGTAGTTAGTGCCTATTTTCCACCCACTATCATGACAGCTGTCGGAAAGTGACAGTCAGCTGATTTTATATATTTGCTGTCAGAAAACAAGTGAACGTCAAACACAAAACGTCAAATTAATAAAAATTTGACATTTTTTGCGTTTTTTGTTGTTGTTTAGGTGTTACGACATGGGCGTAACCAGGTCCAAATTTGAGGGGGGGTTTGAGCCCCCTACATATATGTATATGTAAAAAATATATGCGTAATTTTACTTTTATACTTTGATTTGGGGGGGCTTAACAAAATTTCGGGGGGCTTAGTCTCCCTAAGTCGCCCCCTTGTAATGTCTATGGTGTTAGTTCGTAGGAAAAATAGCATACGCACCTCGACGCAACCCTTTTTCAGTGCACTTCAAGTGCTTTTTTTACTCGGCTCCACTTTGTAAAAAAATAAGCACTCTCGTGCACTGAAAACTAGTTTAACGTAACCGGTGCGCAATATACTATTATACACGGCCGTGATTAATAGGCCTATAAATCACCGGTCTGTAAAAATTAACCGTTTAAACCTTAAAACGGTTGTGAATAAAGTATAGTATTCTACTCGCGTATAATAGCTGTTGATCATTCGGGTGATTATGCCACTAGATTGGAAAATTGTGACTTTTTGAATTGAATTGTACCATTATGAATTTATAATAAAAGATAAAGTAAAAATAGAAAAAAAGGCTATATTTTCCTTTTAATATTTAATTATTAATGTGCTGCATACTACATTGCATACGGTATAAATCTTATCAAGGTTTTATGTACAAAAAGGGGCTGCGGTAGAAATTTTGTAAAAGTATTTCAAAACCGCACATTTTTTAAAAATTAGTCATTACATACATATTGGACTTATCTACATTTCAGTGAGCATTTTTTCAAACTAACACTTGGTTGGCACCAACACGTAAATGCATATTTAATTTTATTCATTTACATTAGAAAAATTAGCATCTATCGAGTTGGAAATGTATCATTTTCTTATAACATTAGAATAGTATATTCTATAACTAGTATGGAATAGACAATATTCCGCGCGAGCGCGGAATGACTATTCCATACATGTTGTAGACTATACTTTTTCTTCGACTGCAAATATGAAACACTGTATGGCTTTAAACTGCGGACAAGGTTAAAAACAATGTTTTTTGTGACTGGACATTGTAAATGCAACAAAACACATATTTTTAAATAAAGCAATTAATGTTATTTAATAATTTTATCAAATCGGTACTTAAAAAAGTTTTTTATTTAATTTTAGTACATATTTACAAATCATAATGCAAAAATTGAAGGTTATGTCAGATTGTTGTGACAGATATCAGGTTAAATATTTAACAATAGATGGAGCAGTTTTAATTTTTTGAACTAAATTGATAAACTGGTCAAATATTAAGAAAAACTAATAAACTTTATGTAATTTTAACGCAAAACTTTAAATTACATTAAATTATTCAATATTTCATGGTAAATTATATATATTTTTGCTAATTTTGCTACAGTTTTATTTACTTTTATAAGCACTACATGTGCTCATTTTAACTTGATACGGAATATTCATACTGTATCTAGAGCTAGAATGGATTCATTATGTGTTTGAAAAGTGTGTGTATTTGCTTACATTTTAAAGCAGTTGTAGAAAAATATTCTATTTGTTTTACATTTTCATGTTACTTAAGCAACATTAAAAACTGAATGTTCTAGAACTAAGTGGGTTTAAATTTTAAAATGATAAACCCTGATAAAACAAATATTTACTTTACGTCTTTTAACACTAAAAAATGTAGTAAATTACTCGCGCCACTCTACACGCTGATCCTGAATAGACATTATGTTTAAAAGACTTGCCAGCGCAAACCCAGAGTTAATTCTGTTACTATGGTAATTTCTGAGGAATAAAGTCCATTATCTTCCGAAACTGAGCACCTCAGATTTTACTGTTGATGGTTTTATAATGTGTAGACCTCCGACTAACAGGATTAACTCTTGGTTTGCGTTGGCAAGTCAATACATTGATCCAAGTCGGCATATTTTAGCACCAGTCGAAAAATCCAAAATCGAGTTTTTAACATGTAGCATAAAAATTCTTGTCTACTTATAATCCCTAATGTAAATGAATAAATATCAGTAATGGAATTTTAAATAATAAATAGGTCTGTTTTTTTTTTGTTTTAAATATTGCGCTATTAATTAAAAAATATATATAGAATAAAAATTAATAAATTAATAAAATATCAAACTTAATGGAACCAGTTTTTTTTTTTAATTTGTACTTTAAATTTACAATTTTCTCGTTATTCATCGTTTTGATATCTATTTCGTTTTTTTATTCAAATATAATTCATAAACAATATGTACCTTACTACCAAATGATATGAAATTATAAATTTGTTTTTCTGTTAAGTAAATAAAAAAAGTATATCATATTTTACGTCCTGTTATTTGATAAAATTCCAAGATTCCATCAAGCTGCTTTTTGATCAATATCATTGTACTTTTTGACTGTAAAAATTATATTTTTAATCAAATAAGTTCCGTTTCTAATACGTTCTAAGTTTGTCCTATATAAACAGTGCGGTCCAAAAGTTACCCCCCTCTTAACTTTTGAACGAGTTGAGATATCGACTTCAAATTTGGAAATCGTAAATAAGACAACTTAAACTATCTTTTTGCGAATATATGATACTTTCAGGTCTTAAAATGTGGGCAAGATTTAAAATGATGTAACCTTTCCATAAAAAAATGTCCCCCTGTCCACATTATGAAAGCTAATTATATCGAATATATTCAAAAACATAGTACAATATTACGCGTTTCAAATTTGTTCAAAAAGTCAGGGGGGTGACTTTTGGACCGCCCTGTAGATTGTTTTTTCCAGGCCCACTGCAATATTTAACATCTAATTTACGCCATTCTATTAATTCCTGTCATCTGTCTAATGTTTATGAATAAGGGACATTATCAAATATTGTTAAACAAAAATGAAAAATATAAAGGTAGCTTTTTGAAATTTTATTGCTTTTATGAAAGAGTAAAAAAAGCATTCTTGGAATAATATTTATTTAAACCCTTTAGTAAACCGCAGCATAAATAAAAAGGTTACAAAAAATTGTTGTAAATATAAATAAACATGATAACGGAGAACACGATTTATGTTTGACCAATGTGATTTTCTAGTGAATGATACAATTTTACTCGCATCTAAATTTTAAGACACTCACTGCTCAACAATCAGATTGCAACTAGAGTCTCCCAGATCAGTTTGCCGTATAAATGCAAATGAAGCGCTCTATGTGTTCTTATTTTTAACTAAATTCATATATGATCATGGAGTATATGAAAAATGCTGTACATCCTCTCTAGTGATAATTAAAAAGCGCTTCATTTGCATTTAAATGGCAAACTGATCTGGAAGACTCTAGTTACAATCTGATCATTGAGCAGTGAGTGTCTTAAAATTTAGAGGTGAATAAAATTTTATCATTCACTAGAAAATCGCATTGGTCATAACATTAAACATTTTTTCCTTTATCATTTTTGCAACCATTTTTTGTTACTTTTTTTATTTATACTGAGGTTTGCTAAAGGGTTTAAAGAGATATTAGTCCAATGATGCTTTTTTTACTCTTGCATGAAAGCAATAAAATTCCAAAAAACTACCTTTATATTTTTTATTTTTGTTTAACCATATTTGATAATGACCCATAAATATTATAGGGGCCCTAACTGTTTTCATATAAGCACTTTTTTTACTGGATATATAATGACCGTTTGAAGGTCATACCATAAAAAACTTTCTGAATATTTCAAGCCTCCAAATTTGTGTCATTTTCACGACACCTTTACACGCTATTCCTGAATAGACATCAAGTTTAAAAGACTTGCCAACGCAACCCAAGAGTTAATCCTGTTAGTTGCATTGGCAATTCACTAAAACTTGATGTCAAGGTTAGCGTGTTTACCAGTTAGCCATACCAGGTTTATTTAACGTCATAAAATAAATTTGACAGTTGGAACCGCTTTTGGCGCTCGAGAAAAATACTTTGTCGTTTCTCTCGCACAAAAACTTCAAACGCTGCGCCTTTTTATGCATAAATACGCCGTCCAAATGTCCAGACTCTACTGAACGAATTTCTATTGCCTTATTGCCCCAGCCCATTATTTGACCAGTCCCTATGTAAGCCACTGATGTGGGCATCTCGCCCCACTATAACAAAAAATTGGATTTTGTACAAAATTATATCAAGAATCAGAGCGGTTTGGAGAAAATGTATTAAAAGTGCCAAAAACTACATAACTCGTATAGTATATTCTATAACTAGTATGGAATAGACAATATTCCGCGCGAGCGGAAAGTTTGTCATACGAGCCGGTAGGCAAGTATGACGGTTCCGCGAGCGCGGAATGACTATTCCATACGTGTTGTAGACTATACTTTTTCTTTGACTGCAAATATGAAACACTGTATGGCTTTAAACTGCGGACATGGTTAAAACCAATGTTTTTTGTGACTGGACATTGTAAATGCAACAAAACACATATTTTTAAATAAAGCAATTAATGTTATTTAATAATTTTATCAAATCGGTACTTAAAAAAGATTTTTATTTAATTTTAGTACATATTTACAAATCATAATGCAAAAATTGAAGGTTATGTCAGATTGTTGTGACAGATATCAGGTTAAATATTTAACAATAGATGGAGCAGTTTTAATTTTTTGAACTAAATTGATAAACTGGTCAAATATTAAGAAAAACTAATAAACTTTATGTAATTTTAACGCAAAACTTTAAATTGCATTAAATTATTCAATATTTCATGGTAAATATATATATTTTTGCTAATTTTGCTACAGTTTTCTTTACTTTTATAAACAAGAGATGGCACTACATGTGCTCATTCTAACACTTGATACGGAATATTCATACCGTATCTAGAGCTAGAATAGATTCATTCTGTGTTTGAAAAGTGTGTGTATTTGCTTACATTCTAAAGCGGTCGTAGAAAAAATAATTTAATAAAGAAAAACTGTTTTCGCGAACAATTAGTTGATATAATAAGGTACTATCATTCCAAATTTTAAAAAGAATATCTTTATTCATTAAAAAGTTACAGCAAATAAACCTGGACCCCCAGTTACTAGAGGTCTACGTTTATTTGCTATAAATTTTTAACAAATAAAGATAATCTCTTCAAATCTGGAATGAGAGTACCTTATTATGTTAGGTAATTGTTCTCGAAAACAAAGTTTTTCTAAATTAAGTCATTTACGAGCCATGTAGTTTTTGGCAGTAATTTCCTTTTTAAACGCTTTGTCAGGAAGTAGGAAATAACTAAAAGACAACAAAAAGTTAGTGTATTCACATGCTGATCCTGAACAAAAATTAAGTCCATTATCTTCCAAAACCGAGCACCTCAGATTTTACTATTAATGGTTATATCATGTTTAGACCTCCTACTAACATGATTAACTCAAACTTTTTCTCTGTTCAGGATCAGCGTTAATCAATATTTAACTCAATTTTTGGACTTACCTGTAAAACCATAGTTTTTGATACTCTGCCATATGTGTTAACATAGACTCCTTCATTGTCATAACACAACAATAGTTGCATTCCATTACTATTAGGTAAAGTAACTATACAATGAGGAATTATACCAGATTGTGGCTAAAACAAAAAAAGAATATTGTTTAAGTTACATAATAATTATTATATTTTTAAATGTATTTATCCCTTTAAGGCGCAAAACTTTTTTTTTTTGAAAACTAGTTTTTTTGTTACCTTTAGCTCAAAACACATTAAACGAATAAATGTCATAACTTTTCGATTAGAAAAATAAACAATTTTTTTGTAATGGATGATCTCTATAGAGAGCACTATGTTATGTTATTTACTTAGAAAAGGGTTGAAAGCATAAAATACACAAAACTACATTACATTTGGAGTATATCGAGGGCTTCAGTGTTGACCATATATACAATACGCCCCTATCTTATGATGCCCTCGATATGGTTTGGTGGCACCTTATAGAACCACTTGCTTGATTTTCGCATGTCATAAAGTAGCATGCGCAATAAGTGGTCTAACACAGTACTACATCGTTCTAAAGATAATAGTGAAAAAACGCAATTTCGCACGTGTTGTATACAAGATTTTTCTTACAACAAATGTACTTACATGTTGTGGTAGATATATATCGTAAACACTAGCAGAGTCCAAATCGACGGCGTGGAAACCGTCGCAACTCCCGTAGATCACTTTAAGTCTCGTGCCCTCCTCCACAGTCAGGTCTACCAACAGCGGCCGGTAAGTCAGGTCGCTGAACGATTTGAACGCCATAAATTTGTGGTACGGTTTTGGCGCCCACGCGTAGATTTCGATACTGTCCTTGAGCGCAATCACTAAGAATTTTATTCTTTCGTATTTGACTATTTTAAAGTGAACTGCACCCTGCAGGTCGCCTACATTGATCCAGCCATTTCTTCGCTCCACTTGCTGTAAGAAAAAAATACAGCTGCCAACACAGGAATACTTTACCCTATAATTTATTATTCCATCAATCTATTTTCTAATCATCGTACAGAGCGATATTGGTAGACTGACAGTTTCGGGCTGCTGGCCCTCTTCAGTACCAAGAGTCAACTCTGCACGCTGATTAAGAAAACTTTTTAGACTTTACTCGCAAAAGGAATATAGCCATTAGATTGATGTAGACTTGTGCGCCATCTATTTCTAGATGTAGACAACTACTCGTACCTCTCCTATTCTGGAGACTTGGAATGGCAGCAAGTTGAAGACTACCAATATCACTCTGTATGATGATTAGAAAATAGATTGATGGAATAATAAATTAATATTTTTATAATTTTGTTTAAAATTAAAAATTTCTGTCCTTACTTTACCCTATAGTTGTATATTTATTTTAGCGGTTTGTTTGTTTGTATTTTTCACTAGACTTAAAATTTATTTACAAGCCTTTTTCATCTAACAAAAAAAAATCAAATCACAGTAGCAGCAGGAGTTTTTCTTACAAACTAATAAAAAAAACATTAAGTTTTCTACAAATAAATTTTGACCAACTAAAATACTGTATTTTACCTTAATTTCTAAGCACTCTTTTGTTAGTAGTTGGTAGATCCCCTTCATATTTTGACATTTTCCACCAGAAATAGCCACTGCAATGAAGCCATTACAGTGCATTTAAAAATTTGGGAAATAACTCTTTACCTGCCTATAAAAGTATCTATGGGATACTTACACCAAACTTACAACAACATGAATAGTATATTCTATAACTAGTATGGAATACAATATTCCGCGCGAGCGGAAAGTTTGTCATACGAGCCGGCAGGCGAGTATGAGGGTCCCGCGAGTGCGGAATGACTATTCCATACGTGTTGTAGACTATACTTTTCTTCGACTGCAAATGTGAAACACTATATGGCTTTAAACTGCGGACAAGGTTAAAACAACGTTTTTTGTGACTTGACATTGTAAATGCAACAAAACACATATTTTTAAATAAAGCAATTAATGTTATTTAATAATTTTATCAAATCAGTACTTAAAAAATATTTTTATTTAATTTTAGCACATATTTACAAATTATAATGCAAAAATTGAAGGTTATGTCAGATTGTTGTGACAGATATCAGGTTTAAATATTTAACAATAGATGGAGCAGTTTTAATTTTTTGAACTAAATTGATCAAAAACTGGTCAAATATTAAGAATAACCAATAAACTTTATGTAATTTTAACGCAAAACTTTAAATTGCATTAAATTATTCAATATTTCATGGTAAAATAAATATATTTTTGCTAATTTTGCTACAGTTTTATTTACTTTTATAAACAAGAGATGGCACTACATGTGCTCATTCTAACACTTGATACGGAATATTCATACCGTATCTAGAGCTAGAATGGATTCATTCTGTGTTTGAAAAGTGTGTGTATTTGCTTACATTCTAAAGCAGTCGTAGAAAAATGTTCGTTCCCTTTTTAACGATTGCGATTTTGGACTAGAGAGAGAGAGAAATCATTTAGTCTTTGTCAAAATATAAAGGTTCTCTAGTGGTTAGTAGAAATTGATTACTTACTGTACTTACATCACTCACTCCATCAGTACGTAAAATTTTGCTCTTCAGCCAGCTTAGATAATAAACCCTTACTCTATTCTTTTTCCCTGAAATGGTCACCAGAATGTTCTGTCCTTCGAGCACCTCCATCTGTTGGAACCGTCTTCTTGATATCAACTGATAAACTTTGCCCTGCCCACTGCGATCTAGGAGCATGAGACCTGTGAAATAAAACGAAAAATAAACTTGAATCCGATATTTCCCAAAAGCATTGCAAAAGTAAAATATACATGTACTAAATGTTCGGCGATTCAAGTGCTGCCACCTAGGCAGAATACAGTTACTAGTACAGTTTGTCACGAGCAATGACATAGTTCAACGTGTACGTTACGGGCATTATAGATTCACCGGTTTTAATGTAATATACCGCGATTAGTGCTTTTCTCCATTCCTTACCTCATCCATGCAGCAACAGGCACGATAGATGCAGATGGAATAAATGTGTCACACACACACTAACATATGTAAGTGCTTATTGCTTTTTCTTCACGCAATGACCGCAAATTGTTCAACCGCTTTCCACACTATTTATGGGTGGAAACAGCTGTTATTAAAATCGAGCGAAAAATCAAAAAAAAAATCTTTTTTGCATATTCAGCTTAAGAATGTCATCATGCCAGAAAAACAATCCGATAAAGCTACAAAGAAAATAGTCCAAAACTACAGGAAAAGGGAAATCAATTTGATATCTAATTTTATCAACTTTTTCCACTCGTCTAGAAAAGGTACCCTTTTCACATTTTACATCGGCACTTAGTGCTACTAAGAGTGCCGATGTATTGAAATCTTCGCCGAAAAGTCAAAATCTTTGACCACGTTTTTTTCACATTTCTCGACGTTTTAGACCATTATGAGTCGAAATCGGTAAAAAAAATTTTTGCGTCTGTCTGTCTGTCTGGGTGTAAACTCTCTAACTCCATTTCTACACGAGATATCGACTTGCGGTTTTTTGCATATTGTTTCTTATCGTATTCCGAAGAGCTGATTAGATTTTGGGGGTAAACGATTGGGGGTAAGGGGGTAAAAATAGGGTAAAACTATTTTTAGCGTTTTTTGTTTATAATTAAGGCAATTATTATTGTATTTGGTTAATTTAGCACTTATATAAAAAATAATTTTAAATTGGTCAAAAAATGTTATAAACAACGTTTACCTAAAACGCATTGTTTTCGAGATATTGCCGTTTAAAGCAGTAAAAGGTTTTTTTAGCATATCTCACATATTTATAACCCGATTTCAAAAAATTATATTTTAAATAAAAGCTCTTTTTAAGCCCTATAAAAATTTTATATACAGTTTTTTGCTAGAATATAATGTTCTAAAGATACAGAATTTAAAATCAAACAAAACACCTAGATGGCTCTAGTGTACAATAGTGCCGATGTTTTGACAGGGTGCTTGCAACGTGTCATCTAGTTTATTATTA
This sequence comes from Brachypterus glaber, assembly GCA_958510825.1. NCBI lineage: Eukaryota > Metazoa > Arthropoda > Insecta > Coleoptera > Kateretidae > Brachypterus > Brachypterus glaber. The sequence goes on along the minus strand of OY294052.1, from coordinate 1,522,711 downwards.
TTATTACCGTGTTCTGTCCCGATCAGCAGATTGACGCCCCATAATGCTGCGCACAGGATCTCGCTGTTGAACCTCTTCTTGTATTTTCTGATCTCGGGAGTATCGGATATGTCGTGCGTCGTGGGAGTCACGTTCACGTTGACGTGAGACTCGCGGCGAGACGGCTGCTGATTCACGCCGAAACCGAAGGCGAGGAAGGAGCGCTGTTTCTGTTGCAAGGCAAGAAGATGGGGGTTATTAGAGGTGGGACGGAGTAATTGTTGGTGCTGAAAGAGAATTACAGGTGTTGTCAGATTTCGGTTCATGTATCGGTGGTTTATGATCCGTGAAGATTAAAAAATGAGATTTAGAAGACAACCTACCTTAAAATTTTAGAAATATTTTTTTTTATATAGAAAGAAAAAAGATATTGTAAAATTTTGTAGGTATGTTTATTTATATTCAAAAAATACAAAAACATTTTTGTATTTTTTGAATATAAATAAAAATACCTACAAAATTTCACAGATATCTTTTTCTTTCTATGTAAAAAAATGTAAAAAAAAATATTATAAAATTTAAAGGTAGAAAGACCCCTAAATGAAAAAAATCGGATTAAAATAAATTTATAGGTTGACCACTGTAAAAATGACCTTGTTTTCGCATGCGCCCGATTACAACCCTATAAAATAACGAGAAGCGTAAGACTGATATCACATATCGTTTGGTCTGTGATCTATATCGTTTGTGCAAAACGACTTAACCTAAAGTTAGATGAATGTGGTTTGAATGTTAGATGCCTAACGTTAAAGTCTAACGTTAGAATAACATTTATCTAACGTTACTTTTACCAATGTTATTCTAACGTTAGGAATTCTAACGTTAAAAATCGGGACATCGCGTTACTTTATCTAACGTTAAATTTTTACTAAACGGAAAAAAATCACTTTAGGTGTGTTTATCATATCAAACGAAACCCCTTTATTTATCCCGTGCGAAGAACGGATTTCACGGCTAGTAATAGTATAAACTTTCCCTTTATTATGATACGGGAAATTAAAATTAAATTTAAATGCTATTCCAAAAATTATGGATAATTCTAACAAACACGAGCAAAATCAAATTAGGTTAGGATAATAATAATAATGCACAAATAAATCTAAACAACTCGCCTATGCATGTGAGTTACTTACATTCGACATACTAATAAAATAAATAAACTTATACTTAAATTAGTTACAAAAATGGATTAAAAAAAAAATTACCATAGCATATAAAATCAAAATCAAAATAAATATCTAAATTTAAATAATGCACATGGCAAAGGTCCAAGATATGTTGCTATCTCTTTACTTATATAGAATAAACAATTCGATTCATTCCAGATTTATAATTACACTAGTTAACAATTTTTTTTGCATCTACGTAGTTTTTCACATTTTTTTGTGTAATTTTGTTACATAAATCCAAATCCGTCAAGAAAATTGTGTTTTTGAGATAATCCGTATTTAACCTTTAATAAGAAACATACTGGAACTTGTATGTTCCACTATAAGACTTATAGAGAAGTATTCCTCAGGAAAAACTACATAAAAAAGGTACTCTTGTTGTGATGTCATAAATTTAATTAAATTAATCCAAGACTATGATTTAGTATGTTTAAGGCCTTTATTTTCAAAATGGCTCAACTAAAGAATTTTCTCGACATATTTTAATTAAGACGGTGACAATACTTAAAAAAAATGTAAAAAAAAGACGAAAAACTCCTGTAAACCAGTGTAATAAAATATAATAAAAATAAAGTTACGAGTATAATAAACATATAAATAAGCTATGAATGCAACAAGCAACAAATAAATTGTTAATAATGATGATGACTTATTAGTCTTTCCCGTTAGTCCAAACCCAAAAACAACAAAACTCAAAAATGGCTGCACAACTATTAAAATCAAAAATGTAAACTGCTTTCCTACCAGAAAATTTCAGTATTTAAATATACTCGTGTCGATCTGAGAATGCGACTCTGACGTCACAGCAAGTAAATTAAACCACTCATTAGTGTAACTGAAATTTATTAAGACTTAATACATAATTATTATATAGAAAATGTATATAAACAAAAATCATTTATTAAATCTTAAGAAATAAGTTTCAATTACCCTACACAGTGGTAGTTAGTTTACGAGCTGTGACGTCAGAGTCGCATTCTCAGATTGACACGAGTATATTTAATTTTTAATAAAATTTTTGCCCGCCTGATCACATTTTAAAAGCTAAAACTATCAAATGTACGCCAAAAGATAGTTGTCTTATTTACGGTTCCAAATTTGAAGTCGATCTCTCAACTCATTCAAAAGTTAAAAGGGCGACTTTTGGACTGTAGATGACATTCATGTAAAAAACTATTTTTAGCGCTGAGGTAAAACTGTACACGCCCTATTTGGGGAAAACGCATTTAAGGGATTTTTTTTAATTGCTAGACTAATTTAGAATGAATGGTATGTTTACTATTTAATAATCATGCAAGCCAAAATGTGTTATTATGATCATGATAAAATGATTAAGTAACTACTACTTGAATATTCACAATGTATTGCAAAAATATACAGGGCACACAAGAAAAGCTTCGTAATTTTTAATAAAGACCAAACAAAATGAAATTTTTGTATAGAAACGTTTTTTTTTTGTATAATATGTAAAATTTCAAAAGCTGGGGTGAGCTTACGATGCTTTTAAAATAAACAATTAAATTAATTTCTCTGGGAGATTAGTTCAGCGGTCTAAGGCATCGATATAGCATTGACACTGAGCTAATGATCGTGAGTTCAAACCTCACTGGCGCCGATTGCCTTTTTCAGTTAATTAATAATTGAAATTTGGCAAAGGCGTACTCCCTAGATATATTGGTTCGATTAAAGCCGGTGGTTCCATCTACTACTAGCCCACACAAGTCCTGGACTTAGGGGATGCTTAATTAAGTAGAATAGTACGAGGTTAAAAATAAACAAACAAACTAAATCGAAACATTTGACGACTAATTTGTTACACACAACAATATTGATTATAAATATTAACTATAGATATGTATATATATCGGTGTTTTTCAAAGAACAAACCGATATTCGATTTTTATCTTTTAAGAATACGAAAGTTTTTAATTTTTATTTATCGATAACTTTTTTTCCCACCTTACTCGTTTAAATGAAACCATTAAAAACAATCAAGATAAAAAGAAATAAAAATGTAAATATTTAAAACCTCGCGTCAACGCTAGAGTCGACGCGGCGTCTATGCGAGTACTGGAAATTCGCCGAGTACTGGTTATGATAAAACTTTTTGTTGATCAATTTAAAAATATTAAAAGCTTCTCTAATGCACTCTACAGTACTTTTAATAAACAATTATACAAACGACTTTGCCATAAACTATTACAAATGGGTCATTATCAAATATGGTTAAACAAAAATTAAACATATAAAGGTAGTTTTTTTGGAATTTTATTGCTTTTATGAAAGAGTAAAAAAAGCATTCTTAGACTAATATGTATTTAAACCGTTTAGCAAACCGCAGCAACTATAAATAAAAAAGTAACAAAAAATTGTTGCAAATATAATTAAACATGAAACGCAGAACACGATTTATGTTTGAATAATGAGATTTTCTAGTGAATGATATAATTTTACTCACCTCTAAATTTTAAGACAATCACTGCTCAACGATCAGCTTGTAACTAGAGTCTTCCAGATCAGTTTGCCATTTAAATGCAAATGAAGCGCTTTTTAATTATCACTAGAAAGGATGTCACAGCATTTTTCATATACTCCGTGATTAAATATGAATTTAGTCACAAATAAGAACTAGAGGGGTTCGTTTGCATTTATATGGCAAACTGATCTGAAGACTCTAGTTGCAATCTGATCGTTGAGCAGTGAGTGTCTTAAAATTTAGATGTGAGTAAAGTTCTATCATTCACTAGAAAATCGCACTGGTCAAACATAAATCGTGTTCTCCGTTATCATGTTTATTTATATTTAAGGGTTTAAATACTATCTATCTAAGAATGCCTTTCTTACTCTTTCATAAAAGCAATAAAATTCCAAAAAAAATACCTTTATCCAATACTACAGATAATAAGACAATTACCAGCTTTATTTTAAATATATAAACTCAATAATAACCTCCGCGTGGCTTTTACTTTATTGAGTGGATAATTATTTATTTTACCCACTCAACTGTCACTTGTCAAATTATTTTCTTGTAAATGTCATTAAAATTTTTAATAAAAATATGAATTCCTAAGCTATTTATTGGATAAAACCTTGTATGGCACTCATGGGTAAACCGATATTGCCCTCTCGAAAGTTAACCTGCTTGGCTGACGCCTCGCAGGTTAATTCTCATGGGCAATATCTTACTTTACTCACTAGTACCATAAATAACTATTATATTTTTTATTTTTGTTTAACGTTATAAACAAATAACGTCATTATCAAATATGGTACCACATTTGACAATGACCCCATTATGGCAAAGGCGCAATATTCTATTGTTAGTTATAACTGGTACAATGTCTCATAAGCGTTCAGCCTTAAGTCGCATTAACATAACTCCACCCTGCTCCGTTTTAAAAACATTTTTTTTAATCATTATTGAAATTTAGAAAAATATATTTTTAGGATCGGGCAGGGTGGAGTTATGTTAATGCCTTCTCTGGGTTGAATGTTCATGCGATATTGTACACATACAGTACAAATTCAATACATGGTGAAACCAAAATAAATCAAAAAACACTACAAAACAACGTAAAAACGAGATGGTAAATTTATACTTACAGTTAAAACACGATGATAATGTGACGTCACTCGTTAGGCAAAAACCAAAGAGAAAGACATTAATGAGGGCAAAAACAAAATTTAAATTATTTATTATTTGAAATTATAGCTGTATTAGACATTTAAAATCAAAATTTTGCGTTGTTACGTATTTAATGTTATTTTATGTTAAATATTTTGTGGCTTGTTAGACACAATTTTTATTGCATATTCTGAAAACTGCATTTAAAATTTGTCGATGTTTCTCTCAAATTAGATAATAAAGTAATTAATTTGGTTTCATCTGTCGTTCATTTTTTGGTTATTAGTTTATAAAGTCAAATTCACAGCTATTTGATTGATTGGTTAATTGACGTCATCAAAAAATAGTACTAGAGTGCTTTGGTGTGACGTTTTCTGTCAATTCTTACCGCCGTATTTTGAATTTCACCTATTTTACCATGGTAATTTTGTGTTGTAGATGATCCGTAATAGCAAACTACCATGATAAAATGGATGATAATATCATATGATACAAAATACAACGAGTATTTTATGGACTGATGGAGAAATATTGTGACTTATCTATGGTTTAACGTAACAAACATTTAAAAAATACCCCGATTATTGATCACAAAAGCCCGAAAAACCTTTTCCAATAAAAAAAATAAATAAAAAAGCGGTTGATATAGAAATATGGAATAAAATTTAAAATTTTACTTTTTTAAATTTACTTGTAGGTCGTAACACTAAAAATATTTTGACATTTCTCTTTTAAATATTTTTTTGCTGATGTGTAATAATTGTATTTATTAGGCATATATTAGATATATTGCATATATGCAACATAATAGAAATTAATTCTCACAAAACATCACAAAAAGTTCAGAAAAGAAATGTCAAGCTTCTAGAGTGTAATATACCTATTAGGTATTACCTAACCATCGATATCAAAGTCAGAATCAGTTAAAAGTCGATATGGAAAGTTAATTAAGATACAGGAAACATTTTAGTTTATTATTGATATAATAATGTTCAAATAATAAGAATAAATGGCTAGTAGTGAAAAAAATAATACATAAACCACGGTAGAGAAGACTATTGCACTATTGCACTCTTATATCCCTCGATTCTACGCATCTCGGGATTAAATAAGCTCGGCTCTTTCTACCTTGGTGTATAATTACTATTATTTAGATTTGGGGAAAAATACATATCATATAGCAAAAATCAGTTATTAATAAAAAAAAATCATTTAGACATAAAAGCCCACTTTTGTAACTGATCCTTTCTCCGACCTAGTCTATTCTATACAAATATTCTATAAATCTAAACCGTTTTTAATTTTTTTTCAGGTTTCAGAATTCTAAACATAAAATGTTTTCAGACAAAAACATTCACACTAGTACAAATGAGGAGTGCCGGGTCAAAAACCGCCATCTACATTCCAAAAAAAAACAATGGTGGTATACATTATAAAGACTATTTCTGATGAAAAGTTTGCCAAATGGCACTATAAGACACTTTGCGCTATTAGGTATGCTTTTTTTTTTGCAGAATTGGCCTTCAATAATGTTTAACCAAGATGGAGGCTTTTCATCCAGCACTCCACAAATGTTTGTCACGGTTTGGCTTCGGGAAACCAAAAAAAAAAGAGAATAATACCGCTAATATATGTTTGTAGGTATGTTATATATATTTAAAGAATATATATATATTTTTATATTTTTAAAGTGCCATTTTTTGCCATAAAAAAATAACAAAATGGCAGACGTTTTTCTTGAAAAGTATTCTTTAAATATAAATAAACATACCTACAAAATTTCACAATGATATCTTTTTTCATTCTATATAAAAAAAATGTTTAAAAACAAATTTATTTTAAAATTTGAAGGTAGAAATTATTATTATTAAATACCGATCGATTTCTTGAATAAATATTAGATTTCGTACATATTTTCTGTTCTTATTGCACCTTTCAGCCAAACCGTGTCGTGTCATAGACAAAAAAAACTAAAGGATTCTAAACTAAAATAGCAAAAGCATTTTTTATACTGACCTCTTCGCTGCTGGATTTGTCCCTGGCTGAGGGCGTCCCAGGGCTGCCGCTGGCCTGACTGAGCAAATCAGGCAAGACACTACTTTGCCTAGTGTGATCACTAGATCTTCCATTCTAAAACGAACGAATATTTTTCAGTAAAAAAATGCTGAGTTACTAGACTAGTTAGCATATATATATATAGTGTTCTTCTAAGTGATGCGAAAAAAGAAAATGATCTTGTTTAAGGGTATTTTGTAATAAAAAAAACTCTAAAAAGTTTTTCTTGTCCATGATAGAAAAAAATAAAATAAAATCTGTATGCGTTAGTGAGTTAGACCCGGTTCTGATTGGTTAAAATGCAATTTTTGGCATTTGTAAGGCTTTTTTTGATCCATAAATTCTCGGTTATTAATAAAGTAAACGATATGGGTTTTTTACCATTGTTTAGTTAAAAAGTTGCTTAAGTGCCTAACGTCGCCCTCTTTTCGATGTTTTTTGTTTCAATATAATATATTTGACTTTGAAAATTAAGAAATTTTACATAATTTCAATTATGAAAAACTAAGTCCTTAAAGCAAAAAATTAAAAAAAGGACGTTACGCACTCAAGCAACTCTTTAACTGTAACGGCGAAGTGCGGATCTGGAAATACTGTCACTTTTAAGTACAGTAGAATTTTTGGGGGATATACAGTTGAACCACTTAGAAAAATACTATGTTAGTAACTAAAATATATAAGGGGGTAATTTGCTTGTTAGGGTACCTTAATAAAGCGACATAAAACTTCACAATTGTATTACATTTAATGTCATTTTATTCAGTCCCTAGTCCTTGAATCATGGACAACGTTGTTCAAGGATTGTCCAGAATTTTATAGTTTTTTTCTTTAGAATGTACCCCCTCGAAAATTAATTAAAAACTTAATTCAACGACTTAAATCAAAGAGCACTCTGTTGTGTGATTGAAGCTTATTAATAAACAAGCTAATAAGGACTTGATAATTTTAAAACAGAAAATGTACATACCGGGTGTCCCAAATCTATTTACCCAGCGATTTTCTCGAAAACTAAAAGAGATAATCAAGTTCTGCGAAAACCATCTTAAATTAGACAACTTAAACTATCTTTTAGCATATATTTGATACTTTCAGCTCTTAAAGTTTGGGCAGGGGGGATTTTATTTTAAATGAAAAGGGGGGTCGTGTGATACATCATTTTAAAGCAAATAAAATTCTCTATTGGACTGCATATTTTTTAATTTTCTAAGGTTTTGATTTTTTATTTTTTTTGTGCTAAAAAATGCGAGTTTTTAAGTTTTTTTTTTGTAAATTTTTATTTATGTTAATTAAAATTAGTTTAAAAGTATAATTTACGTTTATTCATAATTAAATAATTAATTTTTAAAAAATTGATGAACTGATTTTTTTAGAGAAATTTTAACAAAAATACCCATTTTCAACCCTATTTAAAAAAAAAAGTTTAAAAAAATAAAAAAATATATAGTTAAATGAAGAATTATTATAAGCTTTAAAATGATGTATCACACGACCCCTCTTTCCATTTAAAAAAATGTCCCTCTATGTCCCCTGCCCACATTTCAAGAGCTAAAAGTATCAAATATATGTTTGTTTGTTTGTTTAACCTCGTACTATTCTACTTAATTAAGCATCCCCTAAGTCCAGGACTTGTGTGGGCTAGTAGTAGAGGGAACCACCGGCTTATACTGACTTTCGAACCAGTTTCTAGGGAGTATCCGTTTCACTTATCGCCTTCGCCAAATTTCAATTATTAATTAACTGAAAAAGGCAAATCGGCGCCAGTGAGAATAGAACCTACGCTAGTAGGCTTGCTATACATACGCGCTAGCCACTACGCTATGCCTCCCATATATCAAATATATGCTAAAAGATAGTTTAAGTTGTCTTATTTAAAATGGTTCTCTCAGAACTTGATTATCTCTTTTAGTTTACGAGAAAATCGCTAGGTAAATAGAGTTGGGACACCCGGTACATATTTAGTTTTAAGAAATAAAGTTTAATTACCCTAGAGGGTGCTATTTCATTTACGCGCAGTTTCTTTGATAAAAAAACAGTATTATACAACGTTTTTTGTTCTCAGAATAGAGGTTTACCAAATTTGCGGTCTTTTGAAAATATCTGAATTAAAATAAAGAGTGAGGCAAGAATGGTTCCACGGGACGGGGTTTTTAACTATTACTTTGTTTAATTATCAAAATTAGCTCCTACTCCAATAATGCTTTCATATCTAATGTAAACAAAGACTGACGATGACTTTCAAGAAGAATTTTTCATCCCAAAAATCAGTAAAGTTAAATTCAATCTTTTTCTTTTTTTTAAGCTACAAAATCCTATATTTTGACAAAAAAAACATTATAAAATACCAAAAAAATACCTAATATAAGTGGTATACAACTTTTTAATAGCTTAGATTTAACTATTGTACTATACGATAACAGTTACTGTGCAATCAACGTAAAACGTGTGAATCTAATTAAACAAAATTTATGAAAAGACATTTATATCTTATACACCTCTAAAATTGTAAAAATTGTTAGTAATTGTAACAAAATGAATGGTTATTGTAGAAACACAAAGAAAAATAAATTAAAAATTATTATTATTAAGTTTAAACAGTTAATAGTTGCAATCAATTTTTGTTATTACTTAATATTTTTTATTTAAAATACAGAACAATATGCTTACAAAAAATTTAATATCCACAGAGGATCGTATAAAATGTTATTTTTTCTATTTTGCGACTCTTATAAGCTCATAATCACACGCATTTTGCGTGTTCTTATAGGCCCATAAGAGGTCTCTACTTTTTTTTCTGTTGGGTTGGCAACATATAAAAGCCTATCTCTTGACGTTTGCGTGCAAATGTCAATGTCGATTTAAAGTTTAATTTTTTACAAAATTTTGTGTTTGGGTTATTTTTTACCGTGTTAAAATTGTGGACTGGTTAATTGCAGTGAAAAAAGAAGAGATGACTGTAAAATATATTAAAATATAATTTGTTCTTAGAATTTTAAATATATTGTAAACTGTAATGCCAATCCAAAACAAAAATCCCTAAATCAGTCATCAATTTAAATGTAAGTTTTTTAAATTTTTAGAGCAAAATAGAAAAAATTGTATAAAGCACTCGTTTCATAACACCTTTTTAGAGCACTAGTACTTTAGAAAACTCGCCGCAGGCGGCTCGTTTTCTAAACTTGTACTCGTGCGCTAAAAACGTATGTTATGAAACTAGTACTTTAATATACTATTTTATGCGTATTATAAAAGTTATTTATTATCCACACAAAAAAAAACTATTTCATTAGAAACATAGTTATTATTGGTTTTAAGTAGTAACCCATTTGAGTTAGTACTTATAACTTATCCTAGCATTAATTTAGTCAAGCTTACAACAAATATTGTTCCTCTATGAATATTATTATTAAAAAACAAAGTATTTTTCGTTCGTCTTTTTTTTTAATATTACAATAAGCAAAACGAAAAATTGCCGTAATGTTATAAAAAAAAAACACGAAGAAAAAACTCTAAAAAAACACACAGGCACAAAAACAAATGAAATTAGCAAAAATACTCAAGGTAGATGGCAGCAGACGCAACCAGTCATTTGTTTATTTATTTATTTTTCGGAAAATACTATTCTCCATGCTAAAAAATCCTTTTAAGTCTTTTTATTTCGGGTCTACATGCTGTGACTATCATTCCATTAAGTCTATCAAAAGTGATGATCCCATATTTTTTAGTTTTTCTTCTTTCAGCGAGTAGATTCAGGTGAGTTTTTTTTTTAATTAAGAAGTATTATTTAAGCAGAAAACGATGTTTATACCCTAAGCCAGTTAAATTTAAAAAAATGTTATTATATACCAAGGTACAGAAGACATTTTTTATAGCCAAGCGTATTAAATTTAAGAGTGCGAGGCTATAATAGTCTTCTCTGCCGTAGTTTATGTATTAGTTTTTTCACTACTAGCACTATTTAACTATTTTTATTCAAATAATAAAATAAATTATGAACAAAAATTATATTTCTTGAAATTTTCATAAAAATCAAGTAGCCTTGATCAATGACATTTGCTCAAATAAATACTTTGAACTGACGTTTAAAAATTTATTTTTTTTAAATTGTTTTCTTAATATTTAGCTAATTATTGATTGTATAATTGGCAATAATTATAATTAATTATATTTAATAAATAAAAAGTTATATAAAGCTATTTTCTTGGGTTTAATTAGTAAAAATTGCACAAAGAACTGAAACATCTTAAGTGACAGAAATCAATTGTTTATAAAATTTACTCCTACTAGGAGAGAAAAATTTATTATTGCTATAGGTGAAGAAAAACGATTTCACAGTCTGAAAACATAATAAATAATGGTTTGGACTTCTAAAGCTAGTAATGAAAAAAAGCTGTTTTTTATTCACATAATAATACAAGGACTGTTTTTAGAGAGTTTGCGGAGCCTGACAACCGTACTCGGAGAGCGAGGTTGACGACCGTAATTGCCCTAAAAACAGTTTTCGTCCCTGTATTATACACTATTTTTTATTGTAAGTGTATGATTCACGGACAAAAATTGTTTTAGGGCTGTTAAACTACTATTTAATTTTACTTTCATATACTTTACAAGTTTTTCAAATTTATTATAGGTCAAAACTCAATTTTTGGCGATAGGGGACGTTCAAATATTACGTAAGCAAACTTTGGGCAAAATTCATACACTTCATACCCCTCTAATATGAGGGGTTTTATGGGGGTACCCAAAATATGAAATCCCTACAGCCTTTAATAACGCGGGAAGTGTATGAGTTTTTCCCATTTTACCCCACCCCGATTTTTACAAAAAAAACAGCCTAGATCTTTCGATAATCAACCTATGGTCCAAAAAGTCTTTAGCCCGAAGCGTTCTTGAGTTATCGTGGTCACAATTTTTTTTTGACGGAAATCATATTTTTTTGGAAATAAAACGCCCAGAAACGTAAAAAAAGCAATATATTTTTTTATTTTTTTTTATCACTTTCCTTGGGGAAAGTAAAATGGGTGAATAACTGGCTATAGAGTAGAAACAGCAATATAAAAAGTTTGTGTTAACGATTGTGATGTAGTTTTTACACTATTTATTAATGTTTTATATTATATTTTTAGTTAAAACAAAATCGGTTAATAAAAAGCAAAAAAAAACAAAAGTTTAGAAAAATAAAGAAAAGACAACAGCTCTACAAAATAATAAATTTAATTTCCAACAGGATAATGATATATCGCCGAAAATTACTCTATTCTGATGACAGATTTCGATTCAGCAATAAAAAAATCCGTAAAAATTCAAATTTTATATCTATTGGAAGCGATATTTCACAACCCTGTTAAAATTCGATTTTTTTTTGTGGAGCTGTAATATATTAATATTATTACGAAAAAAAGCATGCACAATTTAATTTAGTAAAAGCCAGTCTTAATTTTACAGATGTATGAGGTGATATCATGATAACAATTATGTGATAAATCAAAAAGCAACATAAATATCCAAAAAAATGTACTTTTAAAATGATTTGTGAATGACTCAAAATTGTGATTTAAGCAAAAATAACTCTAAGCTACAAATCTATTATAAGTAGATTGTAAATAAATTGTACTTTAAGTTTAACATAATTTTGTGTACTAGTGTTTCTAAATAGGTGAAATTCCAACACCAAAGATCAACAGTCAGACAAAATTTTTAATTAAGAACAATTATTTCTTATAGTTTTTATGTTTCTATCCAAAAAGATAAAGATAATTCCAATTAGTTTATAAGTTACCTTACGGTATAAACTGGAGTTTCTATAAGTTATCATGTACAGAGTTGTCAGTCAAAATATTTATTTTTGTTCTTAGTTTTTTAAGCTCAATATTTTAATTTGTGTGTTTTTTTATGTTTATTTTAAGTTTAAGGATTTTTTATATTATTTTCTTTCTAATTTCTTTGAGCTATTGCAGTTCTTAAGCATGTTCTATGAAAAATGAATGAAAGTCCAAAGAAAAAAAAACATTTTATGAATTTTATTGTAATTTAAATAAAAATATTCTATTAAAAAAAAACATATCCATTACTTATATTTTTAATGCGAAGAAAAAATCTATTTGAGTAAAGAAACAAAACTATAAGAATTTATTATCCTCAGGGCAAATATTTTGTCAAACCTTATATAAAATAGCCAAATAATAACAAGAAAAATAGTGATAACATTTTACCAAAAGTACCGGAAAATATAGTATAAGAACTAGTGACCATTTTTATTTAATTACTTCCCCCCGGCTGTATTTTAAATATGTTTAAAAGTAAATTCAAATCAAGCTATTTTCAAATTGCTAGGATCCGGTTCCTTTGGGTGCTAGAAGCCCCAAAAAGGTCGTGAAATGAGCCTAAAAATTTATTTTTAACTTACCGAGTCAAACACATTATATTTATTACATTCAGATTAGGATGTTTTTATAGTTATACACACTTATTCTGCAGAACAAGGGGTAAAAGCAGTCTTTTAAAAGTTCATTTGACATCTGTAAATTCTAAAAAATTTCATTTAATCAAAAAGTCATTTCATAAATATAAATTAAATTCTCATTTCTTTAAAAATCTTAACATATGTCAAAGATACTTTTTAAACTTTTTTAACCCCTTGGGTCCAAAATTATTGTGTATAACTATGAAAAAATCTGAATGTAAAAAATGTAATTTATAGGACTCGGCAAAGTTAAAAATAGATTTTTAGGGTACCTCATTTCCACAGATTTTTGAGCTGCTGGAACCCAAAGGAACCGGATCGAGAACCTAGCAATTTAGAAATAGCTTAATTTGAATGTACTTAATAGTATATTCTATAACTAGTATGGAATAGACGATATTCCGCACGAGCGGAAAGTTTGTCATACGAGCCGGCAGGCGAGTATGACGGTCCCGCGAGCCCGGAATGACTATTCCAAACGTGTTGTAGACTATACTTTTTCTTCGACTGCAAAAATAAAACACTGTATGGCTTTAAACTGCGGACAAGATTAAAAACAATGTTTTTTGTGACTCGACATTGTAAAAGCAACAAAACACATATTTTTAAATAAAGCAATTAATGTTACTTAACAATTTTATCAAATCAGTACTTAAAACAGATTTTTATTTAATTTTAGCACATATTTACAAATTATAATGCAAAAATTGAAGGTTATGTCAGATTGTTGTGACAGATATCAGGTTTAAATATTTAACAATAGATGGAGCAGTTTTAAGTTTTTGAACTAAATTGATAAAAAACTGGTTAAATATTAAGAAAAACTAATAAACTTTATGTAATTTTAACGCAAAGCTTCAAATTGCATTAAATTATTCAATATTTCATGGTAAAATAAATATATTTTTGCTAATTTTGCTACAGTTTACTTTTATAAAGATAGCACTTCATGTGCTCATTCTAACACTTGATACGGAATATTCATACCGTATCTAGAGCTAGAATGGATTCATTCTGTTTAAAAAGTGTGTGTATTTGCTTACATTCTAAAGCAGTCGTAGAAAAAGACATATATAAAATACAGCCGGGAGAAACTAATGAAATAAAAATGGTCACCACCTCTACGACTAATATAAAGACTGGAAAATTACCTGAATGAACAAATATTCATCTCCTTCAGAGGAATTTGTTCCGGTGGACAAATTCATAGAACTTACGTCGACCGACCCAGATATTCTTCGTCTCATATTTTCAGCTTCTTTGGCCAGCTCGTCTACGCCTCGTCTGCGAGCTTCAAGCGTTTCCCTTATACTCCTCCTCGCTTCAGAATGTCTGAGAACTATATCCGATTCGGTTTTTTCGCGCCTTGGTCTTGACCTCACAAAACTGTTGCTCAGTAAGTTTTTGACCGAGTTTTCGGAGGTTTTATCCGTTGGGCTTATCATTCCGTAACTCTTGTTTAACTCGTTTTTGATCGAGTTTGAAGACTCGTTTCTCTTTATGTAATCCATGAGGACGGGCTCCCCAGTTTTCTTGGGTATACCGACGTCAGAACCTCTACGGTTATTGAAAATTCCACTAGAGCGATTTTTGTCGTAATAGATTGCGGAATGACGGGAACTCATGGGGAAAAAATCGGAATTTTCCCTTCGGAAACCACGTACAAAAGGGTTTGTGATTTTTGAATCACTGTCCATTCTTCTATGAGTTAGTTTAACCTCCGATTCGATTTTTTTAACAGGACTTGCTTTGTTATTAGGACTTTCTTTGTTAGCAGTGCTTGATTTGTTAGGAGTGCTTGATTTGTTAGGAGTGCTTGTTTTATTAGGAGTGCTTGATTTTTTTTCTAGGCCATTGTTGCCATGTTTCTGAATGGGGAAGAATTTGTCAAAATTCCAGTCTTTTAGCAACGTCGCTTCGTCAATGTCTTCGATTGCTTTCGAACGACTGGCCGCGTTCTGCTGCTGTCATTTTTTTTTTCGTAACATAAAAGAAACATTCGCAATAAAATAACAGTAGGGCGCTTTTGAAAGTAACAGAACAGTGTTGCAATATGTACATAAATTAATTTACAAGGGTCGTTCTAAAATTAAAGATACAAGTAATGCTAAATTCATTAAAAAGACTTTTATAAAAAATTATTTGAGGAAAATGTTTGTTTCTAAAAATGTACCATTAACTATACTGCCCTGTTAAAGTAAAGGGCAGTAAGTAACATATGGCGTGAAAATTCTGCTACTGACCAATGTCACTTACTGCCCTTCACTTTATCAGGGCAGTATACTAGGATTAGAGAGCCTCAATGCGACGTCTTCTGTCTAGGAAAAGAGTGGAGACAATAAAATCTGGTAAAAATTGTTATTTGTTAGTTGGTAATTATGTTTTGGAATTAGATATCACAAATTACATGTGCGCACATTTTCAAAGAACATTTGTATTAAATGTTACTAAAAGTCGGAAGAAAATTATTTTAAACTCCATTTGGTAATAACTTTTTAAAAATATAAAAGTCCGGGAGCCCACGACGCCCAGTAGATATTTTTTTGTTACCTCACCTGAGACTTTGTATATGTGTTCTTTATGTCCAGTCAAACAACTTCTTACGTGATAAAATTCTCGTTAGCGGGGCGTTTTTTTTTGTGACCAACCCTTAACTTTAGGGCGTCCGACAACGGTATTGCCCGAAAATTTTAAGAATTTCAAGGCTATCAAAAAAAAAAAAAAATACTTGCATCCTTACTTTTTGATTTGCCCCTGTAGAAACATTTTAGCAATAGAATTTACAGTTAAACATTCTGTGCTTTAAAATTACCCCACATTTAAAAAATAATAAATAAAAATTCAAAAAAAGGTATCAAATTAAAAGACAGCAAAAAAACTCGAGAGTAACTTACCTTTCTAAGTACTAAAGTACGGTCCCCTTGTGATTCATCATCATCAGGGGTGGGGGGCAGGGGCCTGTTAGGGGCACTGCCCGAACTAGACCCTGAACCACCAGTGGCCCCTGGACTAGACATTCCCGCGGAACTTTCGGCCACTACTCCTAATCCGGCTCTGTAAGAAAATTCGGGACTAACGAAACAAAAAAATAAAAGAAAAACAGGAATAAAATATAACAGTTCAAATGAAAATTGTGGAAAAATGATAAAATGAAATGATAAAAAGTATAATAAAACATGCAGGCGATAAAAAATATAATAGTTCAAATGAAAATTGTTTAAAAATGATAAAATGAAATGACAAAAAGTGTAATAAAACACGCAGGCGATAAAATGTGAAATAAATAGCGAATAATAATAATAAATTAGTATGATTAATTTAGTAATAATAATTGAAATTATAGTATTAAATAAATAATGAAATAAAAACGTGTTAAAGCAAATGGGATAGGATGAATAAAAATAATGGATTAGTATGATTATCATGTTTGAATAAAAAAAAAATCGTTTTTCTTCAAGCGTACTAAAATGTTCATTGTTGTACGCCGTAAAAAAAGTTAGTTAGCAAAACCACCACTGGCGTCAGCACTCTTTGACTTTGATGACAGCCATACTTCAAACTTGTTTGTTTATTATGTAAACAGGTGGTTGACTCGAGATTCTGTGCAAAAACCTTGTGTGAAATTGATTAAAAATGATTGAAGAAGAATATATGGTTTATACACCTACAAATCTCTCAAAAATTGCAAATGCTACATTAGACAAGTTAACATCGAAATCGCGAAAAGTGTACGATTTAGCGTAGGAAAAAAATTTAAAATGAGCTAAGGAAGGTTTAAGTTTATTTCAAAAGGGTTTTATTGGCCTATTTTAATAAAAAAAACATACTTTATTACCGAATAAATTAAATTCCAAAATTAATATTTAAAAAAAATATAGGATGCTTGAAGAAAAAATAGTATGTTTCAGTCAGAGGAAAGGTGCTTTTTTTTACTCGTCTGTAGTTTCCGGACTCTTCGCGTCGTCCGTAAATTCTACAGACTAGTAAAAAAAAGCTTCACTTTTCTTCTTAGTAGTATGTTTTCGTTTTTCAAAAAAAGATCTTAAAAAAATACTTACAGCGGTTTTGGCGGATCGCTAGCCAACAAAGTTCCGTCGTTCCTTACTTTACCATTGTCCTCGGGTTCCGAGTCACTCTCACTGTCCACTATACTCGCTATAGCGTGATTGAGAGCCGCCGAGTGATTACTACTCGCCGAACTCGGCGTTGACACATTATTATTGACAGCCGATTGCGATTGTTTATTGTTGCGATTGTTTCGGGGCGGGGCTTCCGGCAGATTTTCCATTTGTTGTTGCTGGACACCCAGTTCGGTTAATTGACGGGCTATTGCATCAAGTTCCTGGAATAATGCCGAATTATGGATATAGTCGTTGCCAGAGATATAAAATTTTGTTTTAGCAGCGATTATTTTTTTCTGGCGCGTGTCGATCTGTTTGTTCAATCGGGACGTTACATAACTTTAGACTCATTTAAACTAATGTATTTTTATCCAGTCCTCGTTGACTGATTCCAGCCAATTAACGTTCGACCCTATCCAATCATATTTCACAAGAGATTTAGCCACACCTACAAGGCATTTGTAGCAATATATATTTACTGGACCGGCTTTATTTTATTTGTGTTCTGTGCATCGAACACATAGGATAAATACGCATTTAATATAATAAAATTTAATTACGTCCCTGTCAAAAAATAATCTGTTTTAAATGTAAACATTCTACTATAAACGTGGCGGCTATACCATTGTTTAAATAAAAACAACGTTTATAAAAAAATTAAGAAAGTGGTGTCATCTAGTTTTCTAGTTATAAATTCAAGAAAATTATAGTGAATTCAGTTATAATTATGTAAAAACCAGCCTTAAGCATATTCTAAAAAAATAAATTTTGCATAAAAATAGTGATAGTGTTAGAAAACAAATAATGAATAGGGGCTGTTCAACAATTATGTCAACAACCTAGGGGGCTATTAAAAAGTGACGGCCCATATAAAATGTTCCAGTTTTATATGATTAGTTAATGATAAGGAGAACTTCCCTTGGGGAAAGGACATTTTTATGGCTTCCACCGTTCCCAAGTAACACAGTAGCTATAAAGTATCTCTTAGCGCTCTTTCGCAGCAAAATGACAGCCTTAAGGAGGCACTTTAAAAAAAGCAAAAATGTTGTGACGTAATTTTTGAACAGTCCCATAGTGATAACCTACCTCTGGCTTGCGTACAGCACCCTTTTTAGTGTGATGTGAAACAATGGACATGAAATAAAGAGAATATTGCACAAATTAGAACAAAGAAGCAGTGCTACCAAAATAAACAATAAATATATACGAAGCTGTTGTTAAACTATCAATCTCTACTGATGAAAAAATACAATTTTTAATAAAAACGGGTGTAAAAACTTGTCCTTAGTCAAAATCTTAAAAAATACGTATAAAAAAAAACGCGAGGCAAAAACCGCGCGCGGGGAATTGTGAAAAAAAAATGCTTAGTCATTTTTTTTATAACTCGTAGAGAAATGTCAAAAAAAGGCCATAAAAATTTTTAAATTGGTGTATATTTTTAATTTGTTTTCAAAGAAAAAAAATCTTTTTTTTTCATCCAAAATTAAAAAAAAAAAAAAAATTGTTAGTAATATGGACTTTTCATTTTGACTTGAATTTTAAAAAGATTAATTCGGATTAAACCCGGTTGAAAAATAAGTAATATAAGATGTTTTATCTCATTAATACATTAAAACAGACTAAAACACAATGTGTAATACCTGTGAAAATGAAAACGTAATTTATTAAACATATAATTATGTATATTATAGAACCAAAGTAATACAATAATTTAAAGCAAAAAATATATTATATAACTTACCATTGGCTTGAACTTGGGCTGATTAGATTGAGAGTTTCTTTGTGGTTGAGGTGGTTGTTGAGATCTTGGGGCGGCAAAATTATTATCAGGGGGAGGTGGCAGTGGTCTAAAAAGAAATATATAGTTTTTTTCTTTTAATAACAAAACCACAAATAATCTGATCGATAAAACCTAAGGATATTGATATAAGAATGATGCTTTGATACCCAGGGCTGGCAAAAAGACGGGATTTTCCGAAAAATCCCGGATAGGGTATTTACCGGTAAGAACCGGTAAAAACCAGGCCACAATTGCCCAAATGATGGGAAAGATCAAGTGGATTTTACCGGTATTTACCAGGGTAAAAACCGGGCAAAACCGGAAAAAATTGGGAAAAACCTCAAGAAAAACCTACATTTTTAATTAAAAAAAATTATAATACAATACCTATGAGTTTCATGGATACAAAAACCGAGTTTTAAAATTTTCCCGCCTACTTAGGTACTAGGAACACAAGTGTGAATTAAGTCGGTTTTTATTTTTTACAAATCTATTTGAAAATATTTGCTTGCCTCTCACTCTAGCACACCACAAAATCCCAGTGGGATTTTCCTTGTGGTTTTTACCGGTATATACCGGTATTTACCAGGTAAAAACCATATGGTATTTACCACCCGGGATTTTGCTCAGTGGTAAAAACCGGTAAATACCACTGGTTTTTACCGCCCTGGTCAAAACCTTCCCAGCCCTGTTGATACCCCATAAATTCGGAAGAACTTGCTAGTTTCCTTACATCCTGAAAATGTGGTGGGCGATCAATTACTGCTCTACCAAGCATGTCCTAGACATGTTCAATACAGTTAAACAGGATAATGAGACAGCGGCGGACCATTCTTTGTTTTTTTCGATTATTTTTTCTCAGAGAAACCAAAATATCCTTAACTTTTTTCGATCAGTTTAGTATATTATGCACGTAGTATGCGAACTAAGGCTTTTATCTTCGAGGCTGAAGTTTTTTAGCCGAGATGGAATCGAGGCAAAAAATCAGTCGAGAACACTTAAGGTAGTTCGCATACGTGGTGCATATAATGTTTTTTTTACTACCTAGATCTAGTCCAAACTCCAAATATCAGTTTAAAATATAGTCAGCCATTCCATAGAATTTGAAACCAAGGTGAACATTTTAAAATTGTTTATATGCCATATTTTGATTATGAAATATAACTGTTAAGGTCTAAATTTTACATATCTTATTTAAAATTAATCTATTTTTCATTAATAGCCCCATAAAATTATATTTTACACAGCACGAACGCACCCTAACAAAATTAATCCAATCGAAACACTTTTTTACGAAATTAAGTTACAGTTCGTTTCAAACCGGCCAAACAAGAAATTCCAGTTATAATTCATGTGTTTTATTTAAGTAGTGTTGTATTTTACCTTTAAATTTAGATATTTTTGATTCAAATTGTAGTTGCTGTTTTTGTTTTTTTTGAGATAATTTTAAATATTTGACAACATATTGTACGAATGGTAGCGTCCGTCATCATGGAATGGCTGTAGTTTAAAAATTATTTTGACATAGCTGTCAGTTTGACAAATAAGTTGAAAACAGTTAGTAGTTGTCTTAATTTTTTTTCATTATTGACTGTCGTAAATAAACAATGCTTAACAACGGTCAATAATAAATGAGTTTATTAACTTTGCCATGGTAAAAAAGCCTTGACAACGGTAGATAATATGTAAGCTCGCTCCTAATTAGGTAGTAATAAACTGTAAAGGTAAATATTAACCTTCTAGGGGGCGCTGGATCAGGTACAACAATAACCCTTTGACTAGGAATGGGTGGTCTGGCTGGTGGACCTGGTTCTGGAATTTCTTCTCTATTTCTTCCACTTCTAAAAGATCAAATTTTTATTATCAAATTACGCCAAATTTATTTATTTTTTTTAATACAGGAAAAATAAACTTGGAAAAACACATTTTTCGCTTTAAAACGTCCATGGCTCGTCGATATCACTAGAAAGATTTTTTTTACAATGATGCCAGAAAGTATTTTTACATACCTTGGAGGTGGTTCGACTTGACTAAGTGTTCGACCTTCTTGAATTTGTTGGAAGTTTCTCCGCAAGGTGTCGCCACCAGGAGCCTGCACAATACTGCTAGGCTCGCCAGCGATTTGTACATCCTCTTCCTCGTTTTCAGATCCAGAATATCTATAGTCCTCTCTCTCTTTTTCTTGTTTCCGCTTTTTACATCTATCTATGTGGTCCTTAAGTTGTATCCTAACTTGTCGTTCGGTAGGTTGGTCCCTAAAAAACATATGAACGATAAAAAAACTATCAAAAAAATCTATTTCAATAAAACAGTAGTATTTATGGTCAAGAAAGTCTACCTACTGCGCCATGTTGTAACTTACTTGATAAATGGATGTCGCAGAAGATTTTCAGTGTAGGGTCGCTCGTGATAGTCCTTAACTAATACTGTTTCGATGAAACCGTGAAACTTTTTGTTCCATTTTTTACTTTTAAGTCTAGGGGGCGGGTTTCTCGGAATTAGGAACAGAGCTCTCATTGGATGAAGCTCACATAGTGGCGGTTGTGATTCGGCCATTTCTAGAGCTATAAGAAAAAAAACAGATCAGAAAAATGAGACTGTCACCATTTTAATTTTATTATATGTTAATGCTTCTTCTTGTTTCTTCTTCTCATTTAAACTAATGTATATTTTTCAAGTCCGCGTGGACTTGGAGCCAATTAACGTTCGACCCTATCCAATCATATTTCACAAAAGATTTAGCCACACCCAAAAGGCATTTGTAGCAATAAATATTTACTGGACCGGCTTTAATTTGTTTTATTTGTGTTCTGTGCACCGAGCTATATAACATAAATACGTATTAATTACAATAAAATTTAATTACGTCCCTGTCTCACATTAATCTGTTTTAAATGTAAACATTCTACTATAAATGTAGGACCGACTTTAATCCTGGTAATGTTTAAGTAAACACGTCTCTTTGTGTATGTCTTACCTGTGATACCTAAAGACCAGAGATCACTGCGATTATCGTAAGTGGCATCGGGATTTTCATCGCAAGCAATTACCTCCGGGGCCATCCAATATGGCGTCCCGATGAATGTATTTCGACGACCTATTGTCCTATCTAGCTGAGCAGATACACCAAAATCAACTGAAAAATTAAAAATGTTAGTGGTCAGAAACCTTAAAAAAAAAACTAAAAATATTTGAATTTTTTATTTCTTTTTTATTTTATTTTTTTCGTTTTTGATTTAAATGAACCCTATACGGGAAATTATTATTTTCTTGGCAGCAGTATTTAAAAAAAAATATTATTATTTTTAAATTAAGTACATGTACTTGTACAATTATTGAATGCAATTAACTTTATTATAATAAAACAATGAATTATTCCAAAGGTGAAAAGGTTATTTGTGATATAACATGACAAACTATTCATCACTGTAGTTAACATTTATTTTTTTTTCCGGAACAAATACTGATTTTTGTTAATGATGAATACCTTCTATTATACTATAGTTTACTGGTCAACAAAAACGACATTCCCATGGAAGGTTTGTATATCATTTTATTTAAGAAAAGGACAGGCTTTTCCCGGTAAAAGACACGTATCCCGAACTTTTCTGTAGCCTTGATTTTATCTAATATAATATTACAAATGTATAGGTATTTTGCTTTAAAAAATCCAAAGTTATCATCATTTATCATTTTAATTTGTCCTTTGTCGTGAAACCTATTCGCGGTGTCAATTATTATTGTACCCATGACCAACCCATATTATCCTCACAACCTAACACGAAGAAGATATGTGCACAGTAGATAAGATCAACCAAAGGTTAGTGAATCTCCCTATATTCCCTTCTAGCCCCCTTATTTACAACCCCTAAGCAGTCCATTAGTTCTCGTTTCGTTTTCGTTAATTTAAAACGTTCTTATATGCTAGGTTAAAGAGTTGTCGAATGCATAGTTTTTTTTATCTAACTTAGACATAACTTACCAAGTTTAATTTCAGCATTGTCAGTCAAAAGGACGTTTTGTCCTTTGATGTCTCTGTGGATGACTTTGTTGGAGTGAAGATAAGAAAGTCCACGCAACATTTCTCGACAAATGTACGCAATCCATTCTTCCTTCAGAGCTTGCCCTTTTGTCGATTTTACCAAATCGGTCACAGACCCTGAAATGAACAAAATATATAAAACAATTTTTTTTTCAAGCCAGAGGACTTTCTCAATAAGAATCTAAGAGATTTTAAAAACACTTTCAAGATTTTAAGGTGTTTTAAAGCAATTTTAGAGTTTTTATGAATTTTAATTGTGATTTTAAAGATTTTAAGTAGGATTTTAAAGACTTTAGAGATTTTTAACGAGATTTTACACTGCTGGTACACAGATTTTAGGGAAAATTTTTATTTATTTTTTTTTTAAATCAACCCCTAAAACCTCCAGATAATATTTTTAATTATAAACTAAATAATATCTAATATTTGCGAATCCCCGGTCAATGAGTCAATCACTGGAGCGCTGTCGAAAATAGGCGCGTTTACCCTTTTAAAAACACAAATATTTTATAGTGAGTTTAAAACTACTCATGTAGAAAATTTAATAATAGAATACCTAATGAATTGGTTTTTGAAAAAGCTCTAAACTTTAGAGCCTAAAGGTTCAAAGAACCGTTTTAACTCGGCTTTTAAGGTAAAATATAAGAACAGAACTGCATGTTTTATTGTAAACTAATGATGTGTTAAATCTGCACAAATTAGGGTCAATAAACATCAACTTTGTACGTTACCTAGCTTGAAACTAATGACCCCTGTATAAATTTTAACCCCACCAGAAACGATTAATCGACAGAGACTAGACCAATGAATTTTTATATTTTTGGGCTTTATCAATCATAGGTAAAATTAATTTCAATTAATTTTTCTTTTAATAAATTTCTGATAATGGTGCGGCCAGAAAAATATTCCGATAAAGCTGCAAAGAAAAAAAGGATATGGTCCAAAAATACAGGAAAAGAAGTCAATTTGTTCAGTTTATCTGGTAACATAGGCCCCTAGGGGGAAAGTACTATAAAGTAACACCGATGCATTAACTCGATTTTTAGTTGCATATAGACGCTTTCACATGAGACTATCTAAACTTATAATATAATGTAGTTCATGTATTGTACAGTTAAAAATTTCCAATATTATTATGGATTTTATGCGTTTAGAAATGAGGAGCTCATTTTCAAAATGTAACAAGTCCGTTTCTTAACTTTTTCAGAATTAATGAATTACGCCAATTATGCCAATTATTTTAATGGGAAATCATATAATTTTTCTCTTTATATTTAATTAGGAAGAAAAAAAATTATATATTTTATTAGGAATAACAAATTAATCAAATCAGAGTTGCATTGTGTCATGTTATTGTCAAATGAAGGCTGGACATGTTGAGTTTTGAAAAGAAAGGTAGGACTTGTCACTTTTGGAAGTTAAATTCTGTGGACTTTTGCGTTTTGTAAAAAGATATGAGTATATCGCTGTTTTACATGAAACTTGTTGCGGAATGAAAGGTAAAGTATTAGACAGAATAAAGAATTCGATTTGATGGATTTGATGCAGGGCCGGCCTTTGCATTTCGCCGCCCTGGAGCAAGACTTGAACTTGGCGCCCCTAAGAGAAAAAAAACAACCTAAAAAAAGCTTTGACGGTTTCAACCAAAACTTGGCGCCCAAAACAATACCTTCAAAAAAAAAAGCTTTGTCCATAATGATTTCTACCAAACTTGGCGCCTCTACAAAATAAAAATTGGCGCCAAAAAATACCCTCAGAAAAAAAAAGCTTTGTCCCTGAGGATTTCTTCCAAACTTGGCGACCCTATAAAAATTAGCGCCCCACCCACACGAAAAAAAAGTTTTGTCCCTAACGGTTTCTAACAAAACTTGGCGCCCCTACATGACAAAAAGCTCAGGCTAAAAAACACGCCTCTCTAGGCTCGCGCCCCGAAGCAGGGGGTTCACTTGATTCATACAAAGGCCGGCTCTGATTTGATGTATCAAGCGCCATCTCTATCTCAATAGTCAAATTTTTGGACTTGTTGCGTTTTGAAAATGAGCTCCTCAAATGATAATATTATGGCCGTTAAAAAATTAATTACTTTTAAACGTCGATGAACAATTTTCCAATTAGTATTTAATAAATATTTAGTAAACAAGCCGTGAAGATATGAAATGATTCGCATTCCATAGTATAATCTAAAAACAGTGGATTATACTTTTTTATACAAATATACTTTTTATCGAAATCTAAACGTTTTTGAACAAATCCGTCTGTCCGTCATCAAAATAAGCAAAGAAAAAATGACGTCTGTCTGAATCCACGAACTTAAGAACGCTTTGATCTAGATATGCAGATGCATTTTTAGACAAGTTTGTATTCAAAAAAAAATCGGTTGGGGGAATGGGTTAAAGGTGGGTTAATTTTTTTTGTTTTAACCATAACTAACCATAGTTTTTTTATTATTCACACTAGAAGAAACATTGAAAACCAAAAAGTCCAAACCAAAGGTAAATAAAAATTACACAAAAAATGTTACTTTAATTTTTTTTCATAAAAATTGTTTCTGGACATAACTTTTTTATTATTCACAATAGAGGAAAAAATTAAAAACCAGGTAAAAGGAAAAAATACCCAAAAAACATGGTATAATTTTTCCTGGGTGCGCGCCTGTATATTTTCTAGGTAAAGAATAAATGAACATTAAAATGTAAAACTAGATGAAACGTTGCAAGCACCCTGTCAAAACATCGGCACTATTGTACACTAGAGACATCTAGTTTGCAAATTTCAAACTAGGTGTTTTGTTTGATTTTGAATTCTGTATCTTTAAAACATTATATTCTAGCAAAAAACTGTATATAACATTTTTATAGGGCTTAAAAAGAGCTTTTATTTAAAATATAATTTTTTGAAATCGGGTTATAAATATGTGAGATATGCTAAAAAAAACCTTTTACTGCTTTAAACGCCAATATCTCGAAAACAATGCGTTTTAGGAAAACGTTGTTTATAACATTTTTTGACCAATTTAAAATTATCTTTTATATAGGTGCTAAATTAACCAAATACAATAATAATTGCCTTAATTATAAACAAAAAACGCTCAAAATAGGAGTTTTACCCTATTTTTACCCCCTTACCCCCAATTGTTTACCCCAAAATCTAATCAGCTCTTCGGAATACGATAAGAAACAATATGCAAAAAACAGCAAGTCGATATCTCATGTAGAAATGGAGTTAGAGAGTTTACACCCAGACAGACAGACAGGCAGACAGACGCAATTTTTTTTTTTACTGATTTCGACTCGGAATGGTCTAAAACGTCGAGAAATGTGAAAAAAACGTGGTCAAAGATTTTGACTTTTCGGCAAAGATTTCAATACATCGGCACTCTTAGTAGCACCAAGTGCCGATGTAATTACGTGATGAGATATTTTTAGTTTTTTAAATCATTAAATAAAAAAAATACTTGTACAAACATCTAGGTCACCAGCGGAAGTAACAACATAGATATCGCAAATATTTTTTAATTATCGGAAAATTTAATTATAACAGGTCAGAAAAGAGCTTATTATTAAACAACCTCGACCCTTTATTTTATTTTTCCATCCATATGCTTTATTTTTCTAACTTTAAACGTTTTATTTTACAAGTCAATAGAAAATACATTTTATCCAATACATACAGATAATTAGACAATTACCAGCTTTATTTTAAATAGATAAACTCAATAATAACCCCCACGTGGCTTTTACTTTATTGAGTGGATAATTATTTATTTTACCCACTCAACTGTCACTTGTCAAATTATTTTCTTGTAAATGTCATTAAAATTTTTAATAAAAATATGAATTCCTAAGCTATTTATTGGATAAAACCTTGTATGGCACTCATGGGTAAACCGATATTGCCCTCTCGAAAATTAACCTGCTTGGCTGACGCCTTGCAGGTTAATTTTCTCATGGGAAATATCTTACTTTACCCACTAGTGCCATAAATAACTATTTCTAGACTCGGATGACCATATTTTGTCCCCGGAAACCTAAGAGGGCCGTTAGTTTATAATCAGTTTTTTTAACTAAATTTAATCACGGAGTATATGAAAAATATTATGACATCCTTTCTAGTGATAATTAAACACATATAGCGCTTCATTTGCATGTATATGGCAAACTGATCTGGAAGACTCTAGTTGCAATCCGAGCTTTGAGCTTTGTTAATTTATATTTGCAAAAAAAATTGTTACTTTTTTATTTATGCTGCTGTTCGATAAAGGGTTTAAATACATATTAGCCTAAAAATTCTTTTTTTTACTCTTTCAAAAAAGCAATAAAAGTCCAAAAAACTACCTTTATATTTTTCATTTTTGTTTAACCATATCTGATAATGACCCAAATATGAGCTTTCCTGTTTAGTTGAAAAACTGGCTTAATACACTAAAATTTAAATGCAATTTTAACTTGTCATTGATAAAATCATTTCAATTTAATGATTTCCAATTTTATTTGTTTGCTTTTGGAATTATATTTTTAATGTATTAATACATTCAAACAATTGTCAATAAAACGTAAATTATCAATTGTCGTGGTAATAAAGATAATTTGCCAATACTAATATTGAATTACTCAAATTCAATCGATAAATATTTATATAGGTATCATTCGAATTATTATTAACAAATTTTGAGTTTTATTGTTAAATCCTGAAAACATTACGCCAATCCGACTTATCCTTCACCTTGTAGAACTTTTTTCCTGAGAATTTCGAGTCGATCAAATTATTCGTTCTTAAGTTATCGCGAGGGGTTTATTTATTGAAAAAAAAAGTGTACAAGGATTGTGAGAATCAAAGGATTGTGGAATGTTGTCAAAAAGATTGTGAAAGATTGCACTAAATTTTAATGAAGATTGTTAAAGATTGTGGGAAGATTTCAGATGATTGTGGAAGATTGTAGTTGATTGTGGAGGATTGAGGAGGATTTTAGATGATTGTAGAAGAAGGAATTGTCAAGGATTGTAGAATATTGTTGGATAGGTGTACAAGGATTGTCCAATAAATAAACCCCTCGAGTTATCGTGTTTACAATCGTGAAATCAGACAGACGGACAGACCGACGGACGGACATTTGAAAAAAAAGTTGCTTATTTTTTCATGAAACAAATTTATATCTAAGAATATTTTCTCAAGGACGATTTTTGATTTTTTTTTTAAATGGAGCTCTCTACAACTAGAATTATAAAACAAAAGACGTCTACCCTATCTCTATCTCATTTGTGCTACACTTTCCAGCCAACCAAATAAATACTGTATTTGTTTTTTATACAATAAATACAGTATTTATTTGGTTGGCCCGAAAGTGTAGCACTGAGCGGCACGAACGAACATAGCTAATGTGAATCTGTAGAATAATATAATTCTACTAAAATTTAGATGGCGCCAGTAATTTCTTTAATAAAAATAATATAGTTACACTTTTCGCCCGGCCAAGTAAATATTGTATTTGTTCAACAAAGAACAAATACAGAATTTGTTTGGTTGGGTGAAAGTGGGAGTGTATGTATGTCTTCTATCCTTTTTGGGTAGAACTTTTGTCCCTGTCTAATCTAACGGGAGAAATCGCCATTCGAAACTACTTAACGTATAATAATATTCCAGCGCAGGCGCTGCGAATATAATAATAAGTATTATTTACCCGCTCCACAATATTCCATAACCAGCCATAACTGATCATCTTTTCCTGGCAATGATTTCTTGATAAAAGCACCATAGTACGTTGCAATGTTGCGGTGATTTGAGTACTTTTTTAATACGTTTATTTCTAACTTAATTTCTTCTTCTTCGTCTTCTGTGACATCCATTACTTTGATGGCAGCCAGTTGACCGGTCTTTGTGTGCCGACCCTGAAACAAATTTACAAAAAATTAAAAACATAATAGTTATTTATATACCAAGGGACTAAACTGGCTGTTTTAGTCCCGCTGCATTATTTTTTGCAGGACCAAGCATAATTTAGGTAGGTAGATAAAATTAAAAACCACGCGTCTAAAATCGGTTGTTTTTATTGATGGTAATTTTAGCGACAAGAAGGAAGTTACATTCGGCGTCCCTCAAGGGACTGTACTTGGACCAGTTTTGTTTAAAATATTTATAGATCACTTACTTCAAGAGACATTTTTAGGAGAAATAATATCTTTTGCCGATGACACTGCAATTTTCTATCAGGGTAAATCCTGGGCTTTCCTAAAAATGTTAATTGAAGATGACCTAACAAATATTATAGACTGGTTTGAACAAAACGGTCTTACAGTTAACATGGATAAGACAAAAGCGGTTCCATTTACATCCCTTAAAAAAAATTTGCCCCCTTTTAATAAAATTGTTATTGATAACGACATGTCACTTTCCATTGTCAAAAATATTAAATATTTAGGTGTAGTGATAGATAATCATTTGCGTTGGGATGAGCATATCGAGTTGGTTACTAAAAAAATAAGAAAACTAATTTTTAAATTTTATCAGCTAAGAAAAATTCTTGACTTTAAGCAATTAAAAACAATATATTTTTCTCTAGTAGAATCTATTCTGCAATATGGAATTATTGGATGGGGTGGGGTTAGGAAGACGTTGTATTCCAAGCTAGAGAACATCCAAAAGAAAATTCTTAAAATTATCATGAAAAAACCACGTAGATATCCCACTGTGCAGGTTTACGAAAGTACAAAAATTCTAGAAGTTCGCGAGATCTACGTTAAAGCATTATTACTCTATTACTTTAATAACAAATCCCAATTTCCTCTAATAAATCATGTGCAAAATACTAGATCTGTTACCTCTTATAATATTGTGTTAAATTGTGCAAATAAATCAATAGGACAAAGATACTTTAATTACTTTATGCCAATATTTGTAAATGCTATTCCACAAGAATTAAGAAAAATGTCTTCAAAGTTTTCGTTTTCAAAAAAAATTAGGTCATGGATTTTAGAAAATAAACAATTTATTGAATTAATTATACATCCACAGTGGTAAACTATTATAACTTATTGTCCTTTATCTCCATATTTATATTATTTAGCTATTGCCTGCAAAATTACCTTACTTACTTTTTTTGTGTTTTTTTTTTCTTTATATGTTTTTTTGTTTTTATTATTAATTATGTACACTCTCTTATACTTTATTTTATATATTAAGGATACTATTTTATTAAAAAAAAAATATTATTTTTTATACATACATATATAAATTGTTTAAAATAGGTACCGTAAATTTTACATATATTAAGCTCAGTGCATTACATAACTAAATCTCATTGTCAGGAGTTTCAATACTCCTTTATGAGAGTTTGTTTGTTATTACTAATTACTTACCCGAGTTTATTGTAAAAAAAAAAAAAAAAAATATTGTAAACTTATATACTTATACCTACAATAAACACTATTAATATTTTATTAGTGTTTCCTGAGCGAGCGTAGCGAGAGAGGGAAACAGAAATACAAGGGACTAAAACAGCCAAGTTTAGTCCTGAGGTATATACACTATTTTTTGCAGGACCAAGCATAATTTAGGTAGGTAGATAAAATTAAAATTAAAAACCACGCGTCTAAAATCGGTTGTTTTATTTTCGTAATTTAATCGAGATGCCTGTAAATTGCGAAAAGTCAGTTTCATGGCTGTCGCGATTTCAATTGTTTTTTAATATGGTTGACACAAACGTCAAAAAAATGGACGAAGATGATAAATTTTAAGTTATGTATAAATTGTTATAACAATGTTATTTTTAAAGGTTTTCTTTGTTAAAATCAAATAAAATGGTTTGAATCGCTAATTTATTACAAAACACCACCAAACCTAATTTTTGAACCAGCAAAGCACATAGTAAGTATAATATTTTAATATTTTCAAGGTTGCCGTGATTTTTATTCCCTAGGGAGAAAAACGGCAAGTTTAGTCCCGAAAATGAAAGCGTAAAATTAGATTTTAGTCTTGGTCGTGCAAAAAAAATATTATATCATAATTATGGGTCCTTTCGAATAAAAAAATTGTATATAAATTTTGGATAAAAAAAGTTCCTATAAAGGTTGGTCCGGAAATGAGCAAATATTTCTTCCGTCTGTGTCCGTCTGTCTGTCTGTCTGTCTATCTGTAAACTCGATTACTCCATTTCTAAATAAGATATCGACGAGCGATTTTTTGCATATTGTTTCTATTCGTATTTCGAAGAGCTGATTAGATTTTGGGGGTAAACGATTGGGGGTAAGCGGGTAAGAATGGGGTAAAACTCCTATATTTAGCGTTTTTTGGTTATAATTAAGGAAATTATTATTGTATTTTATTAATTTAGCATATATGAAAGATAATTTTAAATTGGTTAAAAAATGTTAAAAAACTAAAATGCATTGTTTTCGAGATATTGGAGTTTAAAGCAGTAAAACGTTTTTTTTAGTATATCTCGCTTATTTATAACCCGATTTCAAAAAATTATATCTTAATGGAGCTCTCTACAACTAGAATTATGAAACAAAAGACGTCTACCCTATCTCTATCTCATTTGTGCTACACTTTCCAGCCAACCAAATAAATACTGTATTTGTTTTTCATACAACAAATACAGTATTTATTTGGTTGGCCGGAAAGTGTAGCAGTGAGAGGCACGTAGCTAATGTGAATCTGTAGAATAAGATAATTCTACTAAAATTTAGATGGCGCCAGTAATTTCTTTAGTAATGCACTTTTCGCCCGGCCAAGTAAATATTGTATTTGTTCAACAAAGAACAAATACAGCATTTGTTTGGTTGGGTGGAAGTGGGAGTGTATGTATGTCTTCTATCCTTTTTGGGTAGAACTTTTGTCCCTGTCTAATATAATGGGAGAATTCTCCATTGAAAGCTGTTTTTAAGCCCTATAAAAAATGCTATATACAGTTTTTTGCTAGAATATAACGTTTTGGAGATACAGACTTTCACACTTAAATAAATTATGCAGGTGTATAAATGGTTACCTACACGTGGTCACACAACTTTCCTTTTCGTAACGTTTCAGATTAGTGCCTAGGTCCGATGTTTTGACAATTTATTTTATTAAAAACAAAAAAAAAATCGAAAAAAGGTTAACGTTAGCCCGTCAAGCAACTCTTTCACTAAACAATGGTAAAAACCCCATATCGATATCTTTATTAACAATCGAAAATTTTCTTATCAAAAAAAGGCTTAAAAAGTCCAAAAGTTGCATTTTAAACTATCGGATCCGGGTCTAACTAACTCACACATAACTATTTTTTTTTTCATTCTGGACTAGAAAAACTTTATAAAGTTTTTTTTTTATTTTAAAGGACCCTTAAAAATATGTAGTATTGGGTTAGATTATTTAATTTTTTTGTTAGGATTAATGATAAATGTCAAAATTAATTTAAACTATATTTAAAATGTAAAATAAAAAATTGTGTTATTCCGCAACATGCCTCCCTTGGAGGTTAACCGGTTAAAATGTATACATAGTTTTTTATAACCTGCTGTGGTATTTTAAATTTTGCATACTTTTTAATTAATTGCGTTTTTCATTATGATCTAAGAGCTGGTGACAATTTTCATCAAGTTTTAGACAATAAATGGAAAATAAATCAGTTAAATACGACACATATCGAGTTTTCCGAGGGGTTTATTTATTGAAAAAAAGTGTACAAGGATTGTGAGATTCAAAGGATTGTGGAAGATTGTCAAAAAGATTGTAAAAAGTTTTAATGAAGATTGTTAAAGATTTTGGGAAGATTTCAGATGATTGTGGAAGATTGTAGATGACTGTGAAGGATTCTGGAAGATTGTAGATGACTGTGAAGGATTCTGGAGGATTTCAGATGATTGTGAAAGAAGGAATTGTCCAGGATTGTAGAAGATTGTTGGATAGGTGTACAAAGATTGTCCAATAAATAAACCCCTTGGAGTTTTCCTATAAATACCCTCCCAAATTTTGAAAAGGTTAGATTCCTATGAATACACTCCCAAATTTTGAAATGGTTGAAAAGTGACATCATTTTCATTTTTTGGTTTGGTTTTGGGGATTACTTTGAAAAACAATAGGGATCTTCCCTTCATAGAACTTGATTTTTCCTGAAAATTTCGAGTGGATCGGATAATTCGTTCTGGACATCGGACGGACGGACGGAAGGACTTTTTCAAAGTTTCTTATTTTTTCATGAAACACATTTGTATCCAAGAGTTTTTTGTCTAGGACTTTTTTTGGTGATTTTGGGAAATTCGAAACTGCCGTATAATAATATTCTAGCGCAGGCGCTGTTAACAGTACCTATAATAAATACTTATATCAGATATTTTTAAAATATCTGAAAAGAAAAGATAAATGACATAGCATATAAAAGCAAATTGGCATATTTATTACAGGTGGAACCGTTACCAATATCACATGTTTGAATAAAATACTCAATTAATTTTTTATAAAAACATAAATATAGAATACATGTACATACTGGCAGCCAAACGGATAATATGTGCTGATTTGTGGCTATTATTAAACAAATGAAAGACTATTTTTTTTATTGAAAAATTATCGAAGCCGTTACTTGCGATATAAAACCATGCCTACTTAATTAAAATAGGTAGTATTATTTCTTTTTTTGTATATGCAGGCGCCACTGCTTTTTTTTTAATAGGCAAAATAGTAATTTTTTTTCTTTTGAAAATTGAATTTTTCTCGAAAACGGTTAATCTTACGGTATTACAACAAGAGTACTTTTTTTATGTATTTTTACCTGATACTATTCTAATAATAAAACCACAAAAAAATTACACAGAAAAAAGTTTGGGGCCTTTCGCACGCCCCTGGTTAAAATAACGACATGTAAATAACATATGAAAACAGGCCTTATTAAGATTAGATCACGTGCAAAACCTCGTTGCTATATCTCTAAAGGGTTCGTGAGTTATTAAATAAAAACTGATTTTTTTTTAACACTTATGAAGGGTCGTAGCTTCCTTATAACCCATTTATAGATATATATTTTTAGGAACTTTACATTTTCTGATGTAGAAGTATCCCTTAAAAAATTAAATAAAATAATAATAAAATAACAATAAAATTATTGAGGCTATTACACACAATAACACAGCCGCACAAAAAAAGTGTCTTGATCTGGGAACGAGACAATATATATTCCTATGTATTTTGACTCGCTGAATCTGAATCCGCCATCAGAATAGGCCCAACGGGTCCTGGTTCAACCCTTACTTCAAAAAACACCTTAAAATCGATGAAATATCCCGTTTTGCTTGTGTTTTATAAAGCTGAAGTTTGCAACGTTTTTTTGCATCGAAAATTCAAATAGTATATTAAAGCACTTATTCCATAACACGTTTTTAGCGCACTAGTACTTTAGAAAACTAGCCGCAAGCGATTTGCTTTCTAAACTTGTACTCGTGCACTAAAAACGTATGTTATGAAAATAGTACTTTAATATTTTAGATTTTAAGCTTTCACGGCCATTAAGATATAAATAACTTTCACTTTCGGGTTTAGACCGTGTTAATGGATTTTCACTTTCCGACGTTTCGTCTCTTACTACTAGAGACATCTTCAGGGATTAATCTGAAACTAAGTTTCGAATCAACTTGTGTCACTATTTATGACGAGTTGTGGTTATTCACCCGTGACGAGCTTTTTCCTAACAAAGACTTCCATATTGCAGGTAAGTGGTAACCAGTGTCCCGATTGATATTGTTAGGATGCTTGATGATTTCTATCGATTCCCGTATCTTCCTTGGCATTTTTTCTGTTTTCTGTTAATATTTGTTTTGTTTCAGACAAATTGATTTTATGACCTGTTTCATGTACATGTTCGGCTACTGCCGATAAGGAAATTTGTTTCTTTCTTATATTGCGCTCATGCTCTTGAAGTCTTGTAGAAATTTTTCTCTTAGTTTCACCTATGTAAACCGTACCACAGGAGCAGGGTATTTTATATACGCCTTCTGAACTCAGGGGTATTTTGTCTTTTGTTGAAGTCAAACATTGACCTAATTTTTGGTTGGACCGAAATATAGGCTTAATATTTGACTTCTTCAAAA
This sequence comes from Brachypterus glaber, assembly GCA_958510825.1. Lineage (NCBI taxonomy): Eukaryota > Metazoa > Arthropoda > Insecta > Coleoptera > Kateretidae > Brachypterus > Brachypterus glaber. Next base: position 1,487,361 of record OY294052.1, on the reverse strand, counting down.
GTTTACCTATTTTATCCGTGATACCGCTTACATAGGGAAGTATAACTTGTGTCTGTCTGTCATTGTCACTATTGTCCTGTTGTTTGGGTCTGGGATTTCTGTATTTGTATATGGTCTTATTAACGTCTTTTTTGGTATAACCGTTCATGGTCAAGGCTTTGGTTAGTTTAAGGAGTTCTGTGTCTAGGGAATTCTTGTCTGAAATCATGAAAGCCCTATGAACAAGTGAATTAACTACCGAGCGTTTTTGAGAGGGATGGTGATGTGAAAATGCGTTTAGGTATCTGTCAATGTGGGATAAAATAGGTAAACTTTTGAAGAAGTCAAATATTAAGCCTATATTTCGGTCCAACCAAAAATTAGGTCAATGTTTGACTTCAACAAAAGACAAAATACCCCTGAGTTCAGAAGGCGTATATAAAATACCCTGCTCCTGTGGTACGGTTTACATAGGTGAAACTAAGAGAAAAATTTCTACAAGACTTCAAGAGCATGAGCGCAATATAAGAAAGAAACAAATTTCCTTATCGGCAGTAGCCGAACATGTACATGAAACAGGTCATAAAATCAATTTGTCTGAAACAAAACAAATATTAACAGAAAACAGAAAAATGCCAAGGAAGATACGGGAATCGATAGAAATCATCAAGCATCCTAACAATATCAATCGGGACACTGGTTACCACTTACCTGCAATATGGAAGTCTTTGTTAGGAAAAAGCTCGTCACGGGTGAATAACCACAACTCGTCATAAATAGTGACACAAGTTGATTCGAAACTTAGTTTCAGATTAATCCCTGAAGATGTCTCTAGTAGTAAGAGACGAAACGTCGGAAAGTGAAAATCCATTAACACGGTCTAAACCCGAAAGTGAAAGTTCTTTAGTACTTTAATATACTATTTGAAAATTCGTTGCAAAAAACGTTGCAAACTTCAGCTTCATTGTGTTTTTTGAGGTTAGGGTTAAACCAAGACCTGTTGGGCCTATTCTGATGGCGGATTCAGATTCAGCGCGTCAAAAATTTTGATTCAAAATACATAGGAATCAAGACAGTTTTCTTTTTTTTGTGTGGCTGTGTAATCTATCTATGACTGGCGTAAACGTAGTAGTCTGACTAACGTCAGTTAAAAAATCTAATCATTTAAAACAGTTGCTGTTTTATTAAGAAGCACCATTAGGCGTGTTCCATAATACAATTTATTATACAATACGATGGTTTTTTAATCTCGCTTGAATAACTTTTAAAAATGAACGATTCTTTAAAAGCAGATGTTTAGGCGTAGCCGCTATTAGAAATAATAAATATTTATGGTTTGTTTATTTATTTATAAATAAATAGCGTATCTAAATAATGGCTCTGATATTTTCAGAAGCATCAAAATTATTAAATATTTATCCAACAGGGGAGTAAACTAGCTACAGACATAAAGAAATATACTTGAATTAAATATAAGTACTCATTTATGCGCAATAGGGTGCCAGCAATAATAAAAATATTATATCTTATATCAACCACCACTAAATCAATTTTTAAAAATAAAAAACTGTTGAATGATATATTATGCTATAATTTAAATTTTAGGCCTTAATTTAATTTTTATTTTTTGACACTTTAAGGACCCTTAATTAAGGCCTATTCAGAAGTTTGCATAAGAACATAAAACATAAGAATGCGATGCCGTGATTGGCTTACAAGATACATCGCGGCACATCAAGCCAATCACGGCATCGCATTGTATTAAGTTCTTATGCGAGACTGTGGATATGCCCTTACTCTGGATTTACAATTCCCTGTTTTCCCTGATCTGCAGGAACTCTGAGAAACTAAAACTTCTTTTTGATTGAGGACACCTGTGAAAAGTTATCCTGATAATCCTGAGTCTTCTTAAAAGAAAGAGACGAAGAGAATTCTTACATATCTTTAATATTTCTTTCTATAGGAGTATATTATTAAAAGGTCTGTAACTCAGTTTCCTGGTGTCCTTAAAAATGGGACTTTTTCCTTTGTACAGACATGTTTCTACTGAGGTCCACGAGGTCACAACTAAATCTAATTTAGTTGCATATGCAATAGCCAAGGTGTTTTTTTGTATTTAATCTATTGTTTGCATTGTGTAAATGTTTTTTTTAAACAGCTAAAAAAACTAGATTTACTGAAAAAATGTTAAAACAGAACACGAGAATATTTAACAGACTTACTCGTTTTCATTCTAAAATTATTTTAAATATTTACCCTAAAAGAAAACCAAATAATTTACAGAAAATCGCTTTTGGTAAATATAAATATTTTAATATTTCAAACGATATGTGTTCTGCATGAGAAATTTAAATGTCAAAAATACATATTTGAGAGAAATTATGGGAAAATTTAAACATGTGTTACTTAAATACATTTTGGGAAAGATTTACTTGATCCTTTGAAAACTTTTTGAATTAAATTGTTTCATGTTTAATAAAGAGAGGTGCAAATACCAACGACATGTCTTAAACTGTGGAAAAAGTGCCATTTAGGCTGTAGAAGAGTACACACATACATACATACACCCATACATAGCCTGTTTGGTGTAGTCAGGTAAAAAGAGTGAAACAGGGAAAGGGAGTCAAAAACTGACACTGATGAGATGACATAATTAAGACAACAAGGTCCTTTTCAGCTTATTGCACAAATATCTATCAAAACATTGTTTAAATAATTATAACAGATATATCCATATAGATAAAACTAATCAATTATATATTTTATTATTATTTCATTTCATTTGTTCAAAACCATAACAAGTTATGGATCTACGCTTCGATAGTTATTTTATCTAAATGTAAACAGAAATCGATACTGATCAAATATTTACATATGTAGAAGAATGGCTACACGTGAATTTTAAATTCAAGTACACGGAAAGAAATTACATTATAAGATATTTGGTAACAGTGGCAAATTATAGTGATTTAAGCTATAGATTATAAGGGACACAATAACTAATAATGTTAAAAATAAATTGGAAACGATTATATATATTACAGACACGATTATATTTATTACAGGCACTATTATAAATTTACAGAAATTTTATTATATTATAAAAATTATTAGCACGGACAATAATTAAATCTATTTAAGCTATAAATGCCATACTATTTGTTATATTTTATTATTCACTAAACAATTAAAGTATTTCATATAAATTTTTACACTGACTGCCATAATTGTAAGAGAAAGCCTTGTATTTATATAATAAGCGATTATAATTTGCTTGGTATGTGTGTTATAGCGCTCCTAGCTATAATTTTTTTTTCCGTGTAGTATAGTCAGTCAAATGCTAGTTTATGAATTGAAAAAAAAATCACACGGGCTGATATTTTAAAGGGTAGTAGTGGATGGTAACAGAACACTCCTGTTATCTTGAATTTTAGGGGTGAGTGCGTAAATATGCATTTTACGATAAAAATACATATCATCAATTTTGTTAAGGAGGAAATTTGCAACAATTTCTTGGATATTTTTTTTATTATATTAATAACAATCGAGTAATGTTCAAAAATTGGCCATTTTTGAACATGTCGAGGGTGAAATCGGTTTTTTAGATTTTGCAGCCAAATTATTAATCGGAGGTTATGGGCAAACTTGTACTTCTTGAAATTCTCTATAAATTTTATATATTTTGAATTTTCTCGACAATCGACATAAGAATTCCGTGTCTATTGCTGCAATACTGTGTGAACTAACAAAAGCCTTCGACTCTGTTGATCATAAAATTTATTAGAAAAACTGAAATACTACGGCTTTAGCGAGATTGCTCTAAATCTGACTAAAAACTATATCAGTGGTAAAAAAAAGAAGAAACATTTGTTTAGAAACAGCTCTCTGATGGTGTGGTTGTAATGTATGGCATACCGCAGGGGTCCCTATTGAGACCTCCGTTGTTTCTCATATATCAATAACGTACGTGTTGCTTATGAAGATCTGGAGTTTAATATAGTTTTAAAATTCTAATACATTTTAATAAATTAAGTATTTATAAATTAAGCACTGAACTAAAACTTTGTAAATAAACTACCATGGTTTAACAGCTCGATTTGCATACATAATACATGTAATACATATGCTAAATAATTTTATAAATATTTATAAAAATACACGTGCATTAAATATTCAGTTTTTGTTAATATAACGAATTTATTTTTAACAGGAAAATAATAAACAATGGAGAATTCTCCCATTAGATTAGACAGGGACAAAAGTTCTACCCAAAAAGGATAGAAGACATACATACACTCCCACTTCCACCCAACCAAACAAATGCTGTATTTGTTCTTTGTTGAACAAATACAATATTTACTTGGCCGGGCGAAAAGTGCATTATTAAAGAAATTACTGGCGCCATCTAAATTTTAGTAGAATTATCTTATTCTACAGATTCACATTAGCTATGTTCGTACGTGCCTCTCACTGCTACACTTTCCGGCCAACCAAATAAATACTGTATTTGTTGTATGAAAAACAAATACAGTATTTATTTGGTTGGCTGGAAAGTGCAGCACAAATGAGATAGATAGGGTAGACGTCTTTTGTTTCATAATTCTAGTTGTAGAGAGCTCCATTATGATTTTATTATACTATACCAAAAGTACTGTTAGACTGCGGTAGTTTAGTAGTTGGAACTAGCCTAAATAAATGCTGGCAATTTTAAGAAATTGAAAATTTCTTTTACATTTTATGCGGCAAATATCTTTTGCTATTAACACTTTGAGCGCTGATTGTCACGCATGTGTGACATACTTGAAATTAATTTTACATTGTTACATATGTGTGACATGTGTACTACGTATTTTCAAGGACTGTATTCTTCTTCTGTTAAATAGTGTATCAGTAAGTGTATAATGAGGTTAGAATTAAAACTGAATAAATAAAGAGCTTTTTTTGATCACCACCTTAATTTTGGTGGTGCCTAACGTGTTAAATCAACTTTTATCAAGGAAAGTGTTATAATAATCCAATTAAACAGCCTGTTCCAGAACTCGCGTACAGAAATTTGAGGATATTATTAAAAACCCTCTGGAAAATATTAAAAAAAAAATCAAAAAAAAAATCCATCTTCGTTCAATTCAAAAATAAGAGCGCTTTAAGTGGACCAATACTGTTGCTGATGTTAAATTACCTTTAAAAGTTGAATTTGTAGCTATGGAAGCAAATTTAATTACTGCAGGTACATATTCTGTAGGTTGACATGGTGATTAATGTGACATAAATAAAAAATCCAAACTTCGCCTCATACCATGTAATATAATGGTTAATAAAGACATTTATTATTATTATTATTATTATTATTTATTATAATGACCAGTGTTCCCAAATGGAAACAAGGTGCAATATAGGGTTAAAATGTATATTAGCCCCTTTTTCTGTAAACTGTTCAACGAATATTCAGTGAATACGTACTTGATTTTGCATGAATGGGCCCCTAGTTTCTTTTCCGGAAATGGCAACGATATTCTTTAGAAAACCACCCTTATGAAGTTCATGTTTAAATGATTCAAGAATATTTTTGTGCTTACAAATCGATAGAAAATGATGCGCCATTTAAAATTTTATTTTTTTAGCAACCTCAAAAACCCTAAATCATCTTCTCTGAAATAAATGAAAAAATTGTAATCTGTCAACTTAACCTCTCAGCACTCAATTGTTATCAACGAACTAACAACTCTTCTCTCTAGAATACGCATACCGTTAATATAAAGTATCGCCAACATCTCGGTTTGTTTGTAAACAAATAGTAGGTCCATTCAGGCCTGAACAATAACAATTGCCAGTAACTGTTATTGTTGTCTCTGTTAGAACAAAGCTGTGCGAGTAAGACAGACAAATGTATATGTTGGCTACGTTTTTTTCAGTTTTTACAAATGAAATGCCTATTCTAGAGAGAAGAGTTATTAGTTCGTTGATTGTTATGCCTTAAATCAAATTTGTAGCAGTAGGTTATGAAAGTACAAGTCTTAGCAAGTTCTTAAAAAAAAAAAATAGGTAGATCGATTTAAAATTGACCATATTCTGGAATTTTGAAATAAAAAAACATGAAAATTCTCACTGTGCGGCGTCGATACATACCTACTAAGTAAGTAGTACTTATTGTGCAGACGTAATAAAATCATTTTAACAATGTAATGACTGTGTCGCCAGGAAATTGACCTCATGTTATTAAAAACTTTATTTGCTTTACCCATGTGCCCAGCGCATTTATTGCATTTTTTTGCATTTTATTACTCTTTTATAGGTGCATTCATCAAATCCTTTAACTAAGAAATGTTCTTGTATAAAACGAAACTAATGAACTATGGGGTTTTACGTGATAAACACCCTCCGAAAAAAAAGAAGCTTTGTCCCTGACGTCACCCAAGGGAGACCCGTGAGATTTTTCTCACTATCTCGCCTGTCCAGTCCGACACTCCGTGTATGGGTAAAATTCCCTGAAATTGGCCATTAACCTTAAAACGGATTTTTTATCTAAATTGGAACGATAGTACTAAAATGTTTGCTCATAAATATCTACGATTGGTTATTTTTAAACATGGACAACGCTTTTAGATCAAAACCAAAATGTATTAGAATGTAGTTTTGTAGAAGTTAAAAGTTCAATGGCAAATGTTATCGAGAAATTCCATATCTCATCTAATTTCATTCATATTTTTGATTGCGTTCAGTAAATATTTACAAAAATACTGCCAGTTAGCAACGTTATAAACGGTAAAAAATAAATCTTATAGTTCTCCGCACGAAAGAAAGTCTCCGTCGGAAGGGGGAGGGACAAAGAACTTTTAAAGGAACATGATGAAATGTACCGTATGCTTTGTTTGAAGCGTGAACGAACTACGGTGAGGGTCTGGTGGGGAGTGACTATTGTTTACACTACGCGTAAAGAGAGAGAAAGAATGTGTAAACTCACTCTCAATGTCGTAAAATGACTGACAGGGGTACAGTGTTGCCGATTGGAAACATATACTTTGGATATTTTATTGTAAATTTTAAGAAACATTAGTTCTGTATGAGTTTTATATGAACTAGTAGTTTAATTTTAATAGATTTAAATATACTATATTATTAAACATAATTATAGTATATACAATAAAGCTTTTTACATTTTTAATGTAAGTATAATGATTTGAATTCATGATAAGGTGGAAACTACGCAACATCGCTACTAGGTAGCCTGAAAGTCGACTAGCGACATCTACATTTTATACCACAAAGCTGTATCGCGTTTCTGTTAGTAAATAAAGAAACAAAAAGATGACACCTTCATAAACATTGGTCTGAAATTACTTCTTGAGGTAAAAGTTCTTTGGGGAGGAATCATTCGCGCTCTCTTCTTCGCGCTCTCTTCTTTCCGTCAAGAGCGTTAAAAGGCGTGCGTGCCTACATCGGGCCTCCCACTTGCTCACTCATTCCAAACATATTTCTCGTAGCCACAGATCCGCGCATCAAACTTTACATACACTACAACTATCGGATTATTTTTTTTTTATTTTTTTTGAACAGTAAAAATTGACTTTATTGAAACATGGTTTTAAATAATTTTGATATTTTTAAAGAACTTTCAAAAAAGCATCCCATATTTTTTGCAAAAAAAAAAAAAATAATGAAACACAGCTACGCCCCCCGCCATTAGCATAAAAAAACACCAAACAAACGAAAAACCCAAAGAATTAGGTTATGTTACGTCGTAAGCGAAAATAGTAACGAACTAATAACTCTTCTCTCTAGAATACGCATACCGTTAATATAAAGTATCGCCAACATTTCGGTTTGTTTGTAAACAAATAGTAGATATATTCAGGCCTGAACAATAACAGTTACCAGTAACTGTTATTGTTGTCTCCGTTAGAACAAAGCTGTGCGAGTAAGACAGACAATGTATATGTTGGCTACGTTTTTGTCAGTTTTTACCAATTAAATGCCTATTCTAGAGAGAAGAGTTATTAGTTCGTTGGAAAATAGCCACTTTATGTTGATACAATGGAGCGTAAGGGGTCGATACGGATTTAAAATTCTACTAGAATTTTAGGTATTCCAAAATTTGATGCATTATTTGTGGCATAATCGAATTTTTTATAAAATTGTTAAACCCACAGAAAATATATTCCAAACGAGCCGTTTTATTCGGGTCAACAATCTCGAGAGATGATAAAAAACAAATCCTTTAAGACGAATCGATTTACAAAGTTTGTTAAGAGGGCTATTGACAAAAAAGGGCCGTATAATTTTTTCTATTCTTTTTTTTTCTCGCTTTTGTTCGGTTCTGTAAAAAGTATTATTTTCTGATAAAGGTAAAATATATATTGAGCAGACTGTCTCTTCAGACGTCTGAACGTTTTTTTTTTAACTCTTCCAGGCTCTCGAGCTGAAAGAATAGTTATTTATCATATGATAATTTCCAATTATTCAAAATCCTCAAAAATTATCGAAGATTAAAAATTCTTACAAACAATAGTATATTGTTTTACTAAGAGGAAAAGTGAAGCTTTTTTTTACTAGTCTGTAGAAACTACAGACGAGTAAAAAAAAGCACTTTTCCCCTGTGTGAAACATACTATTTTTTCTTCAAGCATCCTATATATATTTTTTTAAATATTAATTTTTGAATTTAATGTATTCAGTAATAAAGTATGTTTTTTTATTAAAATAGGCCAATAAAACCCTTTCGAAATAAACCTTCCTTAGCTGATTTTAAATTTTTTCATAGGCTAAATCGTACACTTTTCGCGATTTCGATGGTAACAATAAAAATCTATTTGAAAATTAAAAAATTTCAAAAAAGAAATTGGTCATAGTGCTTTTTTCATTAATATTGATCTAGGCCAAAACTAATGACAAATGAGATATCAATAACAACTACTTAAGACTAATAGCTCGCACTTATATCTTAATTTTTTCAAGAATGGATCTTTTATTCAAATTTTAGTAGATTAGGTAAAAACCAGTTTCAAAACACATGGCGTTCGTATTTTAGTCCAGTCAAATAACAAGAAATTCCTGTTAAATTAAGTTGCAATAAATGTAGAAGGGCTGGTATTTTAGAGATTTCAATAGAGCTCTCTACAACTAGAATTATGAAACATAAGACATCTACCCTATCTCTATCTCATTGTGCTACACTTTCCAGCCAACCAAATAAATACTGTATTTGTTTTTCATACAACAAATACAGTATTTATTTGGTTGGCCGGAAAGTGTAGCACTGAGCGGCACAAACGAACATAGCTAATGTGAATCTGTAGAATAAGATAATTCTACTAAAATTTAGATGGCGCCAGTAATTTCTTTAATAAAAATAAATAGTTACAGTTTTCGCCCGGCCTAGTAAATATTGTATTTGTTTAACAAAGAACAAATACAGAATTTGTTTGGTTGGGTGGAAGTGTATGTATGTCTTCTATCTTTTTTGGGTAGAACTTTTGTCCCTGTCTAATCTAACGGAAGAAATCTCCATTGTTGATTTTTTTCAGAAATCACTAACATGTGATTAAAAGTGTTTGTTTATACAGAAATATACATTGAAAAAGTTACCTAACAATCACTGTTTTGTCCATTTAGAAACTTTCATAATAATGGAGATAACTGAAATTTAAATTTGGAAATGTAATCTTTTGTCAGTAAATATTGAAAATGTCACTTTTTGATAATATTACTCCGTTATTCAAACACAAAACATTGTTCTCTGCCATTGGCTACATTTACACGGTAGGGACTTTATTTTAAGTACAGGCACTTTTTATCTACCTATCTCTGTTTATAGCATTTTGTTAACAGAGATAGGTAGATAAATAGTACCTGGACTTAAAATATAGTACCCACGGTGTAAACTAAGCCATTATGAAAAAATTTCCTTCTTTGTAGATTAGGGCCTTATCTGCTTGGGATATCCAGCCAAGTATTAGATAGGGAAATGTCACTTTTTGTTAGAACTACAGAAACATTCTTATACAGGAGTGGAAATGTTCCTTTTTGTTTGAAAACTGACATTTGGACTCGGTTTTTCTAGCGAAATAGCAATTATTTTATATGCCAAATTCAACTAGAATGTGTAGTTCATAGATTTACATACAATTCTGCAAAAAAAAAGCAACAACCAAAAAGTGTAAATGTTACCTTTTGTTTGAACTTTCCTCAATTGTTCTTCTTGAAAATTTTTAATAGTTTTTTAGCTATACAGGGCTTTTAGCCCTACCCCCTCCCTGATTTAAAGGCAAGTTGTGCTATGCTATGACTTTTTAGTGGGCCCCTTTTAATTATTTCTCAGGCCCCTGAGAACCATTGCGGACCAGGCTATATGTACGCAGTCTATCAATGATAAAATAGTCCAATTCCAAGTCACTTGGTCCAAGTGTGATTATTCGAAACAAATAATAGTTGTTTATGGTACTAGTGGGTAAAGTAAGATATTGCCCATGAGAAAATTAACCTGCGAAGTGTCAGCCAAGCAGGTTAATTTTCGAGAGGGCAATATCGGTTTACCCATGAGTGCCATACAAGGTTTTATCCAATAAATAGCTTAGGAATTCATATTTTTATTAAAAATTTTAATGACATTTACAAGAAAATAATTTGACAAGTGACAGTTGAGTGGGTAAAATAAATAATTATCCACTCAATAAAGTAAAAGCCACGCGGGGGTTATTATTGAGTTTATCTATTTAAAATAAAGCTGGTAATTGTCTTATTATCTGTATGCATTGGATAAAACAATTTTTTTCATTTGTATGTATACATAATGCAAACTAAAAATAAATTTCGCCACGAGAATACTGTGAGAAAACAAGATCAATTGTTTTTAATTTCTTATTCATAATAACGTTAAAATGTTTTAATTAATCAAGTAATTATAAATTAAACAAGATTTTCTATTGTAATTTTCTGGGAAAAAGATGATTGATAAATTCTTTGACTTACCTTGTAAACTTGCCCATAGGTTCCATTGCCTACTACTTCGATAAGTTCGAAAATACCAGCAGGATCCTACAAGAACAAGAAATTGCCTTTTAATCGTCATAAAAATCAAGTATGCCGTATGTGTTTCACACCCAAATAAAATGTCATGTTTACATGCATTGTGAATTTAACAAGATGGTGGGTCCATCATAAAATAAACAAATAAAAGGGTGGTTTATTAGATAACTTGATTAATTTACCTTTAGGGCTGTTAAGTCTATGTCATCCAAAGAACAATTCACTGATGGGGGCATTTGATGCGCCATTTTGGTGACTCAAAATAATCACTACAACACTAAATATATCCAATATTACACTATAAAATTTGATAAATACATTACAGAATTAGCGATAGATTTAATAAAATCTATTATCACACCAGAGTTAAGGTATAAAACACATATTTTAACAAAAAACGTCTTTATTTCATCCACTACACCTTGGCGCACCCATTATATTCTGACTGCCATCCATACACTACAAAGACAAGATAACATTGTTGCCAGATTGACCTTGCCACCTCTCAAAATACTGCCACCAACAAAAAGATAATTTTCTGGGAAACCTTCGTCATGGTTAAAAAAACGAACCAAATTTAATAAAAATATAGTAAAAAAAACATATAAAACGAAACAAACCAGCCGTCTCGAATGAGCGAGAATACTTCTCATAAAAAAAGTTATGTCCAGAAACAATTTATTACATTTTGGTCATGAAAAAAATTATAATAACATTTTTTGTGTATTTTTCTTTTACTTTTTAGGTGGTTTTTAAATTTTTCTTCCATATGAATACTAATTTTAAAATAGTATGTCCAGAAACAATTTATTACATTTTGTGTAGAAGGGGGGGATGGTCATGGAAAACGTGTTATCAATAAAATGCCGAAAAACGTAAAAATTGCATTTTTTATATCTTTTGTTCACTTTCCTTTTTTTTATAATTTTCTCAAGCCATTTCCGTATTACTCGTAATCTTTTAATCCCTGTTTATAGGATAAATTTAGCAAAGTGGCAACACCGCATTCAGTTTTATTTTTCAACGAAGTATCTTTGTCTCTCTTTATTCACATGCCAACTTTGTTTATTTTATATACCGGCAAATTTAAACTGTACGCGCTTCCCAAGATATTTTATTAAAAATTTACAATATATTTTTCAGAACATTTCAGAGCGTTATAAGGCGGGCCTCCCACTTGCTCACACATTCCAAACATATGTCCCGTAGCCACAGATCCGTGCGTCAAACTATAATAATTATTAATAAGGCAAAGTTAACATTTGGGTTATGGTAGAATTCTTCATCTTTAACCGATTCTCATTTTTTGATATATTTATTATTTTATAAAGAAATTAATAGTATTGGAACGCTAAGGCACTCCGGGGAAAAGCTGACAACAGCGCACAATAGTTAATTTTGCCCATTTTGATCTAGTGTTCTGTGATTTTGCCAGTTCAGATTTGAATGGAGTCGGTATATTTTATATATTTTTTTTGATGGCGTCGGGTGCTTACGCGTTGTTTAGTGTCGTGGTTATATAGTGTTTTTTGGACTATTACTGTAAAATTAACAGTATTTTCAACATTTTATCATAATCACAGGTATTTATGAGTTTTTCTTTTATTGTTTAAATGTGGTTTTCTAGAATTTTATAACCTTTAGTAGTGCATCTCCAAATGAAAAGCGTTCGGTACAAAAAGCAACAACTTTCTCGAAAAATACTATGTTTTGCTATTTAACAACAATATATTGTTGTTAAATATGTAGATATAGTAAGGACAGAAATTTTTAATATTAAAAAAAATTATAAAATAGCCTTTTTCCTAACAAGTGCGGAAAGAGGCCCTTTTCGCACTCGATTGCATGTGCCTGAACGACGCGTAGCGGAGTGCGGAAAAGCCTCTTTACGCATGCGTTTTATATTTTATCAAATAAATCGAAATAAATCTTATTTTTATAATTTTTCAATAAGAAAATCAATTAACAGGTAAAAAATTTAAACATTTTTATAATATTATGAATAAATATAACAATAATTATGCGTGCGGAAAAGGCTTTCTTTTCACACCCATATGCGTGTGGAAAGAGTTATCTTTCCGCACGCTCGTAGAAAATAGTAGTTTTCGAGTAGTCCAAACTAGTAAGCGACTTTTTGGCTCTTGGTACTGAAGAGGGCCAGCAGCCCGAAACTGTCAGTCTACCAATATCACTCTGTACGACGATTAGAAAATAGATTGATGGAATAATAAGCAATAGATATCTTTTGTAACTACCTAGGGTTATTCTATGGGTATATTCCATTTTTAGTGGGTTTTGTGGGTGATTCTGGCTGGAATGGGAGACCAACAGTCGTGATCATTTATTTTATTGGTTTACACCATGTGCTTAGTATACACCACAGGTACCTATTATATTTTAAGTCCAGGGACTTTTTATCTGTCTATCTCTGTTTACAAAATGCTATAAACAGAGCTAGGTAGATAAAAATTACCTGGACTTAAAATATAGTACCCCTGGTGTAAACTAAGCCATGGTGTTAACTAATGAAATAAATGATCACGACCGTTGGTCTCGCATTCCAGCCAAAAACACCCACAAAAACTACTAAAATTATAATTTAGTTTACACCATACTATATTTTAAGTTCAGGTAATTTTTATCTACATATCTCTGTTTGATGCATTCTGTAAACAGAGATAGGAGGATAAAAATTACCTGAACTTAAAATATAGCCCCCATGGGCATAGTTTACACCATGGGGACTACATTTTAAGTCCAGGTACTTTTTATCTACCTATCTCTATTTACAGAACGTTATAAACAAAGATAGGTAGATAAAAAGTACCTGGACTTAAAATATAGTCCCCATAGTGTAAACTAAGCCATAGTGGTGTAAACCTCGGTGTAAACTAATTAGTTTACACCAACTTAAGTTAAATTTGCAGATGAAATAAAAGTAAAGTATTTTTTTATAAAGGCAACTATATTTTTAATCTACCAAAATAAAGGTTTGCAATACAAAGGGATAAATTTAACTAAAAATAGTTGCACATTTTTATAAATTAATAAAACTAAAGTAAGGCATTTTTCATATAGCTAAGACTAGTTATTAGTTAATAAAAATTTAAACCAAAAGTTGTTAGTGAGCAAATTTAATAGCTGGTACCATGGTGGAGGGGTAAACCTCGCTCGAAAATTTGTAAAATGAATTCGTAAATTCCAAGAAATCTCAATAAATTCCTATATACAGGGTGTTATTTAAATAAGTCCCGTAATGCTTCGTTTTCAGCATACAGCTTGTCAAAACTTTTTTTTTTAAATAGTTTTTTCCTAAATATCTTAATAATCCTTTAGCCTATTTTGTTGAAATTTGGCAGCGTTATTTATGGTAGTAAGGGGCTAATTTAGTCCAGTGGCGTCGCGGAAGGCACCTGAACCAATATTTTTGAAAAAAAAAAGAGTGCCACTGACTTTTTTGCAATTTTTATATTTTTTCGCATTAAGCAACTAAAAATACAACTTTTTTATATTTGGCATCTTTTCGTATCTTTCTTCGTTTTTGAAAAAAAAATAAATAAAAAAAACACTTTATTACATGTCCCTGGAACAACAACTATCAAAAACTGGGGTTTTTGTTAAAAATATTGGTTCATGTGCCTTCTGGGACGCCACTGGACTTTTTGTATGTTGAAAACGAAGCTTTACCGGTCCTATGTTTATATAAACTTTTCGTTTCATTCAGAGAATCACCCCTTAAAATTTGGCCTTACTTAAATAACATCCTGTATAGGTCAGTACAATAAATTCCAGGTAGGTTTTCCTCTCATGGCTGGTTTATGCATAATTATTAATTATAACTAAATTAACTAAATTAAATTTCTAATTTATTTGTCCTTCCTTCATTTTATTGGTTAACTTGCCAACTAAGTAATTTAGTTAATAATTAATTATGGATAAACCAGCCCTAGGATGAAACTTTCAAGTCTCATTAATTGTTGTACCCGATAATTAACACTAAACTAACTAAGAATTTTACCAATGAAATGTCAGATTTACTTGTGACATTTAATTTCAAATTGGTCAAATTTTTACTTAGTTTAGTGTTGGGTAAACCAACCCTAAAAACAATAAATTATATGGAGCAAAAATTCATAAGAAAGCCATTTAAAACTCTGCGAATGTGTATTTTTATGTTCTACTTCAACTTTATATTACTAAAATTAAAGGATTTAATTTTAATGTAGGTAATTAATTCAATTTAATTTTAATTACCTAATTAAAGGTTGGTTTACGCAATAATTAAACTAAATAATTAGAAGTTAACCAATAAAATAAAATAAAATGTGGCAAATAAATCTGATATTTCGTTGGTCAAATTTTTAGTTAGTTTAAATTTAATTAATGGGTTAACCAACCTTTAATTTTGATTAAATTATTTTTAATTTTAATTTAATTTAAAGTATATGATATTAAATATATTTTCTCATTTTTAAATAGTTATTTTATGAATTTTATTCATTGCTTAAAATGTTATGCATACAAAACTGTAAAAATGTAAAAAGTTAAAGCCAAAAAAAAAAAAAAACAGAAAAATAATAAAAATTAAAGAAAGAAATCTTAATATAAAAATCTAAATAATTAATATACTATTATATTAGGTAAATATGGCTTTATCTACAATAATTACACTGGGTAACATATATTTTGGTGCCTTAAAAGTTAGATCCATTCTATTTTATTTAAATATTATTAGGGGCAATTATTATAAAAATTTTCTCAATTTTTTTATCGTCTGATTTCTAAAATTAAATAATAATAATATTTATTGGAAATACAACAGGTTAACGACCGAGGTATTTCTGCCATTTGTTTCTTTTTTCCGGTTGAAAATAACGTTAGAACGACTTGACCTAACGTTAGATGAATGTGGTTTGAATGTTGGATTCCTAACGTTAGGAACTGACGTTAGAATAACGTTTATCTAACGTGACAGGTAAACGTTATTCTAACGTTAGGCAACTAACGTTAGAAATTCTAACGTTAACAACCGGAACATTTATACATTAAATACGCGTTAGAAAAAACGTTTACCTAACGTTAAATTTCTACTAGGGTATTCTATTGACGTATTTTTGTGATGCGAATCCAAAAGTGTTAGAAAACTAGGACATATTAGCTCTTACTTGTGATTATAGAAAACCCGAATCTCCAAAACTAGAGCTGATATAAAAAATGGGTCTAACAATCACAACATTAACCAGAATATATTTTTTTTCGGCTTTGAAATCAGTAGCCTAAATGACCAAGCCAGGACCTTATGGGAAATGACCCAGGGTTAGATTCGCTGAATTTTGAATATGTTCCTTTCAATATTTTTGACTTTTAAAGGGTAGTCATAAGATTAAGTTGTGCCCATGGATAGTTTTGATCAGAATATCAAGAAGAACAACTGTACTGTTAAAAAATTTAAAGTGTCGGAGACTGCAGTTTGGCGAAGCAATAAGCGAAGAACAAAGGCTTCGCGAAGGCTCTGGAACAGCGCTTTGGGCGAAGGTTCTGGAACAGCGCTTTGGGCGAAGGTTCTAGAACAGCCCAAAGGCGCGAAAACTGTAGAAAGTTCCATGCTGTGCATATAAGTAAGCATGCGCCGCGCGCTGATTCATTCTGTAATTCAGTCAGTCAGTAAGTCGGTCAGGTAGAAGTGTTTACAAAGTAGTAAACAGTGTTCTTAAGTGTTATTTAAGTATTGTAAAGTAGTGTAACTGTTAAATAAGTGAAGTTTTGCACACTGAGTTTCTAGTAAACCCGGTTCCCATAAGGTTCCAGAACCTGGTCCAAAAGGTTTTGGGCCGAATCAGTTTAAACTTTCACGGCACCAAACGAAAGTTATTTTTTTGTTCCCTTGTGTTATTATACTGATGTGATTTTATTACAGTTATAACATTTTTTATCCTATACATTTAATATAATTTATTTTTTATTAACTAGTTTTTTATTATAATTTCACCATTAAAAACATTTTTTCACAATAATAGTGGTTTATAAAAACAGAAATCATATAATATTTTCACAAAGTACTTATTCAAACGTGTACAGGGTGTTACCCCAAGAAAAAACAAATTTACGTAATCTTATGGGCTTATAATTACACGCAAAATGCGTATGCTTAATAAGCATTGCTTTTTGTAACCCAAATAGAAAAAATACTTTGTTAAAAACATTATTTTGATTAAATATTGCGTGTTTATCGTAAATTGTTAAAACTATTAACAAATTTTTAAATTTGGATACCTAATAATTTTTTTTTTAAATAATAAAATAGATCAATCACAGACATTTCTCAAAATAATTTAAAGAATAACATATAAATCTAATATCTACACTCAATCATTCTTTATTATTCATACATCTTAAATAGAAATAAATATTATTTTAAATATTTATACACTACAGTTCTAAAGTCCCCCCCTTCCCTGTCGACCACGCATCTAGTTAGGTTTGAATCAGAGAGTTTTTTAAGGAAATGTGTGCCAAAAACTACATAATTCATAAATTATTTAGTTTAGAAAAGCTTTGTTTTTGCGAAAAATTAGCTAATATAATAAAATAAGAGTAATTCCAAATTTGAAGAGATTATCTTTATTTGCTAAAAAGTTATAGAAAATAAACATGTGCCCAGAACTTCTAGTTACTGGGGGTCCAAGTTTATTTGCTATAACTTTCTAACAATAGTTATTTATGGTACTAGTGGCTAAAGTAAGATATTGCCCATGAGAAAATTAACCTGCGCGGCGTCAGCCAAGCAGGTTAATTTTCGAGAGGGCAATATCGGTTTACCCATGAGTGCCATACAAGGTTTTATCCAATCAATAGCTTAGAAATTCATATTTTTATTAAAAATTTTAATGACATTTACAAGAAAATAATTTGACAAGTGACAGTTGAGTGGGTAAAATAAATAATTATCCACTCAATAAAGTAAAAGCCACGCGGGGGTTATTATTGAGTTTATCTATTTAAAATAAAGCTGGTAATTGTCTTATTATCTGTATGTATTTGATAAATAAAGATAATCTCTTCAAAATCAATAAGAGTATTATATCAGCTAATTGTTTGCAAAAACAAAGTGTTTCTATATCAAATCATTTACGAGTTATGTAGTTTTTGGTATTCTTAGTACATTTTCTTTAAAAAACGCTTGGTTTGGATTTGGTTTGAATAGTTTTCTATAGATTATGCTACGTAATGTGAGATCACAGTGGTTGTTAAAATTTTTCCTTAATATTTTTAAAATGTAGCAGTTGCTTGACTTGTTAATAGATTATAATATACTACTACAAGTAAAAAATTTTCTTTAATTTAATTCTTTTAAAAGATATTAAGCTTTTATGTAAATAGATTAATATATTCGTGTAAAAATTACACTGAAAATGTGAATTTACATACAGGATTCATGGTTACTTATTAGGACTAACAAATAACCAAGATAGTTTTATTGACCTATTTTAGTTAATATATTACATAAGAATAGGGGTTTTTTACATTTATGTAAGTTATGTTAATCCGTTTAAAATTACATAAAAACCTAACATAAGCTTAGTAGAAGAAGTTGTTTATTTTTATAACTCAGTTGGGGGGGGGGATTAATTTAAATTAATAATAGAAATGGTAATGTATAAAACTTATCAGTTAACCCATAAAGCAAAAATATTAATAATACAGAATTTTTATACAAATAAATAAAAAAAGTGGTCAAAAAGTTAAGAATCAAACTAAAACCGTTATTTCAGTTACATTTTCGTCATTTCAGATTTTGTATTATTACTTACATAAAATCTAAAATAACCAATTAACCGATTAAAGTGATCCTTATTTTGTTTTAACTATATAAGTAGTGTAAGATAATAAAAAAATGTAACCATTTTTTCTACATGAAATTTTTTGAGCTAATTTTAAAATCGTGTTTTAATTTTAAAATCATATTTTTGATATAAATACAAAAAGATATGGTTGAAAGATATGCTCATCATTTAACATGGTGATGATAAGTCTGAGAGCTGGTGAAAATTTTCGACGAGTTATTTTCTACCGGTTAAATTTTACAATCTATTTAAGCTGGTGCCAAACCGCCAGGTTTTGGATCCGGTTCCTTTGGGCACTAGAAGCTCAACAAGTGTGGCAAAAAGAGGTAGGTACCCTACAACACTATTTTTCATTTCTTACATTGACTTTTTTACCCCTTTTTCCCAGAGTTACTGTACTATGAAAATAGCTTAATCTGAATGTAAAATAAGTTTTTAGGGTACCTCTTTTTTGCACTTTTTTGAGCCTCGCCCAAAGAAACCAGACTTAGAACCTGGTGATTTGAAAATAACTTAATTAGAAAGTACAGCCGTGACGAAACAAATTGTTGAAAAGGTTCACTAGCAGCCCTAAGACTAATTAGTCTTATGTTTAGTTTAGTTAAACTAATGATGGCACATGAATGTTGAAAATGGTTAACATTTGGAGGGCAAGAAAAAACAGTACAATAAAAATTATACAGGGTGTTCCAAAAGCAATAAACTCACCCTGTACTTTGTATAGGGTCGTTTATAGCAGATACCCTAAATGAAATTAGAATTCTAATAATTATACAGTTCCATAGAAAACAGACATTCACTTATATACACAGTAGTTAGTTAATGCTAAATTTAGTATTGTATGTTACACAAATGTTATGAAAAGATATAAGCTATAACGGAGTTAAGTTTTACATTTTTTTTTAGTAGAGATCAAGAGTTTTATCTTGAAATCGAGATAAGGAAAGGCGATTTCTTGTTTCTCGTGAAACTATAAGCAGAATTTAAAGCTAATAAAATCAAGAATAAAAGGATTTTTTAGTACTTACTGGATACAATTTTAATTTTAATTTTTATAATCTACTCGACATGTTTCGCCTCACTAGGCATCATCAGGAGTTATCGTCATTACAGAGGTGAATAAAATTTTTTTAATCATTATCAGTTACCATTAATTATGAATAAACACTAATTGCCTAGTGCCTAGTGAGGCGAAACATGTCGAGTAGATTATAAAAATTAAAATTAAAATTGTATCCAGTAAGTACTAAAAAATCCTTTTATTCTTGATTATGGAACTGGATAATGGCTTTTTGTTAAACAATTTTTGCTAATAAAATCTCTGTACCGACTGAAAATAATACTTAACTCCATTATATATATTCTTTTTTTCTTATTACAGAATATCAAGATATATCTCAAATTCCTTTGAGATATGTTGGTATTATTGACAATAAATATTATTAAAACGTTTAACTTTAACCGAATTATAGACTCTTTTCAATATGTGGTTTAAGTCAAACCCATCTTGCATTTGATGCAATAATTTTTTATTTAAGTATCTCGAAAATTGATATTTTTTCGCAAAGAGTCTGGTTTAATGGAAGCAGTGGATAATATCCACCCTATAAGGACTAAAATATCTCAGGATCCAAAGGAACTGAACCCAGAACCTAGCAACTTGAAAATAGGACTTTTTATTATTATTAGTGTTTAAAAACAAAATATTTTTAAAACTTGAAGGTAGAAAGACCCCTTAAATAAAATTTATCTTATCTTTATTATAGAAAATTACCAATTTTATTTATTTAATCCCTATTTGCAAATTCAGAATTGAAGTTTTTCAAGTTTAAGATTATTTGACTCTAGTGGATGTTTAAAGCCTACTTTAAGTATAACTTGTTACTTTAAATGTAATTTTATGTATCCGGATTTACCTAATCCCAAATTTTATTTCATCTGCAAAACCCATAAATGTATACCGGGTGGTTTTTAAAGAAAGTTACGTTTGTGCTTGAGCAGTTTATAAGAAAAACAAAGAGCTTGATACAAAATACGATGACCCCCTTCAAACATTAACGTACTAAAGTAAATGGATTATACATCTATAGCTGTATTTATGAAAATGACATTTACCACTCTCTTTTGTTCTTTGGAAAACGCCTTATATCACACTTGTTTGATATTTTCATATCACCCTAGTTTGATATTTATGTATGTAGGTTTGCCTAATTTTGTTTATATATTTACGTTGTAAATTCTACGAATTTTATTCACCTCGTTTTATATGCCATTTTCCACCTTTCATTACAGACCTTTTTGATGTCTTTTATGTTTTTCAATCCAAATATTTCTGTTTTTCAGGTCAAAAATAAAAACTATAGTTATAACCTTACTATTTTGACCCAGGTCAATATAACTTAATATGTTTTATTAATGTCTAGATTTTATAAAAATTACTTAATTTGTGATTGAGTTACCTTACATTTTATAAAAAACATCAATATTTCCTCATGAAATGTAAAACATTGTAGAATTTTACAGTCTTATCAGGCAGAAATCAAATTTGATTAGTAAACTGTCAAATTTTCCTAGATTTGAAAGATGCTTGCGGTTAGGCAAACCATTAAACAGTGTTGGGCTTCCATAATAATATTTGATACCAAGAAAACTAAAGGTAAATAAAAAATATTTCCTGTTGACATACATATATAAATTTGTATGATATTTTGTGTTTTGCTTTTCTCAAAAATTCTCGGAATAAGTAATAAAAATTAGAAAATATTAAATTAAGAATTCTTAAAGTTTAAACTTTATATTTTTTCGGGATCGTAGGAAAAATAGAGTACATAACTCGTTGGAAAGTGTATTTCTTACACTCGTGGGGTTTGTCACTTTCCACACTAGTTATGTAATATACTATTTTGTTGTCATTGTTCAGTAATCTGAAACATTTTAGTCCACTAAAATAATTTTCTCGATTATCTCGATATCACTTAAAATTTTATTACATATATTTTTTAGTTCTTTTAGAAATTCCTCACATAGACCATAATTGCTAGTGAAATAGATATCGAAGCTGTGTAGAGTGTTGGTCTGGCGGTGGAAGCTCCTGCTATTATTACATGAGGAACGACCTCATCAGGTTTATAGTTGGTTCTTGATATACCTGAAATAATAGTAAACATAGTTAAATGATTTTTTTTCCGTAGTATAATATTTTAGGTTAGGTTTTTGGGGTATTAAACTAAAAACCTTCTTTTCTTCTTTTGACGTTTCGACAAGAATTTTCCGTTGTTTTCGAACAAATTCAAATTCAAAACTTCTCGATTTTTCAACGTATGAAACATTTTAACATAAAGTTTGACGTTATACGCAATTAATTAAATAAATAAATAAAATAAAATGTAATTTTAATTTATTTTAATAAATTAAATAAATACAATAAAATAAATAAATACATAAAATACAATAATAATTAACTTAATTATAACCAAAAAACGCTAAAAATAGTAGTTTTACCCCATTCTTATCCCCTTACCCTTAATCTTTTACCCCCAAAATCTTCGAAATATGATAAGAAACAATATGCAAAAAACCGCTTGTCTATATCTTTTTTAGAAATGGAGTTGTCAAGTTTACACCCAGACTGACAGACAGACAGCTAGACAGACAGACAGACGGACGCAAAAAAAATTTCACTGATTTCGAATCAGAAAGTTCTAAAACGTTGCTATGGTTATTACGTGTCAGCCTTAGTAGCACTAAGTGCCGATGTAAAATAAACTTACCTTGATCTGTATCGGTGGGCCCATAACCTGATCCTGAGCTGACATTTTCATTTTCATCATCGTCATCCATATTTGGCCCAGCTCCTGACCCTGACCCATCAGCACCATCTTGTTGCATGTAGTCTTCGATGTAAGCCGAACCAAGTGATTTAACTGCCATCTAAATACAAAAATTGAAAATAAAATAATACAGTAATTATACCTTATATTTTTTTATTATCTTAAAATTTTTATTTTGGTGTGACTATTCTAAGGGTCTTAAATTTGTAAAATTACCCAAAAGTCGTAAAAAATAATTGTCTATAATTTTTGTCTAAGTAAAAAATTTAAAGGGCTTAAAATCTTATTTTTTTTTGCCTTTGAGCATACAAAATTATGTGCCAAATTTCAAAATAATCAAAAGATTTTAACCCGTCCCAGAAATCCACCAAAGTTGCCCCTAACACTAAAATTTACGAATTTCTTCCATAGATGCAAAAAATCATTTTAAATTTTTAAAAATGTATCAAACAGGACTGAATTTATTTTTATTTAATTTATCTAATATTTATTCGTAATATTAAAATGATTTAACTAAAACAAAACGAGCTAAGCACCAAATAAGGGATCCTAAATAATAATAAATAAAAAAATATTAATAATGTGAAAGTGGCGCAGTCGGTATACAGCGGTAGGATCTTACCTTTTGAACGTGTCTAAGTTTCTCAACGATGTCTTCTAGTTTTGGATCCCCATTTAGTTGAATTGGGTTTGGTTTAACTTCTGGATTATATTTTTGCATTCCCAAACCAATGTCTGCTATAGTTTTTGTATAACTGAAATAAAGACATAATTTTTTAAAAATTAAATTTAAATGTCCTATGCCTTCAGAAAACATAAAAATATATTTTAATCCTTGTTTTAAAATTTAGGCCGACTCGTGTTTTATTAAAATTCTATGATTTATCGTAAATTAAAATCAAAAGAGAAATGTAGGTAATTAAAACACAATTAGACCCAACAGCCTTCTTTTACATTTCAAAACTGATGGTTTATTATAAAGGGATATTACTATGGAGAGAAGGTAAATAGCTGAAACTCAATATATTGTTTTAATCACAAAAGAATTTGACATGCTGTCACAAGCATTCCTTAGGCTTTACAGTGTTGTGTTTTAATCAACATGGAATGGACTTTATTTGATAACACGTCACTCTTATCAAAAAAATAATTTTCTTTGTTTCAAGGTTTTATGTCAGCTGGCATGGTTTAATAATATTTACGCTTACAAGTGAGTAAGTGGGAGTAAAACTGAGCCACACAATCCAGGGTTGAGTGGGTAATATCCCATAAATTACGCGCACTGCACAATGTTTTATGCAATGCCTGTTTATTCTGCTGAAAATATATTTTTAATAGATTTTACAACTGACATTTAAACGTCATAGTATAGTATAGATTTGTATATTAGTAGCTTTTCCAATAGTCTTTGAATTAAAAAAAGGAACAGGCTATTTGTTCGAAGCTAAGTGTACGTCCTGAATTCATATTGGCTAATTGGCTCTTGGCTCTTGAATTAGTAAGAAAAATCAGGGCAAAAAAAAGTTGCGATTTGTTGCCTAGTGTTATTTATGTCATAACCACTTCTTATAAAAATGTCTACATTGCTTTTAAAATATTAGTTCTAAGCTCTCGAAATTTTGGACCGAAAAGTAGCTTTATCCTTCCTATGTTTGAACAAAAGGGTCAGACCCTTTGCTAAAAAGTTATTGTAAAAGAAAATTTAAAAGGATTCAGTATTATTTTTCAGTCCTTTTAAAAGGATTTGTTTAGGTCCAGAAGCTTTAAGGTAAATACAAAAGTCTTTTAATAATATAATAAAACAGATTTTTTAACCGACTTCCGGAAAAGGAAGAGGTTATCAATTTGACGTGTAACTGTTTTTATATATACATTTATCACGACATTTCCCGTGTCATAAGAGATAGATAGAAAGGGTAAGTAAAAAAAAAGAAAGAAAAATCAATGATTTAGAGAAAAGGAAAAGGCTTTAATTCTGCGCGAGTATCTAACATAAATGGAATCCATTTTGAATCCTGTTTTTTTGCGCGAAATATAAATTGCCAGATTGGGATTGGATATATTACCAACTATAACAAAAGTCCCTAGAAATTACTAATTTTAACGGTTTTACGATTTAAAAATAGCGTACAAAATGGCGCATGGCAAAGACAGCATTATGAGTGTGAGTAAGAAACAAAAATGGCTGCCATCAGGGTGAAACCATAAATTTGTATGCGCAGAAGGGCAATGCGCAATCCTTTACTCTTAATAACTGAGAAGAATGTAGCCACGATAACTCGATAACACTTTGTATTAATTATAAAAAGTTTTGATTCTAAACCAAAGTAAATCAAGTAATTCTCTAAAGTTTGTATCATAAGTTAAATTGCGTTTAGTATTAAGAACCCGCATCTATAGTATACAATACGCCATATGGCGCTTTAAAAGTCAGGAAAAATCGTATTATATAAATACCTATTGCATATATTTACTGACTCCCGTACACGGAAAAATATTGTAAGCGGCAAAATAAATGTAATGTATACAGGAACTGCCATGATTCTGCATGGCGATTCTTCATTTAAAACTAAGCAATAAAGCATTCTTCACCAAAACACCTAAATTTAATATTAACACTTTCCGTACCCATCTCGCACTAGCGCGTGAAATGGTTTCTGCGTCAGGTGCCCATTTCGCGCTGGCGCGAGATGAGTACATGCACCGAAATAATAAATCTTCTCTCTAGAATAAGCATATCATTCGTAAAAACTGACAAAAACGTAGCCAACATATACATTCGTCTGTCTTACTCGCACAGCTTTGTTCTAACAAAGACAACAATAACAGATACTGGTTATTGTTACTGTTCAGGCCTGAATATACCTACTATTTGTTTACAAACAAACCGAGATGTTGCCGATACTTTATATTAACGGTATGCGTATTCTAGAGAGAAGAGTTATAAGTTCGTTGAGTACATGTTAAGTTAATAGCGATCGAGGTGATTGGCGGAAGTGTTAAAGGAGTAATAGCCTTTTAAAAAGTAACATTTTTCGTGGCACAAAATGTTACTTCCTCTTAATTCCTCTTAATGCATTTTTTTTAAACAGTTGCTCGTAAAGTGTTACACGATATGACATTTTTATATATTTTTAGTAGTATACTTGCAAAACCTAGTCGCTCTAGCTCAAAGGGTACCAGAATTATTAATTAAAAACCTTATTTTTAGTAGAATTTTAAAGGTTTGTAACTCTCTTAGGGTATAGTACTAGGGACACTAGATCTAACCAAAGGACCTTGCTAACCTAAGACCTAGATCTAGTGTCCCTATATAATAATCATCTAAAGTTGCGATGAGATTAATAACGATGTCAGACTTGCGATATTTTACTGTGCGCAAGTGAATAAAATATATAAAATGATTCTATCGCGAGGAAGAACATTTCCTGTATTTGATAAGACCACGTCTGAAACATTTATTACCAGGCATGTAAACAACCTGAAAGACTGAAACTATGTTGGCGCCTGTGTAACAGTAACGTTAAAATATGCGCCAGCCGACTTGTTGAAAAAAAAATAAAGAAACAGATCATATCTATAAACGAATTGTCGATTAAAATGTTGTGAAAAGTAGTAATAAAAGTTTTTATACAACACACGTAGAAAAAACTGATAAAGATTTGAGGTACAGGGGAATATCGTTCAAAAGTAGATTTTATAAAATAAAGACAAACAATCTAAGTTTTTTTTTAAAATACTTGCCCTTTATTAATTGTATAAGCCCAATTTTGTTATAATTTTAGCTCTGTTTGAGAGACAAGCATTTTTTTAGTTATTAAAATTTTCTGCCAGGGGTAAAGCATTTTTTTCTTTTCTGCTAGGGGTAAAACTTTTTTTCAGAGGCGAGGGCCATTTTTACACGGAAATACCTTGGAAATGGTTGAAAAATACTTTAGAAAATTTGTAAGTACTTGAAAAAAATTGGAAGTACTTTAAATAAACTAACGCTTTACTTTTTCAAAAAAAAAACAGTTTATAATGTCCAGAAAGTTTTATAATTTTTATGTCTTTTTAGCCCCGAAGAAGCCTAAATATTAGGTGAAACGTTGGCATGATTATGTAATGCAATAAAGTTTTTATTTGCTTCATTTCCTAGTGTTTATCAAAAATAACCCAAAATAATAAAAATAACATATCGAAAGACACGTGTCCTTGGTTCAAGAAATCCTTTTTCCTGTGTACTTGATACCCTGTAAATCAGCAAGTAGTACAAAAAGATCAGCAATATGAATTCTATCGCTATATTGCATGTTGCAGGTCTATATAAAATATTAATTATGGTATTGTTGAACGCGTGTAATTTACAATAACAAGTAGAACATTATTTATTTGATTATGTACTCGCAAAATGTAGAAACTTGAACTTTAATTACCATAATATAAAAATATACATGTCTTAATGGTTATTTGAACACAGTAATAACAGTAACTTCTCATACAAAGTACCTATAGTCTTTTATTTATTTTATTGTGGCACTTTTTGTTTTATACAAGGCGTAAAGTTAAATAAATAAAATTCAACGAACTAACAACTCTTCTCTCTAGAATACACATCCCGTTAATATAAAGTATCGCCAACATCTCGGTTTGTTTGTAAACAAATAGTAGGTATATTCAGGCCTGAACAATAACAATTACCAGTAACTGTTATTGTTGTATCTGTTAGAACAAAGCTGTGCGAGTAAGACAGACAAATGTATATGTTGGCTACGTTTTTGTCAGTTTTAACAAATGAAATTCCTATTCTAGAGAGAAGAGTTATTAGTTCGTTGATAAAATCTAATTGATTGACCTTCAAATGGTACATCTTATAGTAATTTTTTAGGGCGATTACGCACTTTTCGTTCGTCTATCATCGAAAAAATTATAATTTAAATTTTTATAATGCTTAGCCTATAATGGCGCCTTCGCCAAAATTGTAAATCTAAAAATTAATATGTTGCTTAATTAGTGAAAATTATTAATATATTGTCATCGGGAATACCAAATTTATTGAGCAAAATTTTAAGGATCTAGGTTAAAGGGTGTAAAACTGTGAAAAACAAGTAGCCTTTGAAATGTCTATTTTTGAAAATAAATGAATAAATTAATTTATTCACTAAAAGTTGACAGTTCTAGTGACATTTTTATATTTTTAAAATGTGTAAAAACATATGAGTAGGTATTTATTTAATAAATAATACGTTATATTATTAATAATAATTTTATTATGTTTTTTTCCAGTGGAAAAATATTGTTGAATTTTGTCCAATGGCGATTTCTCCCGTTAGATTAGACAGGGACAAAAGTTCTACCCAAAAAGGATAGAAGACATACATACACTCCCACTTCCACCCAACCAAATTCTGTATTTGTTCTTTGTTGAACAAATACAATATTTACTTGGCCGGGCGAAAAGTGTAACTATATTATTTTTATTAAAGAAATTACTGGCGCCATCTAAATTTTAGTAGAATTATCTTATTCTACAGATTCACATTAGCTGTGTTCGTTCGTGCCGCTCAGTGCTACACTTTCCGGCCAACCAAATAAATACTGTATTTGTTGTATAAAAAACAAATACAGTATTTATTTGGTTGGCTGTAAAGTGTAGCACAAATGAGATAGAGATAGGGTAGACGTCTTTTGTTTCATAATTCTAGTTGTAGAGAGCTCCATACAAATTATAAGCAATGTCTTGTCTTTGCAATTCAAGGAAAATCGAGTGACAGTTATCAATTGTTAATAAAATTATCTTCTACTAGGAAATAAAAGTGACTAATTGCTCTAGGTGCAGAAAATTAACTTCTCGGATTAAAAATATGATAAACAATCGTACGTTCTAAAGCTAGTATAGAAAAAAATTACTTACTCGGCGACTCTTTCCCCATTCCAGCAACTTTGGTCCCTCTGTTCAGCAAAATTTTTATCTCTGCACAGCGTATCGGCCAGGCTTCCATAAAATCCTTTAGTTTTTCCGATAGAATTGAGAAAATATGTGAGAGTTTGTTCGGGAAATGGAGAAAAATTCCTGGGACTAGTCATTCTTGATGGTCTTCCGCTAGATGGAGTTGGTGTGGGTGTGCTTGCTTCCACCATTAATGGGTCTTCTCTATCGGAAAACTCGGCTGTCCTACATGAGCGTTTCACCTGAAACAAAATATATATATTTTTAATTTTCCTTTCTATTTCGCAAATAACAAAAGATGTGAGGTTTAGCCTTAGTTTAGCCTTTAGAAATAAATAAAGAATTCAATCTTAAAGGTATATTTTCTCGTGAATATTTTTCCCTATTACATTTTGGAATCCGTATATCTTCTATACTCAGTGGCTTCCTCACGACGTTGCCAAGTTTATTACTTTTTTTAAATATTTAATAATATTCATGTTACGCAGATAACTTCTAATAAAGGGACCTTTCCCTCCATTTTTTTACCAACGCCACGTCACTGTTTATACTGTATAACTAAAGGTACTAAATTATTAAAGTAAAAAGTATTAAAACCATTATTTTAGCTTAAAATAAAAATTTGGATTTAGGTAATCGAGTTTTTACCCATTGTTAGCCTATCATAAAATATATACGGATATACGGTAATAAAATTCTCTGGAATTAAATGATTTTACATGCATACAATCACATATTTTTATTTAACATTTTAGCTATTGACAATAAAAATTTTATGAATGTGTGTACTTTTTTAATTAAAACTAGATAGATACGTAATTTATTTTTTACGTAAATATGTTTGACTGGTATTTTTTAATGTATTTATTATACACTGAGCAAATTACTCTATAAATTATTGTTTCGAATCAGGGCTGTAACTAGGGGGAGCCTACTGGCCTTCTATAAGCCCCCTTGCATTTTCGTTAAGTCCCCCTACCTATTTTTAACATTACATAAAAAATCTATTGATCCAATACATCCTAGCGCGTAAAAATAACTCCAACTCCAAAATAACTCCAACCAAGCGAGTGCCCGTTTAAGGGTTAAAGGTTTTATAAAATAATTAGCTTGCAAATTCTGGGGGTTTTTGAAAAAACGTAAAAAGAATCTTCATTTTATTAAAAATTTAAAGTTATGTATATGATTAAAATCTAAAAAACATTAAAATTTATAAAATGGCGAGGGCGCTCATTTCGTTATAACCATCGATTTTTTTCTGATTACAGCCCTGCTTCGAATAATATTTAAACCATTTAACAATAATATATTTTTATTCCTTGATATTTAAAATAAATATCTTTTATTATCACAATAAATTATTATTTAATCTAAATGAGCATTACAAACTATGCTTTTAAATAATCGTTAATTAATCCTACACTAATTGTTTAATTGTATTTTATTTTCATAATCGGTAATTGTAGCTTTTTAAATATACAATGTATATTTAATATAGGATGACGTACACGAGGCTAAGTGTACGCACTGTATTTTTATAGGCTGATTTCTAGGGCTTTTAAAGCTTTTAGGGTATATTTTTCGTCAAAATTTTATTCTTTTCATTTTCATAGCGTAAAAAACCCAAACAGGCACAACAACCGACCTAAAGGGTTAGATTATATTACGTCGTTTATGAATTTAATGAACCTAGGGAAAGTATTATTTTATAAAGAACTTTCACTTTCGGGTTTAGACCGTGTTAATGGATTTTCACTTTCCGACGTTTCGTCTCTTACTACTAGAGACATCTTCAGGGATTAATCTGAAACTAAGTTTCGAATCAACTTGTGTCACTATTTATGACGAGTTGTGGTTATTCACCCGTGACGAGGTTTTTCCTATCAAAGACTTCCATATTGCAGGTAAGTGGTAACCAGTGTCCCGATTGATATTGTTAGGATGCTTGATGATTTCTATCGATTCCCGTATCTTCCTTGGCATTTTTCTGTTTTCTGTTAATATTTGTTTTGTTTCAGACAAATTGATTTTATGACCTGTTTCATGTACATGTTCGGCTACTGCCGATAAGGAAATTTGTTTCTTTCTTATATTGCGCTCATGCTCTTGAAGTCTTGTAGAAATTTTTCTCTTAGTTTCACCTATGTAAACCGTACCACAGGAGCAGGGTATTTTATATACGCCTTCTGAACTCAGGGGTATTTTGTCTTTTGTTGAAGTCAAACATTGACCTAATTTTTGGTTGGACCGAAATATAGGCTTAATATTTGACTTCTTCAAAAGTTTACCTATTTTATCCGTGATACCGCTTACATAGGGAAGTATAACTTGTGTCTGTCTGTCATTGTCACTATTGTACTGTTGTTTGGGTCTGGGATTTCTGTATTTGTATATGGTCTTATTAATGTCTTTTTTGGTATAACCATTCATGGTCAAGGCTTTGGTTAGTTTAAGGAGTTCTGTGTCTAGGGAATTCTTGTCTGAAATCATGAAAGCCCTATGAACAAGTGAATTAACTACCGAGCGTTTTTGAGAGGGATGGTGATGTGAAAATGCGTTTAGGTATCTGTCAGTGTGGGTTTTCTTCCTGTATACCGAGTGTCCTATTGAGCCATTTTCCGTTATGTAAACCAAAACGTCCAAAAAGGGAAGTGATCCGTTGTTCTCAATTTCCATCGTAAACCGTATAGATTTATGTTGGGAATTGAGGTGATTTAGAAAACCTTGAAGGCTTTCCATGCCATGGGGCCAAATAGCATATATTAACAGAAAACAGAAAAATGCCAAGGAAGATACGGGAATCGATAGAAATCATCAAGCATCCTAACAATATCAATCGGGACACTGGTTACCACTTACCTGCAATATGGAAGTCTTTGATAGGAAAAACCTCGTCACGGGTGAATAACCACAACTCGTCATAAATAGTGACACAAGTTGATTCGAAACTTAGTTTCAGATTAATCCCTGAAGATGTCTCTAGTAGTAAGAGACGAAACGTCGGAAAGTGAAAATCCATTAACACGGTCTAAACCCGAAAGTGAAAGTTCTTTATATCTTAATGGCCGTGAAAGCTTAAAATCTAAAAAAAGTATTATTTTGTTGGCAGCAGTATTTTTATCTGTGTAGATATTTAAATATTGAAATTTATGGCTGCTGTATAACTGATTAAACTAAACACGGATTAAATTTCGTAATTTTAATCGAAAATTGCTTAGCTTAGAACAAATAAATTAGTATAAAACATTTTACTATTCCTTAAAACGACTTTTGTTTGATTAACGCAGTCGTCCCTCCGAAGTGACTGATCGATTTCGTGCTTTTTAGCACTCTTCAGAGCCACATATCGGTAGTAGGGACAACTACGAAAATCAAATCTTTTCCATATATCTCTATATAGAGTTTAAAAATCGTTATAAGGAAAAGCAAAAACAGCTAGCGACATCTACTGCTAAAAGCAGAGACTGGATAAACCTATCGACAGTCCAAAAAAGGAAGCAGTTATTGGTTTCAAGAACCTATTGCACGCTGTCGATAGGGGGCAGATTAATCAATGGACATTGCCGCCAATTGAATCCTAAACGCTAGGAGGTCACCTTTTACAGTGGTATCTGAATTAATAAACTAAATTAAATTGTTTGATATTTACAAATTTAAAAGATCTATATAAAACATTTTACTATTCCTTAAAACGACTTTTGTTTGATTAACGCAGTCGTCCCTCCGAAGTGACTGATCGATTTCGTGCTTTTTAGCACTCTTCAGAGCCACATATCGGTAGTAGGGACAACTACGAAAATCAAATCTTTTCCATATATCTCTATATAGAGTTTAAAAATCGTTATAAGGAAAAGCAAAAACAGCTAGCGACATCTACTGCTAAAAGCAGAGACTGGATAAACCTATCGACAGTCCAAAAAAGGAAGCAGTTATTGGTTTCAAGAACCTATTGCACGCTGTCGATAGGGGGCAGATTAATCAATGGACATTGCCGCCAATTGAATCCTAAACGCTAGGAGGTCACCTTTTACAGTGGTATCTGAATTAATAAACTAAATTAAATTGTTTGATATTTACAAATTTAAAAGATCTATATAAAACATTTTACTATTCCTTAAAACGACTTTTGTTTGATTAACGCAGTCGTCCCTCCGAAGTGACTGATCGATTTCGTGCTTTTTAGCACTCTTCAGAGCCACATATCGGTAGTAGGGACAACTACGAAAATCAAATCCTTTCCATATATCTCTATATAGAGTTTAAAAATCGTTATAAGGAAAAGCAAAAACAGCTAGCGACATCTACTGCTAAAAGCAGAGACTGGATAAACCTATCGACAGTCCAAAAAAGGAAGCAGTTATTGGTTTCAAGAACCTATTGCACGCTGTCGATAGGGGGCAGATTAATCAATGCCACGGTGGACATTGCCGCTAATTGAATCCTAAACGCTAGGAGGTCACCTTTTACAGTGGTATCTGAATTAATAAACTAAATTAAATTGTTTGATATTTACAAATTTAAAAAATCTATATAAAACATTTTACTATACTACTATATAGGAATAGTAAAATGTTTTATATAGATTTTTTAAATTTGTAAATATCAAACAATTTAATTTAGTTTAAATAAATTAGTGTAATCGATAGACAGATCCATTGTGTAACTTGCATAAAATTCGATATTAAAATTATTAAATTTTAAAGCTCTTAATAATTAATATTTGGATCAAGTATTGATTTATAAAGAATATAAGTGAATCGTTTATTTTAAAAACATCATAAGTCCATCTGCAGAAAGTTTAGGAAAAGACAAACAATTTGTCTATCGACGACGTCAAAAAATAATACAAAAATTCTCTCTCTCCCTAATTTCGAATACCATTTACAATTTATCCAGTATTTAATAGGTGGTATTACTTTTTGATATTTTTTTATATAACAACATACAATTAGTTGCTTTTCATCCGTGAAACGAGTAACATGTACTTTCGGCAGGAATTAGTAATACGTTAAGCGCGTTTAATTTTTAGCATCAAGTGTTTTAGTATTAGTTTTTTTTTTATTTATTTGTTATCTTAGATATGCCCCGGATTCGATTTTATATATTTTATAGTGATTGTATGGAAGATGTGCAGTAAAATGACGAACATGTGATTATATTGGAGTAAGAAGGGAATTTTATGTTTTTTAATCATTTATAATGCTGATAAATTTTGATTTGGAAGCAACCAACACGTGAAGAAGTTTTTATACGTACAAAATTTTTTTATACACTAGCGCATGCGCAAATATAATTACAAATTAGAAAAAACTGCCTTGGCAACAGCTAACACAACCAACAGTAAACACGAAAAGGGAAGAAGGAAAAGAAAAAGAAAAGGTCTTACAGAAGACTGGAAATTTTATATAATCAAAACAGGAGTGGGCATGGTGAAAAGCCAGACAAGAATCACTCTTGGTGAATTAAGTAACTAAGAGGGATCTGGCTAATTATCTCACTGAGAAAAGGCCAAAATAAAGGAAGAAGAAGAAGAACAACATACAATTTATTACAACAAACTATGATTTATTATGACAACAATTTTATCACACTATTTTTTTTCCAAAAAACTCGGTTAAAAAAACTTTGCGCATTTTTGTGCATTTGAAAAAGGGTTCCTAATTTCGGAAATATTCGAATTTCTTTTT
Source organism: Brachypterus glaber (assembly GCA_958510825.1). Taxonomy (NCBI): domain Eukaryota; kingdom Metazoa; phylum Arthropoda; class Insecta; order Coleoptera; family Kateretidae; genus Brachypterus; species Brachypterus glaber. The sequence continues at coordinate 1,453,070 of OY294052.1, read as the reverse complement.
CAACGTAAATCTGGATCCCATTGCTTATGTTTCTTGTTATTCCTTGACATTTGCAAAAAGAAAGTAATTTAATCTAGAATTTAATCATTAGGCAATTTTTTACGAATGCTGAGGAGCCATAATTTTTCCAGTTGCAATTTCAACGATTTGTGCTGCCATTTAACTTTACCGTTACCATATTACAGGACGGATTTAGTTTGACTTTTGGCTTCACATAAAAGTAGGTTTCTGTTTACTTCTGCAGATAGTATCTTAGATACACTACGATCCGAAATTAGGAAACCATGCGAAATTAGGCGTCTTTCCTATACTTGCATACTACGTAATTTTTAAATATTAATCTTCCAGTGCATATTTCAAGAATTTTTTGTTATAAATGTTAGAAATTATGCATGAGCATGGCAAATTGTTAAAATTTTCTCGAATCATTCTTATAAGTAATAATATTTTAAAAATGTTCTGTTAGAAGGATTATTTGAGTTTGCCGCTGTTCTGCAATGCATATTGGAGTTGCAATTCTGAAACGGTATTCATTGAACTTTCTAAGAACGTTCTGTACGCATATTCTTAGAATCATACAACATTCTTAATATATATTTTAAGAATATTTTAAGAACTGTTTTGTGCTATGCGGGTAAGCTTCATCTTACAGTATGAAGGGGTTAAAGTAATCAATACAGCAAATAGCAACTCGTTAAAAATTTGCGGTGCTAAATAAAGCTTTTACAGTCGCGAAATTCTTGTAGTGAAGGTTATGAATTACCGGGCGCTGTAGGTGTCTTAGAGCTATCAACTTACGGCTTGTAATTGCTTTTATAAATCCATCGGGAGATTTATAATGGCCTAATGAAATTGCCGGAGTCTTACGCGACAATCTTGAACAAAGCACGTGAACTAGATAGAGTGGATAAAAATATATTTTAATATTTTAGGGTCATTTAGAATAAAAAAAAACTCTACAAAGTTTTTTTTTGCCCATGATGGAACAACAAAAATATGTATGTGTGAGTGAGTTAGACCCGGTTCCAATTGGTTAAAATGCAGTTTTTGGCATTTTTAAGGCGTTTTTTGATATGGGGTTTTTATCAGTTTATCATAGAGTTGTTTGAGTGCCTAACGTCGCCCTTTTTTTGTTTTTTTTGTTCATTAAATTTAATAAAAAAAATAAAATTTTACATTAGCTGATACTTATATTTAAAAAAATATTCCCGAAAAAAGGTCTTCCACGTCGTTTACTATAAACCTGAGTTATATTGCTTCATTTTAACAAAACATTTGTAGATATATGCTTTAGTTTTCTTTTTTAGGACCTTTCTTGTACTTTCTACCTTTTCCTTCTTGATTTCGAAAATTATTTGAATTTTTTTAAATGTCAATATTTTGCGTTTTCTAAACTAAATTTAACAGTTTGTACGCTTAAAATTGTGAATTCCTGCTTGTTTATGAAGCTATAGTTATGCTTATCACACCCATTTAAATATTTTTTTTGACCCATCTTAATGCCAAGGGTGTTTTTTAAACCTTTTCAAGAATTTCAAAGTTTCCAAGTCCAAACTATCTTGTCTTTAATTAAATGTACCAAAGCATAAAATCATATAATAGATACAAATTCCCTATAGATGTTACAGAATAGAGTTAAATTCAATTTTTAACTTACAAGTTATATGAATTAGCAATTATCATTTCGCAGTTTATAATATTTTAAAAAGCCTTAAAATGTATTATAATAATATTATATTGATTTGATGAAATTTCGTTAATGTAATTATTTTATTGATAGAGAATTATAGGCATCAATACAATAAAAGTGATCCTCGGTTCAACATTAAAGAAATCCCCATTTTCGATGTAGATCAAAGTTTATTTAAATTAAGAAAGTAACAAGACTTTCACGGTTCTTTGATGTGGGATTATCCCACAGGGATATAAAAATGTATATAAGGCTTAAATTAAATAATAAAATCAAGATTTAGCGATAATATTTGATTGGAACGATGTCAGGTTGTCTTTAAGTCATCAAACATGAATAAGTACAACACTAGGGTGGTACTTAAATTACTATTTTTTTTGGAACGACTCCTAAATTTGTTTTAAATTGTCTAAAAATAATGTGACCAAATTGTCTTGTGTTCGGCTCGATTTTTAGAAAATTTTGAACAAATTTAGGGGACGCGAGGGATATTGGTGCCCTTGGCGACAATGAGGGCATGCGCGTCCCTGTTTTGGACATTAGTTATATAATTTTGGATCTAGAATATGTATCAGTATAGAATGCGTGGATATAAGCGGGCTATGGATAAAGGGCGTAGTAAAATAGTAATAACTGTACTCGTAATTGTATAATTTCCAACCTAATAAGAAAATTAAACTCTGAAGATGCTAATTTGGCCTTGGCTGCGACTAAAAAGTAACTTTCACGACTTGTTAAAAAGTAAATAAAAATGATATAATTTGCAACTTTTTATAAATTTTATAAATTTAAGATATATTTTTATTTGATATTTACAATTATGGCGAAGGCGCGTGTATAGGCGCAAGCATATTTCCAAAAAATATTCTTAAATTTATATTTTTTGAGTTCAAATGAGGGCCGGATATAGGCATTTTCCTTTAAGGAGGTGTGACCGGCAAGAATACCGATTTTGCCGAATTAATAAAAAATTTGACAAATAGATGCGAATATTTGCCGAATTGAAAAACTTTGGGTGTGTCACACCTCCTTATGTCCGGCCTTGGTTCAAATATGTAATTTTTCATTAAATTGAGATACTGGAGGGTCCTTAGAAAAGAGATGTTGTTAGTTATATTGTAATTAACAAGTTCCCTTTTTTGAGAAATAAAAAAAAACGTGTTAATGACCACTCTACTGTACACATATCAAAGATTTCAATTTGTGATACGCTAAATTTATTATTATAATTAATTTAAAATATTGTGTCGAAATTATGTCCGGATCTACAATCATTTATTAGTTTCAATAAATATATTTTATAGATGGCCGGGAGATAGCACTATTAAATAAAGCTATCATGAAAACAAGAAAAAAAATCAAAAAAAAAAAGACTACCGTTGTTTTTTTAATCCGCAATTTTGTTTTTTTTTTTCAGAACGAATGTCTACTTCAAGTATCACTGGTTATTATCTTAGAAAAGCAAACCTTAGGGTGTTTCTTCAGATTAGGTAAGTAGCCTTAACAAAATCATACTAGTACGAAACGCTAAGGCCGGCCCTGTCAAGCGTTACGAACAAACAGAAAAACAAGTGTTTAATTTAGTTTTAATAATCTGGAGAGGGGCAAAGGGGGCAAATACTGCCCTCCTGTGCATCTCTCAATATTTATTTTGTGGAACCGTGTTCAGTATTTAAATATAGATAGTCCAAAAAAAATTATTTACCTAATCTTTTCTATTTTTCATGGTTCGAACGCCCTTAGCGTAAAAATTTATATGGACAACCCTAAGTGGTACTTTTAGGGCCCTAAAAACACTAAAATCATGTAAATATCGATAAAATTCGTATAAAACCAGCCCTAGTATTTGGTGATATTAGGGTTTTTAGGGCCATAAAAGTACCCCTTAGGGTTGTCTCTATAAATTTTTACTCTAACCACGACACATAGAAAAGATTAAGCAAATAATTTTTTTTTGGAACACCCTAATGTACCATGCATGTCGGCAAGTTATTGTCCCATCGAAGACACACATACAACAAATTACAAGGAATATAACTAGTTTTTTAGCAAGATTGTTGAGAATTCTGTACTTACGCCAAAAAAGGTTTTAGGTATTTGTCATTATACAGTTATACAGCACGTTTAACCTTCGATTAGACATTGTAATAACATGGCAACACCGCATGTACATTATCCAGACCTCAGACTAAAGAGTGTGAGATCCAGACGCTTTTTATTTTAAAAATACAGACCCAGTTTTTTTATTTAGAATTAGTTATTCCTGTAGAGCCACTCCAAAAATCAATTAAGAATAACAAACTCTTAAAAATCTCTATTCACGTCTGTTATAAAACAGTTCTTAAGTTATGAAGCGAGAAATATAGTTAAAAATGTCCCTTAAAAGCGCAATTTAGCACTAAAGTTCATAAAAACTTTATTCTTATTTTTTAAAGTAAAATCTGTTGTAAAACTTATGTTTTTAAGATCTCTTATTTTTGTTACATCATCGTTTTTCTCACAAACCAGCTGAAATATATATTTTTTTATTTTCGTCTTAAACTGATTCTTACGACTCATATTATAAAATAAAAATTGGGTATTAGAGTCTAAAAATAAGACGAACTCGAAAATAAGGTCCTTTTGGCGTAAGTACATAATTCCTCTTCGAGCGAGCGAGTAGACTCGTCGCATTGGTGGCATCGGTTACTTAATATGCCATTCGATACATCTATAAATGTTTAATGAAACAGATGTTTTATTGACTTGCAAAATATTCCTCATATGTAATTTTTTTTGATCAAATTGATTCTTCAGTATTACTTTATAAATAAAAACTTAGGTATTACTTTAGAAAAAAATCTAATATTATTTTTAAGCCCACGGTTTATTTTATGTGAATAGTGAAATTATCATTTCTAGTGATATTCTGGACCTATTAATCCAAAAACATAGAATCATATCCGATTTACCCAAACCTGGTTGTTTTAAAACAGATACCGCCTGGTCTAATAATACTGCTATCTTCTTTCAAAACTGTTACGAGTGGACTTGCCCATTGTTCAAATTTTAAGTAAATAATAAACCCAGTGATACAACTATTTAAAATAAAATGCTTTTGCCAAATCAGGGGAAAAGTTTAATTACATCGGCACTTAGTGCTACTAAGAGTGCCGATGTATTGAAATCCGCCGAAAAGTCAAAATCTTTGACCACGTTTTTTCACATTTCTCGACGTTTTAGACCATTCTGAGTCGAAATCAGTAAAAAAAATTTTTGCGTCCGTCTGACTGTCTGTCTGTCTGGGTGTAAACTCTCTTACTCCATTTCTACATAAGATATCGACTTGCGGTTTTTTGCATATTGTTTCTTATCGTATTCCGAAGAGCTGATTAGATTTTGGGGGTGAGGATGTGAAAATAGGGTAAAACTCTTATTTTTAGCGTTTTTTGTTTATAATTAAGGCAATTATTATTGTATTTGGTTAATTTAGCACTTATATAAAAGATAATTTTAAATTGGTCAAAAAATGTTATAAACAACGTTTTCCTAAAACGCATTGTTTTCGAGATATTGGCGTTTAAAACAGTAAAAGGTTTTTTTAGCATATCTCACATATTTTTAACCCGATTTCAAAAAATTATATTTTAAATAAAAGCTTTTTTAAGCCCTATAAAAAAATGTTATATACAGTTTTTTGCTGGAATATAATGTTTTAAAGATACAGTATTTAAAACCAAACAAAACACCTAGTTTGAAATTCGCAAACTAGATGGCTCTGGTGTACAATAGTGCCGATGTTTTGACAGGGTGCTTGCAACGTTTCATCTAGTTTTTTCTCCACATAAAGCTATATTTCCAAACGATACCATTAACAATTTATTACAAGATTTTCCCATTATGCGAAAACCTTTCACGAAATATATAAAAAATAGATAAAATTAAATAAATACATTTCAATAATGATAATCATACTTAATTATTGTTCTTTTCTTCGTTTTGCTTTGTTTCTTGGTAATTTAATTTAACGAACGGTCGAAAAATATTTTAGGTTTATCCAGACAAAAACAGTTTGTTTAAACCCGTAAAATGTGAAGTTCCAGGAAATAAGGTTATAGGAAACTATTACTTGGTACATTTATACGCCATATTAATAGTTTTTTTTTTAGTTTAGTTTGATTAACCCTATTCTACTTAATTAAGGATCCCCTTAGTCCAGGACTTGTGTGGGCTAGTAGTAGAGGGAACAACTGGCTTTAATTGACTTTCGAACCAATTTATAGTGTCCGCTTCACTTACGCCTTCGCCAAATTTCAATTATTAATTAACTGAAAAAGGCAAATCGGCGCCGGTGAGAATCGAACTCACGCTATTTGGGTAGTAAACTCGTCAAGTACGACGCGACCACTACACCAATCCTCCCATTAACAAGATTTTCTTTGTCAAATGATAAAAACAACTACGTTGTATAAAGAATTCTACGATTTCATTTTACCATGGTAATGGGCTAACAACAAAATTACCATGGTAAAATAGGTGAAATGCAAAATACGTAGGTATTTAGATACCATTTTACAATGACGTCAACGCGAATAACTATGATTTGACTCTAGCTTCCAGCTCAAAAATGCTGTAAAATAAGTAAAGCTAACCCAAAAATTTTAATTTTTACGTAATCTTGGGTACCAACAGTGGATCTTTTAATATATCTTTGTAGATAAAACTAACTGGGATTAAAAACAAGTTAATAATGATTTTAAGACTAATAGTGAAAAAAGTACTCATTTTACGAAGGTGCCTTATCTCATGGGACGTTCCAAATGAATGTTATGGACACCGATGTCAATAACTATGCTCGCAAAGACTGGAAAGATATAAAACTGATTTTCAACGGTCTCAATCCTATTTGTCCACTACGGGTCTTGGTCAACATAAACTTTCATTGTTATTACAACTTCGTTTGCTAAAAAATAAAAATAATTTGAAGAAAATCCGACCCATAAAATGAAAAATAAAATACATAATATTATTGAATATTATATTGTCTGTATTAAGTTAAATTTACTTAATGCTTGAAAAAATATATACAGGGTGGAATTTTATTTTCTGGATGTATCAACTGATATCAAAATAACGGTTGTAACGGTTATAGTTGTGACAATTATTTTAGTTTTTTCAGTGTATGTAAATAGATGGCGTCTAATAAAATAACCAACTTATTATAGTGGTAGTTACTATTATATTAATAAATTATAATTTATAAAACAGTGATTTATTACATAATTTAAGTTATTTATTTATACATACATTTATTTATATATACCGGGTGTCCCAACAACTCTATTTACCCAGCGATTTTCTCGAAAATTAAAAGAGATAATCAAGTCCTGCTAAAACCATCTTAAATTAGACAACTTAAGCTATCTTTTAGCATATATTTGATACTTTCAGCTCTTAAAATGTGGGCAGGGGGGCATAGGGGGGGTGGAGTTTTTTAAATGATAAGGGGGGTCATCATTTTAAAGAAAATAAAATTCTTATATTTTTTAATTTTTTAAACAATTTTTTTAATAGTCATTGAGGCGAGATGGCTCAAATTAATAATACTGTAAATATATATACGCCTCAAATAAATCATAGATTCTATTTAATTTTTTTAAGTTTTTGATACTTTAATTTTTTGGGCTAAAAATGCGATTTTCAAGTTTTTTTTTGTAAATTTTTATTTATGTCAATTAAAATTAGTTTAAAAGTATAATTTACGTTGTTCATCATGAAATTAGTAACTTTTAAAAAAATTGTTTTATTTTTTTAGAGTAATTTTGACAAAAATACCCATTATAAACCCAAAAAAAAATTAAAAAAATATATCGTTATATGGAGAATTTAATAAGCTTTAAAATGATGTATCACACGACTCCCCTTTCTATTTAAAAAAATGTCCCCCTATGCCCACTGCCTACATTTTGGGAGCTGAAAGTATCAAATATATGCTAAAAGATAGTTTAAGTTGTCTAATTTAAGATGGTTTTAGCAGGACTTGATTATCTCTTTTAGTTTTCGAGAAAATCGCTGGGTAAATAGAGTTGTTGGGACACCCGGTATATATAGGTACATACTTTGTCACTCTATACACTAATGTTTTTAAATATTAACATAGGTAATTAATTAAGCTTTAGCACGTTATAAATAAAAACATTTTGTTTTATTACTTACATTCCCCCTATGTAATATATGTGTGCTTACGTAAGAAATGCCTTGGTTGGACAGTATTTACAGGTAAATCACACTAAAAAAAAAAAAGTTTATTTTTTTAAGGTATAGTTATTTTAAATTTGCCACAAAGTCCGATTTACACTGAAACATGTAGCTTGTTTTGAATGTCACCATAACCAAAATTTATAATTTTTGTTTACTTACTTTTTTTATGATGTTTTGATGTAAAAAAAAGAAAATTGATCAAGCTGTTGTTAAAAACACTTTTTTATTCCTGTAGAAACAAAATTTGTTTATAAAATCGCTTTTATTCCAATAATTTAGAGGAATAAACCATTGTTTTGTTCTCGTCAACGATTTACGGTTGTGTAAATTGGGCCTATTCATTTCGCCTACGACGCATGCGTATCTTACGTTGCTATGGTAATTTCAAAATTGTTTACAAGCGGGAAGGTTTAAAATAACTATACCTTAAAAAAATAAACTTTATAACAAGCATTAATGTAAATTTACAGTATATTAGGTGAGATGTTTCGGGCCCATTTGGTGTATGGTAAATTTTCTCTTGCGATGTAAATATTGTGTAATATTTTATTCTATCGAATGTGATAATACCATACCCCTAAAGTTTAAGTTATAAAACAAGGGACTTTTCTGGCATGATTACATTTTTTGTTTTATGTACTTACGTACCTGTATGCAATATAGGAGTAATAAAACAAAGTATGCATAATCAGTCATTTCGAAAATAAATTTTCGTTACTTTCTCGGTCCATATTTGGTAAAAATAAAATGGCACAAACCAGTACAACAAACCACATTTAGTTAATATTGTACTTAATGTATATATACATACATTTTTTTAATCTTCTCATAACATGTGTGATATAAAATGCAAATTAACACGACGGAAGCTGCAAAATTTACTAATTTTATGAAAATTTTAACCCAAAATGTTAAAATAAATGCCCAAACAATATAATAAAATAATATATTTCTGTGACTTGGGTAGGTATTATCAGAAAATGTATGCTGTATGTTAAATGTAAACTTTGCAGGGATTCTGTTTGTAGACTCGAAAAAGTACTATTTTACGAGTCGACCTGTAATCGACCTGTAATCTACTACATACTACCTATACGTTACTTATGATATGAATTTTAATTATAATTTGTTTGTAAAACCCATTCAGACTGTACCTATCAGATATAGTGTACCATTTCAAAGATTAATTTCAATATCCACCTAAAGGATGGCAGCTAAAAATTATTCACGCCATGGAAACAAATTAATTTCAACGAGAAAATATTATACACTGCAAATTCCAGCAAGGTGTAATATTTATGTACAGTCGACTTCATCAAGCCGGAATATGATTAATTTTGTACTTTGTCACTATCCTTCTATTGTACGCTCAATGACGCGACGTAGCAAATAAATATCTCACTTCGTTCAGACTTCATGGCTTGCTGAAGTTAGAGTCAACCAAAAAAAGTTTATACGAGTTAAAACTACAGAACACATCGTACGACTACTACGTACTGAACAAAATAAAATTTAATTACGCCTCTATCTACCTTTAGTCTGTTTTAAAAGTAAACATTCTACTATATCTTTGGCGTCTACAACTTGATTATGTATACAGGGTTATTCAAAATGAGTTCGAGGGGTGATATTACATAGTACACGATTTTTTTTTCATAGTTTTTGATGAAGAATCGCCCTTTAAAATTGTAGAACTTATTTTTGAATACCCCTGTATATGATAAATGTAGGTACCAGGTACCTAGTACCTGTACTCAAATCGTCAGAATATTTATTTTTGCGTTTTTTGATATTTAAAATTATGGCGAAGGCGCTAGCATTCATACCGATTTTGACAGGCGAGTGGAGTAATCACCAAAATGATTAATAGGTATTACACGCGAGTAGAATACTATACTTTATCCACGGCCATTTCAAAGTTTAAACGGTTTATTTTTACAAAGCCGTGGTTAATAGGCATATTAATCACGGCCGTGGATAAAATATAATACAACAAAATATATCACACAGGTTTACATTTTCTTAGAATAAGGGGCCAAAAATATGCCGATCAGCTGACATAAGTTTTCAAAAAATCGTGTTTCTTGAAAAACCCTATGCTGGAAATTCAATAAAACCTGCAGTGCCTCATACCTCTGCTGCTTTCGTATAAGGGGAAGCTTTGACGAAATTACGCGAGTCGCACCCGAACTGGTATCATCTTCGCCTTTTACCACATATTCGTAACCAAGTCACTGCAGGTTTTATTGAATTCCAGTATAGCGTGAACCTAATTCCAGCCCGCCGTGCCATTATTGATAGCAGCGGTAGGTAATTTATTGCAATTACGTCTGAAATTTCTTATATGGTAATGCTTTAGCCACAAATCGTGTATAAAGGTGTAACTTTAAGACTCGTTTATCTATTGTGATTATGGAAAATTAATGCAAAACAAGTTTTTAATCTTTCATTGATTTGTTTAATTTGTTTGCCTAATGCCTAATGCCTAATGGGAATGCAAACATTTTACATCTGCGAGGAGTAATGGTTTAGTTTAGTTTAGTTTAGTTTATTCGTTTATAGTCGTTCGGGGACCTCTGTATAGAGGTAGTTTATACCTTATTACATTACATTATGTTTAACCTCGTACTATTTTACTTAATTAAGCATTCCCTAAGTCCAGGACTTGTGTGTGCTAGTAGTAGAGGGAACCACCGGCTTTAATTGACTTTCGAATTAATTTATAGGGAGTGTCCGCTTCACTTACGCCTTCGCCAAATTTCAATTATTAATTAACTGAAAAAGGTAAATCGGCGCCGGTAAGAATCGAACTCACGCTATTTTGGGTAGTAAACTCGGTACGACGCGGTAGTCCACTACACCAATCCAATTTTATTAGACTGATTATTAACAAAAAATTTAATAATACAACTACAATAATATAATGGAAGACTTCATGACATACCGGGTGTTCCAACTCTATTTACCCAGCGATTTTCTCGAAAACTAAAAGAGATAATCAAGTTCTGCGAAAACCATATTAAAATAGACAACTTAAACTATCTTTTAGCATATATTTGATACTTTCAGCTCTTAAAATGTGGGCAGTGGGGTATGGGGGTATTTTTTTTTAATGAAAAGGGGGGTCGTGTGATACATCATTTTAAAGCAAACAAAATTCTCTATTGAACTGTATATTTTTCTATTTTTTAAACAATTTTTTTTAAGGTTTTGATTTTTAAATTTTTTGTGCTAAAAAATGCGATTTTTTAAAATTTTAGAATGTAAAAATATTGAATTCTCGACCTATTTCAATAACTCGTTAACGGGATAAGCCACCCGTTAATAAATTGCTTACATATTATTTTCAGTGTGGTTCATTACCTAATTACTCGTTTAATAATAATAAAAGAAAAAAATAAACCGGTTCGATATTGCATGGTCCTTTTTTGAAAGAAGACTTATCGAGACCCCGTTATGAGAAGATCAACGATCTTGCTTTCATTGTTATTACTCCCCCATATGTTCAAACAAGCCGTGAAGATGTGTTATGCTTCTCAGTTAATATTGCTAAATATTTTTTGATTTATCCCTATATTGCACATAATTTTATTTTGCAATAAAAAAAATTATGTTACGTCTTTTGACTTGCATAATTCATAAAAAATACTGAAACATTTTTTTTCTTTTATTTTAAAAATTTTAATACATTTATTTTTAACCCATTCGGAAATATTGTACACAAAAATAACAAAAACGAATAGAAAACCAAAAAATACTAATATCTACTTGGTCAAAAAAAATTTTAGAACTCAAAATCACGCTTTTAAACAAAAACAAAGTCACTACGTGACATGTCTACTACAACTAGCGTGAGTTCGATTCTCACTGGCGCCGATTTGCCTTTTCAGTTAATTAATAATTGAAATTTGGCGAAGGCGTAAGTGAAGCGGACATTCCCTATAAAAACTGGTTCGAAAGTCAGTATAAGCCGGTGGTTCCCTTTACTACTAGCCTACACAAGTCCTGGACTTAGGGGATGCTTAATTAAGTAGAATAGTACGAGGTTAAAACAAACAAAACAAACAAACAACAAGCTAATCTCAAAAATGCGTGACATTATCAGCTGTTATATATACCAGCAATATTGAATACTGTCATCTATTGATAGATACTCCGATCAGTGTTCCAAAGTGAAAACTAGGTACTAATAAAGTTTTTATTTTGATTATTAAAGAATTCAGGTGTCTTAATGTCCAATGTTCTCAATTGGGAACAAGGTACAATATAGGGTTGTATTTTTAAGGAAATCAGTCTTATTTGTATAATATTGTTCTTTGTGTACAGACTACTTGGCATAGTCATATGTTTATTGAAATTTTCATTAAGTTAATAAGTAAATTTGAACTAGGAGATTTTATACTTCATTAGCTTTAATTTTATGGGAATTTAACCTAGATTAATATTAAAGCTAATTCATAAATTATATATATATACATACGATTCGGATAGATACGCATTTATTTTAATGACTTTATCTGCAAAATTGAAGTGAATGTCTTTATTAATTCCGATTATATGAATATTTTATAAATTATTGATATATCAAATACCTATATTTCTCCAATATTTAACTAATTAATATTACATTAATTTCATATGAATTTAATCCATACACAAATTAAAATAATATCTTAATCCGACAAAAATAATTTATCCAATACATACAAATAATAAGACAATTACCAGCTTTATTTTAAATAGATAAACTCAATAATAACCCCCGAGTGTCAAATTATTTTCTTGTAAATGTCATTAAAATTTTTAATAAAAATATGAATTTCTAAGGTATTTATTGGATAAAACCTTGTATGGCACTCATGGGTAAACCGATATTGCCTTCTCGAAAATTAACCTGCTTGGCTGACGCCTCGCAGGTTAATTTTCTCATGGGCAATATCTTACTTTACCCACTAGTACCATAAATAACTATTGTTCGGACATTCACGATCTTTTGGCGATAAATAAAGGGGATGTGTATTTTGATGGATTTTTGTTGTAAAAAACATGGATTCCTTGTGAAAAATACATATAAAAAATGATATAGTTTAAGAATGTAGGAACAACCGTTTTAAAAAAAAAAATACAATTAAAAGAAAGTAACATTTTGTGGTATCAAAAATACTTTTTTGCTTAGTTTTTAATGAAGATTCCCTGAAGCATTAACATTGTATTGGTGCTTTTACTTCAATAAGTTCATCTTCGAAGGGCCGTAGCTGTCTTAGGGTTCGTTTCCGGACCTATGTTCCTATGCTGTTTTTTTTTTATGTTTTTTGATGTAGAATTATTCCCTTTATTTTCCGCCAAAACTCTGCAAACACCGTGTACATGTTCGTCTTGTTTCTGAGAAGCGAGTTAAATGTTAATAACTTCATGTCACATGCATATATGGGTTTATAAACCCATCCAATTCAATGAATACAAATTAATATTGGGCAATGCAATGAACTTTATGCAATTGTCAATTGAAAAACAAAATTACAATGTCTGCTGACCTTATAACATTAGGTCAAAGATTAAATTAAAATTTTTGAATTTTTTTAATTTTCGTCAATTAGGATCTATTGTTTAATATGATTAAAATTTATTTATTAATAGCATTTATATTCTTTTTTCAAATATTGAAGATTTTTTAACAAAAAGGGTAGGTGGGCGGGCTTCCTTAAAAAATCTACCATCAATACTCTAGATATAAAATATATTTTAAAAACTATGGTTTAAAACACTATGTGTGTTTATTGTGATCAGTTAATTAAAGAAATTTTGATGAAAACCATTACATTACATTTTGTTTAACCTCGTACTATTCTACTTAATTAAGCATCCCCTAAGTCCATGACTTGTGTGGGCTAGTAGTAGAGGGAACCACCGGCTTTAATTGACTTTCGAACCAATTTATAGGGAGTGTCCGCTTCACTTACGCCTTCGCCAAATTTCAATTATTAATTAACTGAAAAAGGCAAATCGGCGCCGGTGAGAATCGAACTCACGCTATTTTGGGTAGTAAACTCGTCAAGTACGACGCGGTAGTCCACTACACCAATCCTCCCACCACCAAGATAAATTGTTCTAATGCTAAGCGATTTTTGATAAATTAGCTTAGAGCTGGCTAATAATATTTAGCTTTTAAGATTATATTTATTGTTCAAAGATGTACCGCATTAAATGCAGAATGATGCTATATGAAGGCGTGTGTTTTAAATACACTACAAAAAGTGTATAGGTTTAATTTGTGTACAATCTCTGAGTACCAGATTCTGGGATGCATACAAATAAAACTGTTGAATCATAAAATCATCCCGAAATTTCAGTTAAATCCAATAAAGCCTTATGAATCCAGTTCAATATTACTATACGGTTTCATTTGGACTTTTTATCAGGGTCCGCGCCTTCACCAAAACTGTAAACTGGTTCGAAATTCATTTAAAGCTGGTGGTTCCCTTTAGCCCACTTAAGGGATACTTAATTATGTAGAAAAGTACTAGGTTGAACAAAAATGTAAGTTAATAATAACACAGGCCCACAGGCTATTGAACAGCTGTTCAGTACCCGGACAACATTCATAAAATCATATAGGCCTCATGAGAGCATCATGTTATGATTTTCACGTTTTGTACTCATACGAACATCATGATGAGCACATCTCATGATTTTGTGATCATGTTGTGAGTTTGTTATGAGGTGTATACATTTAACGTTAAATCATTAAATGATGTCATAATGATTTCCACGTGAAATAGCAAATGTTGCCCGGGACTCGATTGAGAACGATTGCCGAATACTACAGGCTCCTGTAATGTTTCAATTTCAGTGCACTTGACAGCGTTATGCGATAGGTGGCGCCACATGTTATTTTCTACCACTAACTAAACTTTTTAAACGAATAAAGGAATACTAGTATTAAAATGCAGCTGTCTTTATAAAGATATACTACTGGTAATAACTAGTAATTAACTTACTGGTCAGCTAATTCGATACACATTATCGGATTGGTATGGTGAGCCGTAGATATCTGGAGGCTTTAGTCTAGAGGAATTAGTGCCCCCAGTCACCTTGGAGAACATTCCCACTGGAAAGTTCCCAGTGGGAAAATCCCGGTGTCCTCAACACAGAACACCCAAGTTGTTGAAAATGGATTTATGTGGGGGAGTATGTCTAGGGGGTGTTGATTTTTTCGTTATTTTTTTGGTATCTCTTCGCGTTTTCAAGATATGAGCAAAAAGGTGTGTTTCTTTTTTTTTAATTTTAAATTTCGCGGTCAATTTAAATTTCGCGGTTAATTTAAAATTTGCGCATGCGCATTACGTAGACCGCTGCTAGATCTTCATGACATGATCTCGTAATGACTTTACAATGAGGAGTCATCTGTATGCGTTCATGAACTCAGAAAATCATTACATGATGTCATAATGACTTCCACGTGAAATAGCAAATGTTGTCCGGGTAGCTGTTAAAAGCAGTTTAATAGCGGTTCAATAGCAATTTGTCTGGCTCAACCGGCGCATTACCTACTTACATCTACAGTGTAGGTTTTATAATATTCTTTTTTTATCAGTGTAGAAGTAATACCTCATTAGTAAACATGGTGTTTAATGTCCCAAAGATAAAAGTACCATGCGCTATATGCAAAATAGTGTAGGCGTAGAGTGGGATAAGAAAAATATACTCTTAAGATGATTTAATGACATAAACAATACTTTATCTGGAAGTTCACAGCTGGTAAAAATTTATCACGAAAGGTCAAAACAATATTTTAAGAGCAAAGAGGGTGACATTTATAATTACGTTGGGTAAATATTAATTATACAAATCTACCCACTGGGTAGCACCAGGAATTTAATGATTTAATGATGGTAATAAAATTATACACTGCTATACAAGAGTCAATGCAACTAGAGTTAGAGTGCCTAATGTGACGTTTTCTGTCAAGAATAAGAGTGGAGACATTAATTAAAATCTAGGGAACTGGCAGACCTGCAAACGTGGTTTTAGCCTTTCTCGGATATGTTTTTCTTCTATACTCCGTCCAGTTATGAGTTAAGATAGTAAGGGACGCGCCCCGTTTTAATAATAATAATAATAATAATAATATTATATGTTTATTCCCACTAAAGGATCATATACAAAAAAAAATACAAGTGAAAATAATAATAAGAGCATATACACATATACATGAAAAATAATTAACATAAAACCTAAGTAAAGCCAGGCGCCAGTTAGCGATTACTGGAGATTGCCAGAAGACGTCAGATTCTATTAAGGCTTTAAGCAGGGTGTTGGGAGACAACTTCCAGTGATGTACGTACCTAGAGAGTTTTTTACGGCGTAGAGCATCCAAAGTATCAGCAAGCGCAAACATTTCCGAGGCATTATTATATCTCGGAAGTCGGTGCAGGATGCGAAAGGCGTCAAAAGTCATATATAAGCAGGGTATGCCAAGATGCGGCGGTACGGTTACACCAAAGTTCACCCGAATTTTACACCACAGAGCGCATAAATAGCATAATTATGCATAAATCGTAGTGTATATATAGTTTATATTAATGGACTTTATAGGACAACGTTCTCTGTCCATATCTAATAATAATAATAATAATAATAGCTCACTTCGTTTTTACACAAATTTTCTGCTTGTGATTTTAATTTAAATAAAACAAATATCGTTTTATTGTTTCGGTCAGTTTAATATCATAGGGTCCATTAATTTTGTAACATATTTCTAATTAACGCTATTCGATTGTTTGTTTTTCAATTGTTTGCCTATTATAGCGAAATATGTTTTATATTTCAATACTTTTATTATGTGTAAAATATTTCAATTTTTGGTAGATTTTAAATTATATTTTTTTAACAAATATTCAGTTTTTTAACATGTTTTTATAATTATTAGTAAGACGTAAAACGTCAAAAATTATCAGAAGCGCCTTGGGTAATAAAAATATCACTAACAGTCATTTAAACTGCCTTGATTCAATTTTTTACTTATATCCCGTTAAAAAAAACCATTTTAAAAACTTGTCGATAGTCTCTAAAAAGATACTTTTTTTCAATTATTTGATAACAGAAAATTTAAATTTTCTATTAATTTTAATATCAAATAAATTTTATGATAATATTAATTAACTATATTTGGGTGATTTAAATTAATTATAATTAGCTGGCGCTGTTTTATTATTGTTATTAAAATAATTGTTAATAACGCCAATAAAAATACATAAAGTGAATTAACAAATATTTGTTTTATTAGAGATTGAATTGAATATTGGGTTCGATAGAGTTTATCGTAGAATGGTGAATATTTAGATATAATTTTATTTCGATTTAAATATGCTGTTTTGTGTTTTAAAGAGCTTTATTTTAATTAAAATATTTTTAATTGCATCCAGTTAAACGCCAGAATTAAATTCACAGCTATCCAGACTGACGTCATCACAAATGATGCCCAAATTACGTTCTTTTTTGCACAATATGAGATTATGATCCATTTTACCATGGTAATTTGATATAGGATCCTCCACAACAGAAAATTACTATAATAAAACGACTTAAATGGAAAATTCGACGATATTTATTTAGGTGCCTGCTTTTTGAAGCGAGGATCGTGACGTAGGAAGGAACGGCAATCCGACCCTGTGGATTAGCAAGCCACACCTGCCTCGCTCTTTGTGCGATAAAGAAAAGAAAAATCTGATCGCTTGACAGTTCGTTGTTGTAAATCAAACAACTGCACTCGTTAGTAAATACCGAACACGTTTACTTTTTTGTTGTTGTATTATATGCAATATATAGTGGTATTAACAGTAGTCGGCGTAAACTCAGTTATGACTCATCAACGTTGAAAATAAACACAGAAACATAGGCTTACGGAATAATTTTGCCGAATTATGAGGGAAATTTTTATAAAGGTCACTAAATCGAAACATTTGACGACTAATTTGTTACACACAACAATATTTACTATACATATGTATATATATCGGTGTTTTTCAAAGAAAAAACCGACATCCGATTTTTATCTTTTAAGAATACGAGAGTTTTTAATTTTTGTTTATCGATAACTTTTTTCCCACCTTACTCGTTTAAATGGAATCATTAAAAAAAATCAAGATAAAAAGAAATAAAAATGTAAATATTTAAAGCCTCGCGTCAACGCTAGAGTCGACTGAAAACTGCATATAGATTTGTTTATTATTTTTTTATAAAAAGTCCAAACAAAGCTATGCAGTTTACTTCAAGTGCCTAACTAATTGAAGTTTGCCATTGGTCTAGCGATAAAATGTCCACATTTTCCTCGCGTCTCACCCACACATGAGAACCGTATACACGCAGTGCAAATATTAATCTTTTATCGATATTGCATACCTTTGAGGACGAAGCCAAGTTATTTAAACAGACCCAGACATCGCGATGCATCGCTTTATTTACATAAGCTCTTGCAGACCGTGTTTAATTTACAAAGATTTACATTATATATCAACGAACTAATTACTCTTCTCTCTAGAATACGCATACCGTTAATATAAAGTGTCGCCAACATCTCGGTTTGTTTGTAAACAAATAGTAGGTATATTCAGGCCTGAACAATAACAATTACCAGTAACTGTTATTTTTGTCTGTTAGAACAAAGCTGTGTGAGTAAGAGAGACAAATGTATATGTTGGCTACGTTTTTGTCGGTGACTTTTTTTCCCACCTTATACTCGTTTAAATGGAATCATTAAAAAAAAAACAAAATAAAAATGTAAATATTTAAAACCTCGCGTCAACGCTAGAGTCGACGCGGCGCCTATGCGAGTACTGGAAATTCGCGGAGTACTGATTATAATAATTATCAATGTTTATGGATAATCATAATGATTATAATCTGTGGCCTTTAGTGACGCAAAGAAAATAAAAACAGTTTTAATAGGATTTTGATACTCGGATTTTACAAAAATGAAACTAGTATCGAAATAATTACCTAAGATTGCCATTTTAAACTTAAAAAGAAACAACATTTTAGGCAAATTCATTTTTTTAATTAAGCAACATGAGTAATTATAGTAATTAAAGTTGTATTTAAATTTAATAAATGAAGAGTACCACTTTTACAAGGGGTTAAAAGCCATTGCCTCTATTTTTCGGAAGAAACAAAAATTTGATTTATTTTTTTGCCGAACCGACATTTTATAAAAGTCCAAAATGATCAAAATTTGCGTTACGTAATACTTGAACGTTCCCCTAGTAGCAAGAAACATTAGCCCAAATATTTTAGGGTAGAAATTTCCTGCTGCAATATGGTTATTATTTGTGACGTTTACATACGGAGGTGGTCCTGAAAGGGTTAATCTCTTATGAATGTTTGGCTTTTCAAACAGTTTGTCTAATATGTTTAAAAGCGGCGACGATTACTACTGCTCGACGGGAAATGGTAATTACATTATAAAATTCTACTTAATCTTTATTTAATTCAAGTAAAACCTATCATTCTGATAACCACTAATCAAATAGGTATAATACGTTCCCACCACATAATTTATTGAAAATCAGTGCATACTATGAAATCTCACGTAAAGGCCCCCCTTGATAACACCTTTACCCTGTATTCTGTCCTGCTAAGACAAGTTGTCCTATCTGCAAAAATTCACTTTTTGAGATACACTGAGATAAATTTTTACATCCACGTGCATGGGTAATTTACTTGCAGCTGTTGCTGACGTGAATTTACACTTGAAGCGTTAATATAAATGCGGTGTGTATTATATTTTTACATCCAGTGTGTAAAGTTTACACACTGTGGCTAGAGCTTTTTACCTAAAACCCTTCAATTTATTAAAAAAATATATATTTTTTGTTATTTTCTATTTATGAATAGTGTTTTATGGAAAAACTACGCAACAGAAAAATAAAACGTATATTCGTAATCAGCGCTACAAAAAGTACCAATATAAAATAGAAACAGAAAACATACACAAGTCTTAACAACTCAAAATTTGCAGGCCAGTGTTACCGCCTAAATAAGTAAAATGTTATAAAATGTATGTTTTAAGGATATTGTATTAATCACACTTTTTAAATATTTACTTTTAATCAACACTTACCAATTATTTCTTTGAAAAATCTAGCACACACAAAATTATACGTACGCTCTTACAAACGTAAACAATTATAATGGTCGACAGCCACCGGACACGATGAAGCAGGAATTCTGGCTTCTCGAGTCACGTGACTAGCTTAACGCCCGCGATTGGATCTATTGGATCGATTGTACATCAGAAGTGTAATTTTTACACTTCGGGTGTATTGTTGTTAACGGTATGTTTAAAAAAATACACTTTCTTGAGCTCCGAGTGTATTGTTGCAGAAGGTATGGATGTAAAAATACACACTCTAGGTCAAAATCACCTCACGTGTGTAGTGTCACATCAATATTGATGTACATTTATATAAAGGTGTAAAATTTACACATTTATTGAGTGTATTTTTTTACACCTTTTCAATGTAATTTCTTTCAGTGTGGGCACACCATTGTCCCAAAAAGCCCCCATTTTCGTTGCAAAAAAAAAACGTTGCAAACTTCAGCTTCATAATAAAATCAGCTATACAGATCTGTTTTTGGGCTTAAAATCATCTGATAACCAAAAACAAAACCTCGCAGAATGGGACCTGTTCAAGTAAATCTAAGTACACATACGTTTAATACATTATAACTGGTAAATAAGCTTCCAGCCATTAGTTTAAGTGTGTATCTATTTATTATACATACTCTACACAGCCTCCGAATTCACAGCTAGATATGTTCATTTTCCAAAACCCTTAACAAAATTTGTTCTAAGATCAAAAATTTTTACATTATAATATTTGAAAATAAATTGATTATCTACACAATAATTTAGGGAATATAAGATTGATTTATAAAACAAGCACTGTAACAAGAGTAGCAGTAGTAGTAGTAGTAATGGTGGGCAGGTCAAGCCTGGCAACTAGACCATATTGGTCCTTGTGTTACTAGTTTTTTCTACTCTAACGAGGATTTTTGTTGTTGTTGTACCCTGGGACCTACAGTTTAGCGAGGAATCCGAACCTCGTTTTGTCGGCTTTTTTTTGGCTAAGTGAGCGGCTTTGATCCTTAATAATAAACGAGAATTTTTGTATTTCGGTATAGTTTTTTATTGAAAAACATATAGATTTCTGCCTAGCGCTTTCGGAGTGTTAGTCCATCTTCAGGGCTGGCACTGAAAGTAAGTAAAGGGGGGGGGGGTCAGTTAGATTTGAACAGATTTTGGGGCCCTTGGAATTAGGTTATGTTAAATTTTATTAAATTACTTACTTGTCAGTGCCGTACAGGGTGCAGCAGAGGATAAATAGTTGTTGGAAAGTACATTTAGAGCAAAGGGACGATTACATACACTTTAAAACTTAAAAACTAACATATTAAAATTGCGGGACATCTTGACATTTAAAATATTAATAATAAATGTAATAATAAATGTCAAGATGTCCCGCAATTTTAATATGTTAGTTTTTAAGTTTTAAAGTGTATGTAATCGTCCCTTTGCTCTAAATGTACTTTCCAACAACTATTTATCCTCTGCTGCACCCTGTAAGGCACTGACAAGTAAGTAATTTAATAAAATTTAACATAACCTAATTCCAAGGGCCCCAAAATCTGTTCAAATCTAACTGACCCCCCCTTTACTTACTTTCAGTGCCAGCCCTGAAGATGGACTAACACTCCGAAAGCGCTAGGCAGAAATCTATATGTTTTTCAATAAAAAACTATACCGAAATACAAAAATTCTCGTTTATTCTTATATACGGTATACAAAGTCAAAAAATCTTTCTTAAAAAAAAAAAATCTTTCTTTGATCCTTAAGTTTATTGGCTGCCAGTGCACTTGGACAGATCCTGGTTGCTTGAAAGTCCCTAAAAGGAGCTCGGCCAACAGACCTGACAGCTACCTTGCTGCTCCCTTTCGGTGCCCCCATGTAGTATCACAGGTCCGAGTGCTAGTGCGGCATTATCCACTGCAAACCTTTTTCTGGCATTATCCACTGCAAACCTTTTTCTGTACTGTATGCTCTTCAGCAGCACAAGCCAACGTGGTGGGGAAACGACGGTATTTTATTTAATAATTGTCATTAATTTTTTTTTAAGAAATAAAACTTTTAGTTAAATAAACTAAATTATTTTTCGGAAAAAAGGATATAATTAACTATCCACTTCAAAAAACAGTTACTAAGAAATGCGTAGCATTACATATCTTCACGGCTTGTTTTACTTTACAAATCGATATATATTTTCTCATAGTATCTAGTAATATAACAGTTTTGCTGGATAATTATTAATTAAAATGAATTTATTCTGTCTTACTTCCTGGTTAAAGGTACGCATGAAGATGCTGTTTTCTGGTATACCGGCGCCTCAGACTCGTACGCCTAGAGATACGGAAACGATTTGTACAATTGATTGACAATCTAGTATGTATATTGATTATGTTTTTCTAAATGAATAAATATACTGATGTTTTTAACTGAATAAACTGGATAATATATTGGAAAATCGCGCGACGTCTTGACTACCAGTAGTTTTTATTTTTACTCTCAAGCGACATATTGAGTTTAATTTATGTAAAAATGATCCTAGTCTCATATTTGTTATTCTATATAAAAAGTAGATAGATACTACGTATAATAATTTTATAATATATGTGTCTGTGGCTTGGTTTTAAAGTCGTCTTTTCACAGAGCAAATTGTACCCAAGAGAAAAATTGCACATTGATTTGTCTTGCTTGATCGTTTACACGGTACAAGTTTGTCGTGAATATTGCAAATTCAAACAGTGCTGCCAACCAGACAATTTGGACGTTTGTTGACAAAAACCTAACCTAGCTTTTGCTTTTACAGCGAATTAAACACAGGATCCAATAAAATTCCATTCAAAACACAGGAACACAATTAAACCTAACCTATCATTTGCTTTTAAAGCGAATGAAACACAGGTTCCAATTAAATCCAATTCAAAACACATAAACACAATCAAAAAACAATAAAAAACGAAAAAAACAATCATTAAACGACTGATTATCTAAAATGGCTGATTTTCGCCTACTTTGGTATTTTTTCCAGGTTGGTACCACGAAAATTACTATAAAATTTGCGTGAAAACCGCCGAAAATGTTTTAAATATTTTGGTTGCTCTAAACTAGCATCAAACTTGCTTTTAGACATGCCCAGTGATTGAATCATTCTTGCAACAAACGTGACTTAAAAGTTCAATAAAATGTAAAATTTGCAAAACTGCTTAACTAACTGGTTATATGATATCCAGCTGGATATTGAGCATTACCACACTCACTTAACTTAAAACGTGATCAGGCCCAGTGTGTCTGAATAAAAGTAAAAATATTTTCTTAAAAAATATCATATGTGACAAAAATATGCCTCTTGATCCTCAATTCAACTTCACTGCAGTTCTCTTACTTATAAAATATTATGTTACACATTTGTATTATGCTAAAACCGAGGCTAAAACTTTATCGTGGTTGAAAAATATGATGAAATACTTCTCGTGCATTCATGTCCTTTAAATCATATCTAAGGACGTTTTTCATCTAAAAAACTACCCTATCCTTGGTATATACAAATCACGTTGGGGTTAAACTGTTAGATATGTAAAAAAATGTCCCATGAGAGAGCGGCTAGACTAGAATAGACACCAGGATCATGCATAGTAAATAACTGATGGATTCCATACAAGTTTGGACAGCGAAAATTTCACGATAATTATATACAGATAATACATTAATTTGGTATAGACTTAGAAGTAGAGTTCGTTTCCGACTGGTTGCTGGAAAAAGGAAGAACTGCACTCAGACAACTTGTAGGGGTCCTCACGGGACACTGCAGGCTAAGAAAGCACCTGGCAACAATGCGGATTCTAGAGAGTCCGCTATGCCCAGAGTGCGGAGAGGATGAAACATCCTCTCATTACTTAGCCGAGTGCGTCAGATACGACAGGATCAGGTTGCAAGTCTTTGAAACTCAAAGACTCAACCAAGAGGAACTAAGAGATCTCTCCTGGGCCAATATCCTGACCTTTATTGAAAGGACGGGTAGGTTCAAGGAGGACTCAAATTAGTAAATGGCTGGGATTGCCTGGGGTGACAAAAAGGGCCAGAAATGGCCTAGTTGTCCGGCTTTGGCCAACCCAAAAAAAATTTACTACTACTACTACAGAGTTCGTTTCCCCTGCACACCCCTTTATTTATTAACTGCAGGATGTAAGTCTCTTCCAATTCTTTCATATGTTAAAGCGTGTGTACCGTTTCTTGCTTTTTATCATCCAGCCCTCTTTCGAGGTCTACCGACGCTCCTTTTAGTTATTCTAGGTCTCCACTGTGTAATTCTTTGTGTCTATTTCACACGTTCATTCTGGTCACATTTCCTATCCATTTTCACTTTTATTTTGGCACCTTTATTATGCATATATGTCGGTAATTTGTTCTGCATCTAATTCAACATTCCTGATCTTTTTAATCGCATCTGTAGCAGCTACCTTAAAGACATTATTACCCTATTTTACTAGAAACCTTTTTCATATTTTTTATGTAGATTTGCCTTTCGAAAGACATAATGTTTTCATTATTTCAGGATTGCCTGAACTCACGTGGACAGCTTCTACTCATTTCCATACCACTGCTTGATAATTTACAACTTTATGCAGACATTTTTTTATGTAAAACTTGTACCAATTTAAATAATTGTTTATTTAATCGATTATGAATTATAAGTCAATTAAAATTATTAATTTTTAACCAATGAAATTGCTTATAAATTGTATTTGCACGTAATTAGTTTTTTTTTGTTATAAAAACATGCCTAGTTTATTTATGTCTAAAGTTTAAAAATAAAATTTACACACATTTACAAAAAAAATATGTATTAAACCTAGTCATGTATAGTAAAATTACTTAGAAAACTACTTCTGTTTTCCACTGTCACATTTTTCCAAAAATCAAAATTTTCCGTGCGTGGTTAATTAACCGTTTATATGCTAAGGCTACCTATTTTTTTTATTCCACAAGCTACTTTATATCATATATTATCTAAATAATTATAGACTTGTCAACCCATATAATAAGTACCTATTCAAATAAATTATACAAAATTACATGGTGAATTTTGATTAAATTATTGTACTATATTATTTTAAATTGCTTGTTTATTTTAAAAATTACACATGTGCTTCTTTCAACAATGTTTCATCACGAATTTTACCCGAAAGGAGTGCTTTTTTGTCCAACTTTTATGTGCTGAGAGCAAAAATTATATATTTTTTTCCAAATGTTTAAATATTTTCTGGGAACTGTACGGGTTTCTCTAAAAATTTGCTCAATAAAAACTATCATGTACTCTGCTATTTAAAAGTACAACCCTGTATATTGTACAGATCTCACTTTACTTTGTATTAATCGTAAAATTGAAAAATAAATATTTTTCCATTAATAAAGGTCCTCTTTAACGGTAAAAGCTAAAAAATAGGAACGTAAAATTTTTTAAAAAATAGTTACACTATTTGCAGGATCAATCGAGTTAAAAGGTTTTTGTTTTTCCTGAGCCAATTGGATTAAAAGGGACGTTCATTTTAGGTTAAAAATTTTACTTCGATTTACTTAAAATCGAGAACTAAGAATGAAACAATTAAATGCAGTAACATTCAAATATTACCAATAATAATAATAATTAAAATTATCATAGTTATCAAAAGTGTTTTCATGAAGTGAAACCTGACTTAGGTTAGAAATTTTTCACTTTAGGTGGCATATGCCCGAAAGATTCTAGTGGCAGATCTGGAAACTTAAAACGATTTTAAAACTATCGCCATCTGTTAGGTATTACACCAAGCATAATCTTATTTTAAACTACAGATACTTAATATTTACATATTTATGTAGTTAAAGCCCGGGTTCGATACTCAGTTCCGGTGGATGACTTTTTTATATGGTTCCACGGTCCAACTTCAGATTAGGTTGATTTTGTAGTTGTATTATATACAACTGCGCTTGATTTAAATATTCAAATGTAATTTATTTTTTGTAGTTGTATTTCATAGTATAAGTAACGGTTTGTAGTGTAAGGGGTTGTAGTATATTTATTGTATTAATGATAGTTTTGTTTTATTAGTGTGAATTGGGAATTTTCTCTGTTTTTCCAAAAGATAATGGACCGTGTTCACTTTGTTCTTAGTCTTTGCTTAAAACTCTAATAAAGCATCGAGATTAATGGTATGACTTGAACACTGAGAAAAAGGTATTTAATGGTTTGTTTGCATTAGCAAAAGATTCACAACGTAATTGTGTCCCAAATCACGTTAAAAGTGTTTTTATATCAACATTGGGCTTTTCTAAAAATAAATGCTTTTTGTGGAATAATGTACGACCTGCTAATGCATTTTTCAGTTGAAAACATGATTTTTTGGTACTTGGGAAGTAAAAGAAAGCTTACAATCGGACGTAAATATAACACGGTTCGCCGTTACCGACTTCGGGAAACACTCAGTTTCCTTCTATAATTTGTTTACTTATAGTGTAAATGTCGATCTAAAACCAAAAATAAGTTATACATTGTTATATTGTATGTTTTTAAGTATTTGAGAAAAACAATGTAATAATATTATTGCATAAATATAACTTCTATGGATTTAATAAACTAGAGATAGTTTTTCCTATCTATAAATCACTGTCAGTAAAACCAATATTTATGAGACAGTTGTGAATTTTAATAATTTACTACTTATTCTATAGGCAACTATGAAAAATCGTTTCTGCGTTTCTTTTAGATCATAGTTTTTTTTCTTCTGCAGAGTTAAAGTACGTTACTTGAATAAAGTGGTTTGGAATAATAGTCGGGAAGCTGGAGGACATTTTCAACAGGCTATTTTTTGCCGGCTGAATTTTACACAGTTATGTAAACTTTAATTAATTAATTTTACATTCTTAAGGACACTTTAATTATAATTAATACCTATAGGTGTTCTTTCGAATAAAAAAAGTGTATGTTATAATATGACTCACATATTTCGCCTTTGCAGACTACATATTTTTGCTTTAAGGACTTTTTATGATTTAAATTACGTAAAATTTTCTAATTTTCAAAGTCAAACATATTAAAAACAAAAAAATCGAAAAAAGAACGACGTTAGACACTCAACAACTCTTTAACTAAAAAATGGTAAAAACTTAATATCGATATCTTTAACCGAGAGTTTTTGGATTAAAGAAAGCCCTACAAATGCCAAAAATTGCGTTTTAATCAGTCGGAACTGGGACTAACTCACTCACACATACGTATTTTATTTTATTTTTTCATCATGGACCAGAATAATCTTCCTTCTCGTATATGACTCGGTTAAATAAAAATAAGTTTTTACACGGAAAAAAAAATTATAGCCAGGAGCGCTATAACACACATACCAAGCAAATTATAATCGCTTATTATATAAATACAAGGCTTTCTCTTACAATTATGGCAGTCAGTGTAAAAATTTATATGAAATACTTTAATTGTTTAGTGAATAATAAAATATAACAAATAGTATGGCATTTATAGCTTAAATAGATTTAATTATTGTCCGTGCTAATAATTTTTATAATATAATAAAATTTCTGTAAATTTATAATAGTACCTGTAATAAATATAATCGTGTCTGTAATATATATAATCGTTTCCAATTTATTTTTAACATTATTAGTTATTGTGTCCCTTATAATCTATAGCTTAAATCATTATAATTTGCCACTGTTACCAAATATCTTATAATGTATAGCGCAGAGCCCACTAATTTCTTTCCGTGTAGAGTACCTGTTTTATGCACCTTTTTTGAGCTCCTATCATGTTTTAGGGCTTAGCCGGGAAAAAATTATTTGCTGAAAATGTTCACCAGCTTTTACACTATAACGTTTATATAGGTGCGGTTAATAAATCAAAGTTCAAAGAGAACCATTACGTGACAGTTAAATTGAAGTGTATGCATTATGTATTTTTTTTCGAAAACTATTGATTTTTCGATTTTTTTATCCATCAATGGAATACCTACTTATATGCCTATGCTCGAACAACAAGGTTCTTAATCAATATGAATGAAAATTGTTTATATCTAATTACTTCAACTAAAAATATTAGTATGTACTTACAAAAAACTTCTTATTGACATACCTGAAATAAATAAAAACATTAATACTTACATTAAATTAAAAAAAAAATACAAAAAACGTTTTATTTTATATTTTTTACTCCCTAATGTGCTAGCTAACATATTATGTACCGTTGTCAATGCTTTTTTACCTATACAATTATATTTTTGAAAGTAGAGGAAAGTCGCCTAATTTCGGATACCATTTACAATGTATTCAATATTTAATACTCGGTATTACTTTTTGATATTTTTTTTATATAACCAGATACAACTTATTATAGCGAACCATGATTTATTATAAAAGCAATTTTATTACAGTTTATTTTTTCCAAAAAACACGGTTAAAAAAAATCTGCGCATTTTTGTGCATTTGAAAAAGGGCTCCTAATTTCGGACATATAGGAAAAAAAAATTTCAAGAGTAGATCTGGATCCCATTGCTTATGTTTCTTGTTATTCCTTCACATTTAAGACGTAATTTAATCATTAAGCGATTTTCTACAAAATACTATAGGAACTATAATTTTAGATTCCCAATTTCGAATATCTTAGTATCTTAGGTAATTTTCGTTTTTTCAAAATTGTTTATCTTAGTTTGTTGTATCATTATAAAAATAATAATTAATGGTTGGTTATCCTGAATAATAATTACCTTGCGGAGATCCGAAATTGGGAATCAAATGCACAAAAATGGTCTATCCGAAATTAGGCAACTTTCTGCTTTTTAGATTAGAAATTTGTAGAATGTTTACGTTTTCAAATTGCTTAATTATGAATAGTGGATCAACTTAACTAACATCATAACTTACCCAAGACAGAATCACGAACTTTTATAACGATTATTTATAAAATAAACAAGCATAATAATGCAACTGAGCACAAAACTGCCATTTGCAATATAAACGATTTGTGCTGCCATTTAAAGGGGAGAAGCTCTACCGTTATCATATTACAGGACGGATTTAGTTTGACTTTTGGCTTCACATAAAAGTAGGTTTCTGTTTACCTTTGCAGACAGTATCTTAAATACACTACTATCCGAAATTTGGTAACTATCCGAAATTAGGCGCATTTCCTCTATTGTCTTGTTGGTAGCAGTAAAATGATAAAAAATGCGTTTTTGTGCCTATCAATTTCCTATGTACAAACACAAAACATTTGTTTTTGTTCCAGCCTACCTCGAGAGTAATATTTTAAAAACATTTTCCAAATAAAGAGAACAAGTTGGGAAATTTATACGTTCATATAAACGTCAAAAACTACCTTCCAACCGATCGCGCCACCAAAAAATTATGATAAACTGCCCCAAATAATAGAATTCTTCAGAAAGTTGTTTGTTGCAGGATGCGTTTTACTACACTTTGGATGTAATATTACCACATCAAGTAATCCATTTGCAAATTAATTATGGCATATTTATTTCTTGACAGTTTTGGAAAATTTTATTAAAATCATATTTTTCTTTAAAGGTACATTATACTGCAAGCATTCTGCATTATAAGGCAACCTTATTGCATAGAACGAGTTTATTTTATTTTACCAGCATAAAAATACATTCATTTTTGTACTAGTTCAAAAAAGTAAAGTTATAATGATTCAAATGGTATATTATGCACCTAGTATATTTTAAAGAATTACCTGTTTTTAATTTTTACGTTTCAAAATTTTATAAACGTCAACTGACTTTTGTGAAAATGAAAGCTATGTATAATCTTTTGGATAAATGAGTGCATAGTTGTCATTTCATTCAAATATGCACTATGTACTCGTTCTATAGAAAAATGTCCTAACGAGAATATGTAGTAAACATCCATATTTCTTTATTTCGTGTACACTAGGTCTTACGAAAACAAAATTTTATCGCAAATATCAGATTAGGCATGAATTTTCCAGCAGATCTATGGCAAATAAAAGTAAAAGTGGTTAGTAATTTATTTCATGCCCGTTGTGGTGTTATTTGGCGCATACGGTAAAAACGTTTCAATAATGGTATAAGCCGCGTGCAAAATCTACTCTTTCGGAGCTTTGCTAAAGAGTTATTGTTGAAACGATTTTAAAGCTATTTTAAATCGGCTTAAAGGATAAAGCTAATTCAATTAGTTAACAATGTTATTCAAATTTGAATTGGAATACTTTTTACTTGAATTGACATTATTAAATAGGAATCGCGATCCCAAATGAGCTTCCTTATCCTTTAAAAACAAAAAATATTGATGGAATGTTTGGTATTATTGTAAAGAGAAAAAAATATTCTTTTTAATGATACCGACGAGCCATAGACGTAATTAATCAAAAATTCGAGTAAAAGCAAAAATGTGTTTTTCCAAGTTTAGTCTTCGTGTAATTCGTATTTTTTTTACTAATATTTGAACCAACATGAATAATTTAATGACTTTCCAGATAAAAAAATTAAAAATCTTATTTAAAAAGACAAAAGCTGTCAAAATTTGACAAATACTTAGGATGTAAAAATATACGGGGTGTTCTATTTAAAAATTCAAATTAGGGGTCATTTCCGGTCAAACCGAAAGTCAAAAAAATATCTTAGGTGATATAACTCAACACAATATATCTAAGGTTCTGGAAACATTTAGTTTTTAACTAATACAAATTACAGACTTAATTACCGGATATTGAGATACTTAGTAAACACAAAAGTATAATGGACTTTTTCAGGAGATTTAATAAAAAGGACTTTTTACACAGTACAACAAAATAAAATTCTGGTATGGGACCAATGATGGTCGAGGTCCCTGTATCAATATAATAAAGAAATAAATAAAAAATAAAATAAATAAAATAAGCTGTCTCAAGTTAAAAATCTATCGTTTTAAATTGACAGTTCAATATGGTAATTGTAGCAATTGATTTTATCTTCACGATACGCCCATGCGTTCAAGACCATTTCCAGTGAATACAATCCTTCAAAAATCTCGAAACAATTTAGCAGGATTTTATGTATTCCTTCAACTAAAATCAAATTTAAATTCCGCCTGCTCAATTTCAATTCCTCATTCCTTTTATTTCGTAGAATGTTGCCTTACGGAATCGTTTTTCTTGTAACAAACATATTAAAATTTCATTTGAAATACATGTGAATGTAACACACAGTGAGGTCCAAAAGTTTTCCCCTCTTAACTTTTGGACTAGGGGCTCCATTTTAGATTTTGGGGGGCATAGTGCAACGCGCTATTAGCGCATCAATAGGGCCCTGGTTTCGCAGAAGACATTAGTCCTTCCAAGATTTTCCTTAATTCATTCCTTCCAGCTTAAAACAAGCACAAACCAATTATTACCATGTTAAGACATTTTATTTTTTACTGCATTCAAATTTATTTGTAATCACTTAAAACTTAACTATATTAACAATAAACCAACGAACTAATAACTCTTCTCTCTAGAATAGGCATTTCATTTGTAAAAACTGACAAAAACGTAGCCAACATATACATTTGTCTGTCTTACTCGCACAGCTTTGTTCTAACAGAGACAACAATAACAGTTACTGGTAACTGTTATTGTTCAGGCCTGAATATATCTACTATTTGTTTACAAACAAACCGAGATGTTGGCGATACTTTATATTAACGGTATGCGTATTCTAGAGAGAAGAGTTATTAGTTCGTCGCAATAAACATATCTTTATTCTAATGGATAAAAAATAAACAAACTGCAAAAGCTCCAAAACAAATATTATTGCTCTTTAAAAAAGATTGCATACGGACAATATTAGAAACCCATGTCCCAAAAAATGCCAGAGTGCTGGCAATAATAGTAAAGAACAAACTTACAAAAAATTAACAAACTAATAAGAAAATATTGTGGCACAATAAGAATTTTAGCTGTTTTTAGGTAAAATTTGCACTTTATTAGGCGGATCACCCACCTTACATCACATTTGAAGTATTTGATTTAATAATGATAAAAGTCCAAACCTGAAGAAATGTTTTTTTTGGAATTTGATATCTAAATATATGCCAAACTACTTAATATTTAGCAGGTATCAATTAAATCAATCGTTCGTGAGAAAACCAGTAATTATTGTCGGTTTTGTTTATTTATTATCCGTATTCTGTATTAATTAAATATTTTAATAGTATTCGTTATTTGTGCATTGATGTTCAGAAGGACTGTTTGCTTAGCAAAAATAATATGAAGACATTATAATACTCTAAGATCTGGTGACCATTTTTATCTCATTATTTTCTCCCACCTGTATTTTATATATACTTTAAAGTACATTCAAATTCGTTACGTCCCAGATCGGGTTCGTTTGGTTGCTAGAAGCTCCAAAGACGTGGTGAAATGGGGTATACGAAATAGTGATTTATGGTACTAGTGGGTAAAGGAATATATTGCCCATGAGAAAATTAACCTGCAAGGCGTCAGCCAAGCAGATTAATTTTCGAGAGGGCAATATCGGTTTACCCATGAGTGCCATACAAGGTTTTATGCAATAAATAGCTTAGGAATTCATATTTTTATTAAAAATTTTAATGACATTTACAAGAAAATAATTTGACAAGTGACAGTTGGGTGGGTAAAATAAATAATTATCCACTCAATAAAGTAAAAGCCACGCGGGGGTTATTATTGAGTTTATCTATTTAAAATAAAGATGGTAATTGTCTTATTATCTGTATGTATTGGATAAAATATATTTTTAACTTACCGAGTCAAATACATTACATTTATTACATTTAGATTAGTCTATTTTCACTGTTTTACACAATTATTCAGCAGGCCAAGGGGTAAAAACATACTTTAAAAAGTTCATTTGACATATGTCAATACTATAGTTGAAAGAATTTTCATTTAATCAAAATGTCATTTCATAAATTCTCATTTCTTTAAAAAATTGAGTACCACATATGTCAAAGGCACTTTTTAAAGCCTGTTATTTCCCCTTGGCCCCAGAATTATTGTGTATAACTATAAAAATAGCTGAATCTGAATTTAATAAAGGTAATGTATATGATTAGGCGTTAAAAATAGATTTATTGATAGCTCATTGCCACAATTTTTGGAACCCAAAGGAACCGGATCCGGAGCCTAGCAATTTGAATATACTTTAAGTCATATATAAAATGCAGCCAGGAGAAAATAATGAAATAAAAATGGTCACCAGCTCTTAGACTATAATATAATATTATGAGCATGAGAGCAAGGACCAAAAACGTTCAACTGGTATGGGTACCGGGTCATAGTGGAATTCCCGGAAACGAGAAGGCAGATGAACTTGCAAGACTCGGATCAGGGATGGCCTGCACGGGGCCGGAACCTATATTAGGTGTTACAAGGAAGCAAGTAAAAACCGCTCTTGATGAGTGGGCTTATACCAAGCTAAAGGAGCAATGGAGGGCGGTCGACGGTTGCCGGCAAGCTAGAGACTTCCTGGCTGGCCCAAGCAAATCAAAGACCGACTGGTTGCTGGAAAAAGGAAGAACTGCACTCAGACAGCTTGTAGGGGTCCTCACGGGCCACTGCAAGCTAAGGAAGCACCTGGCAACAATGCGGATTTTAGAGAGTCGGCTATGCCCAGAGTGCGGAGAGGATGAAACATCCTCTCATTATTTAGCCGAGTGTGTCAGATACGACAGGATCAGGTTGCAAGTCTTTGAAACTCAAAGACTCAACCAAGAGGAACCAAGAGATCTCCCCTGGGCCAATATCCTGACCTTTATTGAAAGGACGGGCAGGTTCAAGGAGGACTGAAATTAGTAAATGGCTGGGATTGCCTGGGGTGACAAAAAGGGCCAGAAATGACCTAGTTGTCCGGCTTTGGCCAACCCAAAAATTTACTACTACTACATGATCATGAGACTTTCGACAATTAACACACTCGTGAAACCCTAGGGTTCCTTCACTATTAATTAATTAAAAATTGCATTCCAACCCACTTAATTAATATAAATAAATAAAAAAATAACTTAATAACTGCCAATAAAATAAATAAAATATACTTTTCAAATAAAACATAATTCTTAAGACCCATTCATCATGGGGGACGTGTTAATTATTTTTATAGGGCATTAAAAACATGAGCGTTTTGTGGCAAAGTTTACGCGTTGTTTTAACGACTTTATTAAGAAAATACATTAATATCATCGCCGGGTAGCATCTCTCAGTTTTGTTAAAACAATAGCCTAAGTAATCTGTATTATTAGAAAAGTGTGGCTAAAGCTATAGTGTCTTAGTGTTTTCCCCCTATTTTTATATTTGTTGATGTTTTTTTGGGAAAAGGGTTAAATTGATACTCAAACTATTTTTTTAAACACGTTTCGAGGGTAGTTTCCCTCGTCCTCAGACAAAAATTTAAACCCAGTTTGAATACCCGTTAGAGACATACATTTATACTACACAATACTTTTACAATTATCACACAAACGTATCAGCTGTCAGATGATACGGCAGAAGGTTTTAACGTCACTTTTGTGAGTAAAATAAAAAAAGCCGCTCAAAATAAAAATCGACCTTCTCGAGGATTTTTTTCTAATAAATATAATTTTAAGAGGTTTTAAATTTATTCATTTTAAAAATTACACTGTACGTTTTCCTAACTCTAACTATCAGAATTCTAATATAAAAAATCAAATACAAAATAACATTAAAAGCAATCAGTAAAGTTTTCCTATATGACATAAATCCTGACAGCTCTATTTACACGGAAATTAAGTAAAATTCGGTGCACATGTGTGCCGTACCACCCTAAATATTATGTCGTTACAGGCAATTTATATCTTGTAAGGGTACAAATTACCCAATGTATCAAAGATAATTAAACACCACTCTGTCGCTCTAAAACAAACCACAACCGTTAAGGTTTCTCCTGTATAATATACGGCATAAGAATCCCTATGCCACATATTTGATATAAGCACAGGCTGCAAATAAAATCTGTTGAAAAAGTGTTGAAATTTTTTCAATATTCTCAGCGACTTAAGTCATGTTTATCCAAAGTTGTACATAATTTTTCAATGAATATTTGCAAGCATCTTGTCAAAACATCGGCACTAGGCACTAATTTAAAACGTTATGAAATAGGAAGTTGTGTGAATAGGCAACCATTAATACACATGCGTGTTGCATAATTTATTAAAGTTTGAAAGTCTGTATCTCCAAAACGTTATATTCTAGCAAAAATTGTATATAACATTTTTTGTACGGCATAAAAAGAGCTTTTATTTGAAATAAAATTTTTGAAAGTCTGTTTATAATTAAGTGAGTTAGGCAAAAAAAAAACATTTTACTGCTTTAAACGCTAATATCTCGAAAACAATGTATTTTAGGAAAAAATTGT
This sequence comes from Brachypterus glaber, assembly GCA_958510825.1. Taxonomy (NCBI): domain Eukaryota; kingdom Metazoa; phylum Arthropoda; class Insecta; order Coleoptera; family Kateretidae; genus Brachypterus; species Brachypterus glaber. Next base: position 1,417,627 of record OY294052.1, on the reverse strand, counting down.
GTATAACATTTTTTGAGTAACATAAAAAAATCTTTCATAAAAGTGCGAAATTAATAAAATACAATAAAAATTAACTTAATTTTAACCAAAAAACGCTAAAAATAGGAGTTTTACCCCATTAACCCCAATTGTTTACCCCCAAAATCTAATCAGCTCTTCGAAATATGATAAGAAACAATATGCAAAAAACCGCTTGTCGATATCTTTTCTAGAAATGGAGTTATGGAGTTTACACCCAGACAGACAGATAGACAGACGGACGCAATTTTTTTTACTGATTTCGACTCGGGATGGTCTAAAACGTCAAAGATTTTGACTTTTCGGCGAAGATTTCAATACATCGGCACTCTTAGTGGTACTAAGTGCCGATGTAAAATGTTTAAACCAGACAATAAGACATTAACATAATCTAACAGGTACTCCTCTAGGTTTAGAAGTGCGAAGAGAAATTCTCTTAAAGAATAAAAACTTCGTTGTAAAAAAGTGTGGCGGAAGGTAGGGCAAATAAAGAGAATTAAAGTGTTCTTTTGTCAATAGCATTGTTTGGGTTCTTCTTTGTATGCTTTTTACCTTATATGTGGGTACAACAAGAAGTTTCGTCATGTTTTATGGCTGGCGTGAGAATCGGTGGTAAAATTATACAGATTGTTATGCGGGATTAGTGGTATACACTAAAAAAATTGAATCAAGAGACCAAGAGGTCGAGTTTATAAGAAAAATGCCGATTTTTAAAGGAAAATAGTTAAATTAGAAATTTTTTGCCTAAATATTGCTATGGATTATGATACGAGCTCAAGAGGCCGAGTTTTTAAGGAAAACAATAGATTTTTCTAAAGAAAATAGCTAAAATTAGTAATTTGTCACTAATCCTGTAAAGCATTTGGTCATGAAGAGTAGTAGTGTGAGTAGTAATAATTTCGTTATCAATCAAGATTTAGATTGTAAAGAAGTTTGTTTTTTTATGGATAGTAGTAGTAGTAATAAGGATGGGGAGGCTGTAAGCCAGGCAACTAGGCCATTATGGCCCTTTTTGTTTTTTATGGATAAGTAAAGAAGTTTGTTTTTTATGGATAATCTAGTAGGAAGTATGGTTTGGAGAAACCGTTGTTTGTTTGGAGGGTATTTTTGACGTGCTGATCTCACGTGAAGTTTTTGAATAGTGTAATGCCTAGATATATTACGTGGTGTCCCTAGTTAATGTCTTCCATATTTATCTGAATGGGTTGGTAAGAACTTTATATCACACTATTAACGTCCAATAAAAAACCGAGACTTGCGGATGCAAATTTAACAATTTAAAAATTAATCTCCATTATATTCATAAAAGTGGTAGGTGACAAATCAGCATCAACAAGTGTTTTTAATTTAATATAAGGATTTATATTCGTCGACAACATTTGGGATCGTTTGTGTTCTTAAAATAAAACGTTCGTGAAATAGCCACTTTCGCTTTTATTTGTCCCGAAAGTGACATCTGAGGACGAACAAATAAAAAATAATGATATTTATGGCTTATTTATTCTAGTCGGCGGGAACTGCTTTAGAACAGGGTTACTTTAATTTTTTATTCAAAATAACGTACCCAATTAAGAAGCAGTAGCGCCACCATGGTGTACCATAATAAATTTTAATGTGAAAAAGTGTATTTATTTTTTTTCATACGAATTCTTATTTAAATTTCTTGACAATGGCGTTTCTGAGGGAATAATGAGGGTAATTACATGCATAAAATCTTTAAAATTATCTTACAAAATTAGCCCACCCTGAGACAAACAACAAAACGTAGTTCTGTTGCGCTTGGCATAGCCTTGGGTAACCCAAGTTGGGTTTGATCAATTGTGAGAAATATAGAAGGCTACTGCCAAAGTTATAAGCGTTTTTTTATCTGGTGCGTCTCAAACTGTTCATAATTTTAGACTCATTTAAACTCATGAATTTTTATCGAGTCCACGTGGACTGAAACTAGCCAGTTAACGTTCAATTCTATGCAATTATATTTCTCAAAAGATTTAGCCACACCCACAAGGCAGTTGTAGCAATAAATATTTACTGGACCGGCTTTAATTTGTTTTATTTGTGTTCTGTGCATCGAACTATATAAGATAAATACGTATTTAATATAATAAAATTTAATTACGTCCCTGTCTCACATTCATCTTTTTTAAATGTAAACATTCTACTATAAATGTGGCACAGACTATAACATCTCAGTGTTGACAGAGAATCTGCTTGTAAGTCAAGACCTAGCCTTAAATGCATCGATTGTTTTCGTGAAACAGAAATATTGTTTGTTGCACTAATAAGAAAAACCCTCATCTATGAAAATTAGAACTGAAGGCAAGAAAATTTCACGCACGGTTATGCTTTGTATATTTTTTTAATGCACGATTATTGCATTGCATGAAAATGCCCGGTGTAATATGGCCTTTATAATAAGTGCGGCACTGCCTAAAAGTGGCATAGGCCGTTGGCAAGTTTTCTATGGGAATCAAAATATTTAATGTATGCAGGCTTAATTTAGACAAACATTTGGCTAAACATTTTGTCGGTCCGTCTCGCTAAAACCAGCGAAATATATGTCTGTTGATATTTCGATACCATGCAGTAATTTGCAAAAAGAGTCTATACTTAAGATTAAATAAGTCAAAGAAGGATATCGTTTTAAAAGTGAGTTTTGGGCTAAATGAGAATATGTTTTTTTACGTGCAAAATGATGAAAAGAAATTATGAAAAACTGTTTTATTAGTTTATTTGTTAATTTTGATCAAAATAATTATTCTGTAACAATTTTTGTGTTATCGTAAACGTGACAACAATGCTAACGTGCTAAATGCCTCTATATTATCTTAAAAAAGCAACGCTTTTTCGTTTATCTGAACATCAACATAACACTTGGAATGAATAATAAAAACACTGTACAATATTAACTAAATGTATTTATTTAACACTGCTTAAAAGTCTCTTAAAACTTTTATGGAAATAAAGGTATTTAACACGTTGAAAGCCACATTAAATTACTAGTCTGGGGTCACACTGTCTCATGGGACCTCAGGCTTTAGGTTACTATAACATAAGGTTGGGGCTGCTCGATTGCTTTACAGTATTATTAGTATAAATATATAACTCGATAATCTTACTGAAAAACTAGTCCAATACACGTTTAATAATATTTTACACCATATTAAATCCGTAAAAATTAACAACAAAACACAAAATATTTTAATTTTACAGTCAAGCGCAGTCAACACATCATAATACACAGCCCTTGGCGCCACAGAAGAAGTTATTTTTATTTTGACATGACATGGAAGTTGACACGAACCATTGACATATGTCAAAATTCTTAATTAAAATAAATAAAGTATGTTACGGGATGTAAAAAGGGCTAAAATTTTGGCTTATTTATTTTTTATGTATCTATAAGCATGTAAAGTCTTATCGTTGCAGGCGATTCGGCCCAAAATACGATACCCTCCTTTCGACTTATTTTAAACTAATATTTTTAGCTGAAAAATAAAATATAACTACGTTGTTCTTACTTCTGAGTATGGCAGTACTCTTGGTAAGCAGTAGAAGGGGGAAAGGGGCATACGTATGAATATAAAAAGTCTGTAAAAAATACGTTCGAAGTTGGGTTACATTGACATTCCTTACATACCTATGGGTTTCAGTGTGTCCAATATCACATATTCCTTGCAACAAGGCGCTTGTTTTACAATTTGGCAATGTTGCCAGATTATAATATTCTCTTTTTCATACACCGAAAAAGATATATTCGTGGTAAATAAACTCAGTTTTTTAATTAAAATAGTGGCAAATAAACTATTCGTATACGTGTTTAAAGTATTACCCCTTATATATATACACACATATATATATATATATATATATATATATATATATATATATATATATATATATATATATATATATATATATATATAACGAGTCCGAGCGAGTGAGACATTTTAAATAAAAGCAATCTGAATCATTTACAAATAACAAAGTAGGGTAATGAATCCTCTGTAAATTCTAAGGCTTCATTGGTTATTTAAAAAAAGCTTTCTATATTAACCCATTAATTAGAACAATAACTCTTTTTGAAAGATAACATCTAAAATATATTAAAAAAGTTTCATTTTAGCAATCAATCATTTCTCCTTCATTGTCTTTACTTCTAAATAATTTCTTTCCTCGGATCAATCGACGAGAAAGAAAAAATAATGTAAATCAACGCAGCATATGCGTAGGTAGATAAATTCTTTTGTTTTTATTTGATCTTAAAAGTAAGTACCTAATCCTATTAAAGAATATAATACATACAAGTTGGTTCCTTCTTATGAATCATCATCACTAAGTATCCTGTATGTTATTTATATTTATATAAAAAAACGTTAATTAGATTAAAAAGAATGGTGTGCAGTTAAAAAGGATTACTTAAACCAAGGACACGTGTGTTTCGATATGTTCAAAGCCATATTCTCTTGTTTTAAGGCTAGGATTTCTTTGAACCAAAGTCAATGACCTTGAATGAAGAGCGCGGATCTGCATTTAAAAACAAGTGCTCTTCATTCAAGGACATTGACTTAGGTTTAAAGCAATGCTAGCCTTGAAGTAAGAGAATATGGCTTTTAACATATCGAAAGACACGTGACCTGGGTTCAAGGAATCCTTTTTTTATTATTATCTATTCCCAAAAGACATATAGTGTCTGAATATTCACATTTGACAGTGTAAATATACCCATGATCTATTTTAACATTTGAAAACTTAAAACATATCTTCAATAAAAGCCATTATGTTAAAATATTGTATGTGTCAAATTGGTAACAAAGATTCGTGCAAAGATTGATAAGGTACTTGTGAAAATAGTTTTTTTTCTTTTTGTTTGATCGAATTCGAAATCTCGAAGGACTAGTTTGTGAACAGTGTAAAATCGAGGGAAATTTCATCATTTTCCATACGAAATGTGGTTTGTATTTGTAAAGTTTTATTTTTGGCCTCTTGAGAGCTCTTTGAATAGTAGCGTATAATAAATACATAGTTTTTTTTTGCAAATAAAACTGAAAGATGCATTACGTTCATTTTGAAATAATTTTTTTATGTGATAGTTTTTTTAATTTTTAACCCCCAATAACTTTCTTGTTTTTGGGAGATTCTTCCCCTCATAGAACTTAATTTTTCCTGAAAATTTCAAGTGGATCGGATTATTTGTTCTCTAGTTTGTTTTGGTACAATTGATCCTTATAATAAAAGTAATTTTTCCTGAATAAATTACGTTAATCGGAATTTTTCGCTTAGTTTGGACTTTAAATTACGCCCTTATGTTACATTAATCTGTTTCAAATGTAAACATTCTACTATATCTATGGCCTCAAGTATACCATAGTAATTTGCTCTTGTGGATGATCCGTAATAGAAAATTACCGTGGTAAAATGGTTTATAGCGGTCTAGAAGTACTAGGTATTTTGTAATGACGTCAGTTCGAATAGTGGTGAATTTGCCTTTATGTTTTACATTAGTCTTTCTAAACCAACTCTATTAAAATTTCCTATGGAATGGAAATATGTTACGTTGTTTTGTTAATGTGGTGTTGCGGTGTACCTTTTGGGTATGGACCTTGTTAGGTCACTAAAATTCCAGCTTATTGGCGAACGATGTCGCCAAAAATGTAATCATGAAAGCGCCATTTTAGAAACAAACTGCCTTGCTAACCTTAAAGACCACAAAGTTTGCGTTTTACCGACCTCATTTGGAAACTACCACTACTCTCCCTTCAAAGATTCTCTATGTAAAAAAGAACATAATTGTTATATTCTTCAAAATTTATTATTTGAAATGATTTAATTACTATTATAAGCTCATAATCGCACGAATTTTGCGTGTTCTTACATAAGATGTACTTTTTTTCTTGGGGATTGGCAACAGAACAAATGAATATCGCTTGACGTTTTTCGTGCAAATGTCAAAATCGCTTTAAAGTTTAATTTTTTACAAAATTTTGTTTTTAGGTTAATTTTTACCGTGTTAAAATTGTGGCTTGGTTACTTGTAGTGAAAAAAAAAAAGAGTTGACTATAAAAGATATCAAAATATAATTTGTTTCTTTAAATTTTAAACATGGCGAAAGTTGTAATGCCAACCCAAAACAAAAATGTCTAAATCGATCATAAATTTAAATATACGTTATTTTAAACTATTATTCAAAAAAGGGTGTTATGAAACTAGTACTTTAATATGCCAATAAATGGTTTAAGGTCTAACCTATAATAAAGAACTAATACTTATTTATTGTGTATTCGAATCCAATTAAGGTTAGGGTGTTTTACGTTGGTAGGACTGATAAACAGGTCGGTGCCGGTTTTATGCTTGCCACATTCCGTTCAAGTTACCGGTTAAATTAAGCGGACAAAAGTCCCAAATAAAAGCTGAATCATTGAATTCTTCTCTCACAAATATTCGCTGCTAATATCATTCGGGTTTCGCGCAGGTATAGATGAAGAGCCAAACTTTCATAAGAATCCTGACAAAAATAATTGTGTCAGAACCAATAGGGATTCCTAATTCCTATGGGATCTTATGAAATCCATATTCGGCAATTTCGATAAAAAAAACTTCTGGGTTTCCATAGAAAAATTTCCCTCGATTTGCGATGAACTGCACTGATTTTTACTGAATTTTCATGAAATCCACTGTTTTTTTATGAAAACTTCCTTTGAAATCCACCGGCGACCCCAAAAATCCCATAATTAAAAATAGAACTTTTTTTAATGGTGTTTATAATAAATAAACAAGTGCCTAATTTTACCCTTATTGTTACTTTTTTTTAAATTTGACACACACAAGTTTGCCTATAGCAAACTACTATCCAATTTTAAATATTGTTTGTTAAAATTTTGGTCTCGCCAAAAATAGATTATATTTTTGTACCTCCTGAAAAATCGAATCATTAGAGTTTAACCCCTTATGAAAATTGTAGTCTTTAGATATAAAGCAATAAATTGATTTATTAGACATTAATTAATAGTCTTTAACACGAAAAAAAATTGAATGGTCATTTTTGATTCATTTTTGATTCATAAAAGTCATAATTCATAGTTTTTAAAAAGGTTTTAATACAGTGATTCTATAGAATTATGTACTACGGAAATTCTAGTAATTACGAGGTTTTAGGAATATTTTTTTAGCCACAGGGTTCTTTCAAATTGACCGGTATACCTGGAATCTGAATAAATAAATTTTTCTTTAATTATAACTATCAATAATTTATATACCATTACTGTATAATATTATTATTAAATAATCCTAATTCTCATAGTTTTTGTTACTATTACTAAAAATTATAAAAATTTTAATTATACTTTCTGGTCCGTCTCTTAATAGAATACCATGTAGTTGCATTTATTGATAACAGTTCACTGCTTTACAGTGCATTACTTTTAAGGAGTCCTTTATGAAAGTTTGAAGAGCATGCAAATACATCGCAGGGATTTCTTTTTTCTACTTATGTCGACATCAGTTAAAGTTGTCGATTAGTTTTTCACGAATCTGACAAATTCTTAATTAAATTTATTATAATAGGGCAAGCTATAACTAAAATCTCGATCCTTTACTGTCTTATAAAATTAAGCTTGAAAGAAAATTGTTAGAAGGCAAAACTTATTAATAAAATTCCTATTGTATGTTGCCAGTAAAAGCGAAAAACTTTTCCCGATGTACAAAACTAGTTTTGCATATTAATGTCTGCATTAAAGGAACGTTGGTGAGCTTTTTGTATGACTTATTTAAGTCCTTCTTAAGTTTTCCCAAAGCGAAGTTTATCACACCGATGTTGGTAATTAGCCCAGTTGCTTTTATTCCCATACCGTTTAGCCAAGTTTAGTCAAGACACACAGTAAAAAGTAGCACAGATAAATTTACTAATTTGACTAAAGCCTACACAGAAAAAAAAAGATTTTTCGAACCAAGGACACGTGTCTTTCGATATGTTCTCTTGTTTCAAGGCTAGCATTTCTTTGAACCTAAGTCAATGCCCTTGATTGAAGAGCACGGGTTTTTGAATAAATATCGGCGCTGTTTATTCAAGAAAATTGACTTTGGTTCAAAGAAATCCTAGCCTTAAAACAAGAGAATATGCCTTTGAACATATCGAAAGACACGCGTCCTTGGTTCAAGGAATTCTTTTTTCTGTTTAGGCAATAGCGCCAATTTCGCTCTTAATTGTATTTTTCTCAAAAACGCTTAATCCCAAGGTATTACTTGAGAAATACTATTTTAATAATAAAAAAAAACGTTAAGCAAAAAAAAGTTTGGGGCAAAAAAGTGATGACCCCTCAATTTGGACGCCCCTGGTTAAAGTAACTACATGAAAATACCATTGGTTGATAGGCTTTATTAAGGATAGATCACATGCAAAATCTAGTTACGTCTATCTAATCTATCTATCTATCTAATCTAGTTATAAGCTAAGCTATTAAATGAAAATCGATTTTTTAGAATCCCTTTAGCTCCATTACGAGTTATTTTTGGGTATATGTTTATAAGAACTTTTTTTTCTTATTTTGACCTCTGGAACACATCCTTTAAATATTTCCATTTCCTTTCGAAATACAGCAATGTGTTTTACTCAATACTGTGGACAGAAATTCACTTTTTTCTATATGTAGATAAAAACATAAAAAAATAAAAGGAAACCTTTGCACAGTTTACTGCAAATCCAGTATTATCCTCGAAAAGGTAGTAAAGCGTGTAATGCTCTTATTCAACTATCCTTCGGACACATCCTGCAAACACGTTAGTAATCCCATTGACATTTTGTTAAATATTTAATGTGGAATAGGGAATTTCAAAAAACACGTTATTTATAGATTTTGATCCCCCTCATGTCATTAAAACAGCATTACAAAATTTTGTGCCTAATTTCAGCTAAAGAAAATTCAGTTAGGATACGCCCCATTTGAAAATTGGAAAACATTAAAAATTACATTTTTTATAAGGCTCGATTTTTTCTGTATGCTAGGTTTCAGCTCAAACAATTTGGCATACGCCTACTTCATTTCAAAATATAAAAATAAATAAAAAATTAATTAGCTGTTATATTTTTTTAATCAAAAACAACCGTTTGTGCCAAATTTTCTCAAAACAATAAAATTAGTCCCTTCCTATTTTATTTAAAAACTGGAAAAAAATTTAAAAAATCATTTTACTGATTTTTAAATGAAGTAGGTGGATGCCAAATTTAATTTTTTTTATTAAGTTGAAATTTGACACAGATATGCATTTATGCATTTTGCATGACATGGTATAACAGATATATCAAAAGAAAAATTGTGCCTTTTGAAAAAATATGATTTTTTTTTCTAATTTTCAAACGAAGTGGGCCAATTGGACGGAACCTAATTTTATTTTTTGTACTGAAAATTGGTATTTTTCACGCCATAAAATTTTCAAAAATTCGTGTTTTTTTAAATACCCTAATGGGAAAAAAGGGAAATAAAAGATGCAACAGGATGGTCCAGAAGTATATTTTTTATAAGAGTATTTTCGAAGGATATACGTATAACCAGTAACTTTATTGAATAAATAAATATATAAACTGTTAAAAATAGAAAGATTATCCATTATAAGAAGCAAATTTAAACTATAATAAAAATCAACCTTTTCTCAATATAGCTATTTTCTTAATAAGTGCGGAAAAGCCTCTTTCACACATGGGTTAGGAACAATACTTTTCCTACGAGCAGGGTTAAAATAAAATATACTTCTATATTTTATCAAATAAATCGAAATAAATCTTATTTTTATAATTTTTCAATAAGAAAATCAATTAACAGGTAAAAAATTTAAACATTTTTATAATATTATGAATAAATATAACAAGAATAACACTACGCAATTAAGAAATTAAACAATATTTATGCGTGCGGAAAAGGCTTTCTTTCCACACCCATATGCGTGCGGAAAGAGTGATCTTTCCGCACGCTCGTAGGAAAAAGTTTTTTTATCGTTCTTAATTTCAATATTAGATACAAATATTTATGTTCGTATATTTTTATTTTCTTCTTCTTCTTTTTTTCTTTTCCCAAGAACCACAAAATAAATATTCATTTATCGACATATAATACAGGCACTTAAATAAACGACATATCATTTTCTGCGGTACAACCAATTAGACAATCTAAATTGGAAATACCGCAAGATAAGATATTTTATACAGATAATTCTAAAAGGATTGTTTACAAAAACTAATCAGGTGTTAAACTCGGTACATGATTACATCGATCATTCAGATGCAATCGATAGCACATAATAAGCACATTCTTTATGACTAAACTGTTTGTTTACTTACTAGCAGACCGTGAAAATGGTACGGTTCCACCGAACCTAAATGCATGCAGGAAAGTGCTAATTTCCGCACGCTTGTAGAAATAAAATTATATTATATTACATAACGAGTTATGTACACTATTTTTCCTACTATCCCGAAAAAATATGAAGTTTCTTATTTTAAAATTTTCTAATTTTCATTAATTTTTAAAAAAAGCAAAACACAAAATAAGTAAAGAGCATACAAATTTATATATGTAGGTATGTCTAACAGGAAATATGATTTTCATTTAGCTTTAGTTTTCTTGGTTTTATATTTAATACAATACATAGCTGTTTAATGGGTTGCCTATTCCTAAATAAAAGCAAACTTGAGTTTACTTATTAAATTAGGTTTCTGTGGTTATGCTGCCATATAAGACAGTAAAATTGTACTGTTTTACATTTTATAAGACAAATACTGTATATTTTGATGTTTTTTATGTAATGTAAGGCAACTAAATAAAAAATTAAGTAATTTTTATAAGATCTAGACTGTCTGGACTAGACATTAATGGTCAAAATAGTAACGTTATAACTATAGTTTCTATTTGTGACATGAAAAACAGAAATATTTGGATTAAAATACTTAAAAGATATAAAAGGCTGTAGTGAAAGGTGAAAAATGGTTTATAAAACAAGGTGAATAAAATTAGTAGAATCTAAGAGGTAAATATCTAAATAAAATTAGGCAAACCTCCACACATAAATATCACACGAGTGTGATATAAAAATATCAAACTAATGCGATATGAGGCGTTTTCTAAAGAACAAAAGAGTGTGCTAAATGTCATTTTCATAGAGGCAAAATCTATTAATTTACTTGAACTCACGTCATATTTTTTGCCAATAATAAAGCACCCTAAAACAGAAATTTATATAGCGAATAAAATGCTAAGGGTAGTAAAACGAAATTGGCAGTATATACTACACATGCAAAGCTGAGTTTTATGCACAAACTGTGTAAATGTAATTAAAATGTAAAATATGTAAACCCGTTTTGTTAAGACAGTAGCTTTGAATTATGCTCATTGCACGATTTGTCTTTCTAAATTTCTGTCTAATAATATTACTATTTTATACCAATTAGAGACGTACCTACATGCAATGTCATCACAAATCTTTTCCATATTTACCTTATTTGCATTATATAAAATGATGACGTTATTAGACTAAGACTTATTTAGTTTCATATAATACACATATAACTAAATGTTAGGTAAGGGAACGTTCAAGTATTACGTAACGCAAATTTTGATCATTTTGGACCCCCCCTGTAACGTTATTTTGCTATACCATTAACATTAACACTCCATTTTGCAGATAATCATTTGTTCAAAAAGTCCAGCTTGATGCTCTTTAGGCTCGTAAAGAGAAGCTTAGAATCAATTAAATACAAAAGAATTGAGATACAAAAGAATAAGTGAAGAAATTAAAAGAAAAAAAATAGAAAAAGTACAAAAAATTGAGAGTAAAAAAGAAAAAGGAAACAGAATAACATAAAATAAAGTTTGAGAATTATTCTTTTCGAGAGATTATTTCTTACAGATGTGGCTTCAAAAAATAATGATTTAATTAAATTACTATTTTAAATTTAAAATTTATGTTTGCTTGTGTATAAGCTATAAATATTTACATAACAGTAACTGTTGTTTAATTAATATAAAGCTTTAAAGGTGAACAATAGATATTTTATTGCCTAGATACAAATGAAATTGATTTTAGCATCAAACTTTATTAATTTCAAGTTTATTTAAAAATTCAGTTACATAAACCTTCTGTTTTTCTCCATAAATTATATGAGCAATTATTTATACGTTTAGTTTTACCCATCAGCTAAATATGGTGTCGTTGTAAATTACCAGACGTTTTTTTTAATGTATCTTCAATAACATATAAATCATTTATTCATTTTGAATAAATCACAATTTATTTGAAGTAGCTATGCATTACTACTAGGAGAAGAGGGAGACCATGGAAGAGCTGAAAAAGTGCAGTCAAAGGTGACTTAATAAAACTGGGAGTAAACAACTGGACAGTAGTAGCAGGAAACGGGAAAAGTTGGAAAGAAGTTATCAAACCAGCCCTAGGCCTACAAGTCCTGTAGCGCTAATTATTATATATTATTAGAACACCAAAATATAACACTGGTTTAAGGATTTTGATCCTAGACAGGATTGTACATTTTTCGGTCTTATTCAAATCCTTTTAATACATCATTTTATATTTTCAAGATAAGCTAGATTTTCCGTTTGATGCTAAAAGAACTAGAGCCCTTAAATTTTAATATTATATATTATTGGGTGTTCGACGTTGAAAGAACCCACTTTAAAGCCGTCGATGTCATGTTGTTTTTCTTCTTTATTTTTCCACGGTAATACTATTAAATAAATCATGCCTTCCTTTATGATATTTTTTCTTCTTGTTTGAATGTAAACTATCTGATCCATTATTTGCTTAGTCATGGACCTTCTTTGCCCACTATTAACTTGTTGAAACTGAACTGACTTTTTAAAGTGGGTCCTTGTGATTTCCTTTGACTACGCTCTCGTATTCAATTGAATAAATTGGGCCGCTCGCCTATTTTACTTTATTATACACAGGAAAAAATCTGCTCAGATAACATAATAGTTTTCCCTATAGGACTGACAGACCGAAAGAGAGAAAAAAGAACTACATATGTAGGTACACATTTCCAACCAAATTTAAGTTGTAAAAAATATGAAAAAAAAAACAGAAAACGCGTCTTCGGGGTTTGAGAAAAAGGAAAAACCGCTTATAGTAAAGCCTTGTAAATGAGTGTTTTCAGAAGCGATTGCTTTTATATCTTTATATCTTTTAAATACACGGTATTTGCAAACACCGTGCAGTATTTTGGCAAAAAATAAAGGCGATGATTCTTCATTAGAAAACATGAGAAACCAACAAAGGCACATACGTCCGGAGATAAGCCGCAAAGGAGCTACGACCCTTCAAAGTCATTTTGAATTGGGAACAAAAAAAAGCACCAATAAAATTTTAATACTGCAGGGCGAATCTTCATTTAAAACTAAGCAAAAAAGTATTCTTCGCCAAAAAACCTAATTTTAATTTTAAAGGAGTAATTTAAAAAGTAATATTTTTGGTGTAACTCTCTTAGGGATCATTTACGAACCTATGTTCGTATGCTGGTTTTTCATATTTTATGATGTTGAATCATCCCCTCTATTTTCCGCCAAAAGACTGCAAACACCGTGTATTTCTTAGTGCAGTACTGGATGCTGGATAATTGGGGTAGAGGGTGTTGACGTATTCATGCACAGCACATGCACTTAGGCCGCCTTGTTGGGCCCATTGTACTACCTCCCTCTTAGTGCAGTATATCATGACATAGTTTAGTTAGGTCATGTTGAAATGTACACTGATCTTGTCTGAATTATACGGCCGGACAGCGTTACAGGAAACTCCCATCAATTATTCCGTTCGGCTTTTCTCCACTATGAAGTGATTTGTACGATCTTTTGATTGGGACTAAACCACCGAAATAATGACTGGAAATGCCTTGTCACTTCGTATTATACTACTAAAATAGATCTAGACATATTATGTTTACTCAAACTCGAAAAGTGTTGGGCAGTTACAGAGAAAACAAAGAAAAAGGCTGACGTGATTTTCTTTAAAATGAAACACAGCGTATCTCGGACGGGCCCCACTACAATCACGTCAGCCTTGATTCTGATCGTTTTATCTTTGTTTTCTCCGTTTTTGATAATCTTAAACACGCGGTATATTGGCCCTGAGTGGACACAATAAAATCTGGTAAAACTTGTTATTTGTTGGTAACTACGTTTTGGCGTTAGATGTCACAGATTACATGTGCGCACAATTTCGAAGTGCGCCGCAATGGGATCCCCATTATCACCCCCTGCGGCCAATGCTTTCATGGAATACTTCGAGAAAAAAGCTATTGAGTCATTTCCATTAAAACCTAAAATTTGGCGCAGATACGTAGACGATGTCTATGCTATTTGGCCCCATGGCATGGAAAGCCTTCAAGGTTTTCTGAATCACCTCAATTCCCAACATAAATCTATACGGTTTACGATGGAAATTGAGAACAACGGATCACTTCCCTTTTTGGACGTTTTGGTTTACAAAACGGAAAATGGCTCAATAGGACACTCGGTATACAGGAAGAAAACCCACACTGACAGATACCTAAACGCATTTTCACATCACCATCCCTCTCAAAAACGCTCGGTAGTTAATTCACTTGTTCATAGGGCTTTCATGATTTCAGACAAGAATTCCCTAGACACAGAACTCCTTAAACTAACCAAAGCCTTGACCATGAACGGTTATACCAAAAAAGACATTAATAAGACCATATACAAATACAGAAATCCCAGACCCAAACAACAGGACAATAGTGACAATGACAGACAGACACAAGTTATACTTCCCTATGTAAGCGGTATCACGGATAAAATAGGTAAACTTTTGAAGAAGTCAAATATTAAGCCTATATTTCGGTCCAACCAAAAATTAGGTCAATGTTTGACTTCAACAAAAGACAAAATACCCCTGAGTTCAGAAGGCGTATATAAAATACCCTGCTCCTGTGGTACGGTTTACATAGGTGAAACTAAGAGAAAAATTTCTACAAGACTTCAAGAGCATGAGCGCAATATAAGAAAGAAACAAATTTCCTTATCGGCAGTAGCCGAACATGTACATGAAACAGGTCATAAAATCAATTTGTCTGAAACAAAACAAATATTAACAGAAAACAGAAAAATGCCAAGGAAGATACGGGAATCGATAGAAATCATCAAGCATCCTAACAATATCAATCGGGACACTGGTTACCACTTACCTGCAATATGGAAGTCTTTGATAGGAAAAACCTCGTCACGGGTGAATAACCACAACTCGTCATAAATAGTGACACAAGTTGATTCGAAACTTAGTTTCAGATTAATCCCTGAAGATGTCTCTAGTAGTAAGAGACGAAACGTCGGAAAGTGAAAATCCATTAACACGGTCTAAACCCGAAAGTGAAAGTTCTTTATAATTTCGAAGATAATGTTTATTAAATGTTACCACACGTCGGAAGAAAATGGGTTCCATTTATTTAAAACTTCATTTGGCAGTAGCATAATGAAGAAAAAAGATTTAATCCCAACTGGAGAACAAATAAAGTTTAAAAACATGCGAGGTATGACAAACAAGTCTATTTTTGCATAACGTACTAGTTCGAAAGTCAGTATAAGCCGGTGATTCCCTCTACTACTAGCTCACATAAGTCCTGGACTTAGGGGATGCTTAAGTAGAATAGTACGAGGTTAAAACAAAACAAACAAACAAACAAAAATATTGCATTATAAATAACCTTAAATATATGTTTTGACAAATTTATAACTAGAAGAGAAATTGGGCATATCCGAAAAAGGCTAAAAACGGGTTTTGCCATTTCTCTAGATTTTAAATTATATCTCCACTCTTATTCTTGACAGAAATAGGATAAGATAGTATAGGAATATGGTTTTTTGTTACAACTTGTATATAGTACCGAAAGTTGCTTATATACAAAACTGTTCAGTATTTAATACGGCACCTAAAAAATTCTCATTGTACTAACAAGCAATGCCCTTTTCTGTCACAAGTATACGTTTAAGATAAACATGAATTGTTCATGTGCGAATTTCCTTGCTTTCGATAGGAAATTCGTATGACATATTGGATTTTACAGTACGATGCAAAATAAAAATGTTCCACTGTACAAGTAAAGCAAAACCATGATAACCTTAATATGTTCTAAGCCTCCAACTACGAGACACGGTTTTCTTTACTTGCATATTTCTATATCGTAAGCGTCACATAAATTTAAATTTCTCAAACCAATTAAATTTTACTATAAAATGGAACAATGTAAACATTATTATGGTAGGGTAATTAGGGGTAAACGTAATAAAGGGGTAAATTTAAAAAGGGGTATGTTTTTACGAATCTGTGTTTGTTTGTTATCTAGAGCCTAAACCACTGCATGTTTCGACGATATAGATCATTATCATCAGGAATTCAACAGAAAATCAGGCATACATGTGGAGAAATTTAAAAACTATCATTATTTTAATTAACAATTAAGAAATGTAATTACGCCCACTATATATAGACTTTTTCACTGAAGAAAAGCTGCTTCATTCAATTAAATATTGCTTTGTTAATTAAGATTTTAATTTAAAATTACATTAGCAGATTTTAAACAATGCCTTTAGCGCTTTTTTTATTGCCAATTTATTCGTATTAAACAAACTTAATATTCAGATGATTCATAAACCAGTCTGTACTTTTCTGCATGCGAGAAAGAAAAAAAAAGAAATAAACAAAAGAATTTAATTTAAACAGGGTTGCCAAACCATACACGGTGTATTTGATATAGCCTCAATAATTTTAAGGGGTGATTTTACATCAGAAAATATGAAAAAAGTTCATATGTCTAAAAATGGCTCGTAAGGGAGCTACGCCCCTTTGAAAGGGGCTCATAATATGGGTTTAAATTTAACTTAGGAACCATTTGAGCTATAGCAACGAATTTTTGTACATGGTTTAATAAGGCCTATTATCTTTTATCATTTTCTTGTAGTTATTTAAACTAAGGGAGTGTGAAACAGAAGGCCTTATCACTTTTGTGCCCCAAACTTTTTTCTCTGCAACTGTTTTGTATTTTTTATTATAAGGTGTAAATAGGGCGGGCCTTTGCATATCGGCACTCTGAAGCAATGCTCGAACTTGGCGCCCCTAGCCACCCTAAAAAAAGCTTTGTCCCTGACAGTTTCTACCAAATTGGCGCCCCAAAAATTACCCTCAAGAAAAAAAAGCTTTGTCCCTGACGGTTTCTACCAAACTTGGCACCCCTGCAAAAAAAACAAAATGGCGCCCAAAAATTACTATCACGAAAAAAAGCTTCGTTCCTGACGGTTTCTACCAAACTTGGCGCCCGTTTAAAGCTACTACTTATGGACTTCTAAAAATGATGCATTTTTGAAAAACCAAAAAGTCCAAACTGCTTTCGGTTCGATTTTTGGAAGTACACGCATAGAAAGTTTTTAGTGGCAACCCTAAATAAAACTGGAACAAGAATCTCAGCAAAGTCGTTAGTCAAGTTTAACAAAACGATTAATAAAAGTGTTCTAGAGGTGTTTTTTATCTAATCCTCGAATTAATTATAATAAATAATTATTTAAAGTCTTTAATAATACCGCTCAGTTAATTTTAAAAATACATCTTTATTTAAATAATTTTGCTAAAGGTTAACAAATGACTAGGTGTAATAATTTATTGCATAGAACTAGTCATTAATAATGAATATCGTCGGCTTAAAGTTTTAACCCGCTAACTCCTTTTGGGGCCGGTGAACTTACCGGACACACGAATTCTTATTTTTTTTTTAAACCAATAAAAAGTACTTACCTTAAATAGTATTTTTGCAACAAAAAAATTGCGGATTACTCACAAATTAGCGAGAAATAATTTTAAAAAAGTGCATTTTCAAGACATATGGTTTGGTTCAAAGAAATGCTAGTCTTGAAACAAGAGAATATGGCTTTGAACTTATCGAAAGACGCGTGTCTTTGGTTCAAGGAATCCTTTTTTTCTGTGTATTGTCGAAATGTAAAATCGTATTATCTTCAAAAAGCTCTAGTATTGTAATGCGAACATTACGACACCCAAATGTGTGCTTGATACTAAGTAGAATGTAAATAAAAGTCTTTTCGAGGAATTTTGTGAAAAAATCTCCATTCCAAATTACCTAATTTCCTAAAAAGTCCAAGACCCGGCTAATAAATAATACTTTATCAGACGGTTTTATAAACCATTATTTACCAAAAATATAAATTCTAGAGGATTTAAAATTTAAAGCCTTAAATATTAAATGTAATAAAAAATCCGAAAAACAATTCTAATCTGAAAATAATGTTTGTCTTTACAGACTAAGATCCGGTAAATATTTTAAACTAGTTATTTATCCCGGCTGAATTTTACGTATGCCTTAAAGTACATTCTAATTAAGCTTTTTCCAAATCGCCAGGTACTGGATCCGGTAATTTTGGGGGCTAAAAGCCCAAAAAAAGTGTTAAAAACCTATATTTAACTTGCACACATAACATTTATATTAACAAACAATTATTCTTTGGGCCAAGGGTTAAGTAAAAAGTTGCTTTGATACGTCAGATCTAAATTTTTGAAAAAATATATCATTTAATCGATAAAGAAACGTAGAAAATGTTACACTGCTCTACACCCAAAAATTTTAGTTGATTTTTAGTTGATTCTAGACATATTTGATGCACTGTTTTAAAAATTTTGCTTTGTTTTTCTGGATCAGATCACTTTTTTTTAGATATATCGCACAATGCTTTTTTGCCTGCAGCTGTAGTAAAAAAAATATTTGTCGTAGATTGTTTATGGATTTTTTCGATAGGAAGAACGAAAGGAACCGGATCGAGAACCTGGAAATTTGGGATAAGCTTAGTTAGAATGGACTTTAGACATATGTAAAATTCATCCGAGAGAAAATGACTTGTTAAAAATTCTGCGACTATTAAGCATATATTAATTAAATTACTATTCCACCAAAATAAAAACCCAAACACCCACGAAGACTTGGCATACCATTATTTATAATTAATTCTTAATATTTCTTGAAAATTATTGCCTTAAACATAGATAAATTTTAAACAAAAAGCGAAAATTATTTACCAAGACAAGTCAATAAATAACCATATTAATATATTAATTTAAATAAGAAATGTTGATAAAAAATCAACACCTTCACAAACAGTAACGTGCTGAGTATAAATAAATAAATATTTTCGGTAGGTCACGAAATTCTGAAGAACATCGAAATGGATTTTAATATTAAAATGTGACTTACTCCAAAAAGGGCCTTGTTTTTTGGTTCAAGTTTGGGCATTAAAGGCATTTTGTAGAAAGAGCGGAAGTTTGTTATATTGTTTTTCGTTTTTGATGATAGCCTAACGAATATTCTAGTTTAGATTTTTTTTTTAAGGGGAAATTATCATCTTTTTTTGACAGCACATGGTTTGGACTTTTAGTTAAAACTTATGGTTGAAACTTGAATTACGTGCTTGGTCTTGTATCAAGTTTTAAAGAATCTTAAATGGAAGATGACAAGTAAATGTTTGGTACTGAGTAATTAAAATACTAAAAATAATAAAAAATAGTACTTACACTAATATCTTGGGAAAAACAACATAGATTTTTTTTAAATTAGTTAAATTAGTACTTAAGTATCACAAATACTCGATATCCTAATTCTTGTCTCTGTATGCATATAGCTCTCTACCAGGTAGGTAGCTGGGACAGCTCGGGGCTGGTAAAAAGGGCCATAATGGCCTAGTTGCCTGGCTTGTAGTCTCCCCACCCTTACTACTACTAGCTCTCTACCAACAAACAAGGCTCTTTATTGGCTTAAATATAAATTATTGCCCATCCTTACTTTATGAGATCATCGGAAATGACTCAAAATATTAACAGATTTTATCGAATATTTCGATGCAACTTAAATATTTAATAAAAAAAAAAAAACAAAATAAAAATCAGCGGGATCTGTCATGAATTTTTAAACAACCTTGTACCTCTTTTGCGAAGAATTACAAGGCTCCCCAGTTATTTAGAGGAATAAAGATAAAGCTTCGCGAGAGTAATTAATATGGTTAGCATCCATTTTGAATCCTATTTTAGAAAACTTTCAATGTTTTTTAAATAAAAAAGTCCTAACTAGTCTTAAAATTAAATTAAATAAAACTGTAGCAAAATTAGAAAAAATATATATATATTTACCATGAAACATTTAATAATTTAACGCAATTTAAAGTTTTGCGTTAAAATTACTTAAAGTTTATTAGTTTTTCTTAATATTTGACCAGTTTTTTATCATTTTAGTTCAAAAAATTAAAACTGTTCCATCTATCGTTAAATATTTAAACCTGATATCTGTCACAACAATCTGAGATACCCTTCAATTTTTGCATTATAATTTGTAAATATGTGCTAAAATTAAATAAAAATCTTTTTTAAGTACTGATTTGATAAAATTATTAAATAACATTAATTGCTTTATTTAAAAATATGTGTTTTGTTGCATTTACAATGTCGAGTCACAAAAAACATTTTTTTTAACCTTGTTCGCAGTTTAAAGCCATACAGTGCTTCATATTTGCAGTCGAAGAAAAAGTATAGTCTACAACACGTATGGAATAGTCATTCCATGCTAGTTATAGAATATACTGTTTTCATTCATAAAGAATGTGTTCTATTTGCAGAGAAATAAGGAAATTAAGATATGTTATCAAACCAATTTATATAATTTATTATTTTATTATGTAGAACTATCATAAATCTCATCACTCGACGAAAGGAGGCAAACATAAAATGAACAACTTTGTCGCATATCTTTATCAGCTCATTGTCGGTTTATGTTTTTACTGAGATTCATATCTATCTTTCCACAAATTGACAAAATATTAACGATAAAACACATGCGTGAAGAACTAAAAATATTAGTTTATTAATAATATAATAATATATGGCTTCACACCCCAAGTTTAGATTTTAAATATCTAGACGTTTACCCAGGTGGGGTTGAGCTGCTTCCAATGAAGCTTTCTAAATCCAATTTTTCGAGGTGGATCAATACTTCTGAGTATTTTTTCCTGTAAAACACGTCTATTTTTTTTTTTAAGTTTAACGCTCCATAACTTTTTTGGTTTTGAGGACATTATTTTAAAAAACATTAGGGATTTTCCTCTCATAGAACAATGGTATAGTTATACCTCTACACTATAGTTTTTAGTATTAGTAAAATGTCTTTATCTTGATAACAACCTTTGGATATTTGAAAATCATCGTTCGAAAGATATAGCACAGTAAAAGGGAGTAAATTGGAATAATATCAGAGTGAAACACCATAAAATCGTTTTATATCGTCTATATTACGTTGTAAAAGTCTTGTTTTATGAGAATATCAAGTTAGCAAATTATGAAATTATTCATAATTTAAGTAAATTACTCACAATTTACGTAGTAAAGTCTCAGTAGGTACTAACTTCTTATCGCAAAATATGCCTAAATAAATAGAATAAAAGGAATGAACAAAAATGTTAGGTTATTTTATTCGCAAATGTCAACTGTTTACAGACAAGGCGATAGTTTCGCCATCTATGAGGTATACCAAAAGCTAAAAAACAGGTTAGATATGAATTCATTTCCAACCTTGGTTAAAAATGAAAAGCTTTTTTAACTTTAAAAGAAGTAAACAAAAATGATAGAATTTGCATATAAAGGACGTTTTTCTGTATGCTTGTGAGTAAAATAACATTTTACAAAATGTCTTATTATGTTAAAGTTTCCAGAATTGAGGATATTACTTAAAAATAGGACTTACCTTAGCATCAATTTCCTTGATATTACCCATCGAAAACATAATAGCAGATGAGATAGTGGTATCCAAATTCCTTAAAACAGGATCATTATTATTTTTCTTCACGGCATTCACCAGACTTTCGACACCCTCCACATATCCACTCCATGGAGCATCCAGCTCAGCAACATACTTAGTGATACATCCTCGTATTACGTTAAGACAGAATCCTGAACAAGGTTTGGTATTTTTTACCATTCCTTGACATTTCGGACAATAACTTAGCTTTAGTAGAGCATCGTGACATTCAGAAGAACCGTTTTTGTCAATCAACAAAGAATCTGTTGTGTTTAACACGTTAGAACCTATGCTCAGTGCTTGGAGAAGCAGTCTGGTGACTTCAAGACTTTTCGATAGCGATTGCGATATGGTTCTGGGTACATCACCGAAAGGGAGTACGGTTTCCATGGATCTTTTAAGACAATCTTTGTAGTTTAAAGTGAAATCTCTTTTCGGCGTTCCGGCTTCATTATGATACGCTAGTGGAAAAAGATCTGTGAAAAACCTGAGAACGCTTTCTTTGATATCGAGTGGTGGTGTGGATAAGTCCCCTTTGGTGGAGTTGACGAGAATGTAGTCCCGGATGTCTTTGTAGAATGCGGTGATTGGCTCCCGCGACAACACAGCCATCACTTGATATACCTGGGAGAAAAGCTGGAGGGTTTTATTTTCCGATTGACTAGCCAACTCCAGGACGTGATCTGAAAGAGACAGAACAGAGTTAGATTGATTGTTCTTGGGGAAACGAGACTAATTAGGGGCCCTTTCGAATAAAAAAATTATTAACTGATCGAAAAAGGTTAAGGATGTTATTAAGAATGGTGCTCTTAATAACATCCTTAACCTTTCTCAGGAAAAAATCATAAAATGTCCATATTCTCTAATCATTTCTAAAAAACAAATTTAATTTATTCAAAAATGTTTATATTCGGGATTTAACAATATGTTTTCCTTTATGTAACAAAAGAGAAATTATTTTTGTGAACTGAAAATTAATTAATAGCTAGTAATTCTACCTCTGTTGCTATAAACGCTTCAACTTGCCGAGGCATACTTAAAATTAAGCAACTGATCTTGGTCCAAATCCGGAAGAACTTACTACTTTCTTACGTCATGAAAATGTGGTTGACGTTCAATTGCTGCTTTACCAAGCATGTCTAGGACATTTTCACTACAGTTAAACAAGATAAGGAGACAGCGGCGGGCAATTTTTTGTTTTTTCGATTATTTTTTCTTAGAGAAACCAAGATATCCTTAACTTTTTTTGATCAGTTTATTATGACTCACTTATTTGGACTTTGCAGGCCACATTTAAATCAGAAAATTCCCAGTTATAATTAAAGTTAATAGGATAAGGGTTTTTTTATTGTACAGTTAAAGAGTTGTTTGAGTGACTAACGTCGTCCTTTTTTATTATTTTTTTGCTTTAATGAATAAGTTTTTTATGATTGAAATTAAGTAAAATTTAAATATATTATCTTATTTTTTTCCATCATGGTCAAGGGAAATAAACAAAATAATTAACTAAAACGAATCCATGTTTATAACAGATACATACTATCTAGTCTAGGGAATTTGTCACTACATTTGATGCAGACCCTGGGGAATTTTTCCTAATCAGAAGGCAACGGCTCCGAATAAAGCTGGTGATTAAATAAGGTCATCAAAGTTGCACATCTTTTGTGACGTCATTTACCCTATTGAATATTCTACCAGATTAAGCGCTCAGTCACCTTATCGATCATATTGGACCAAATATGTACTAAAAATATAATATATTATTATATATTATATAAATTAAATTATATAATAATAATAAAGGGTTACTATTTCATTAGTTAAAAGATACCTTAATTGAAGTCGAAAAAAAAAATATCCATAAAGTTAGAATTAAAAAAAAGGTTAGCATACAGCGTTTTTACATTTAATGGGTGTTTTGGAATATATTTTAATTCTAATGTGACTATTTAAAATAAAGGACGCGCGTTGACCAAATTTAATTTAAATATTTTTCCAAAACTTTCCATGTTTATAGTAAAAGCACAATAGAATTTAAAATTTAATTTACCACTTCTCCGGTGGACAGTGTTCACATTTCGTTTTATTATTTTTGTATTTGGGTAAAATACAGGGCCGGTTTACCATTTTTGGCCTTTGGCAGTTTAAGTTATAATTTATAAACTACGCATTCTAATAAAGCTTTCGTAAAAAGTAGAGGCACCTGCGTCTCCCGTGCGCCTCAACTGTAGAACTTTTTGTTTATTGTAGTAGTAGGCTCTGATTGCAAAATAGCAACTACACGATGTTCTATTCGGAAACGGACCAGGAAGTATAATTATTTCGAAATTCTTTTTTACATTTGTGTAATTAATTTTAAAGCAAATAAAACTCTCTATGGCGATTTCTCTCGTTAGATTAGACAGGGACAAAAGTTCTACCCAAAAAGGATAGAAGTATATGTATGTCATACTTTCACCCAACCAAACAAATTCTGTATTTGTTCAACAAAGAATATTTACTGGGCCGGGCGAAAAGTGTAACTATATTATTTTTATTAAAGAAATTACTGGCGCCATCTAAATTTTAGTAGAATTATCTTATTCTACAGATTCACATTAGCTATGTTCGTTCGTACCGCTCAGTGCTACACTTTCCGGCCAACCAAATTAATACTGTATTTGTTGTATAAAAAACAAATACAGTATTTATTTGGTTGGCTGGAAAGTGTAGCACAAATGAGATAGAGAGAGGGTAGACGCCTTTTGTTTCATTATTCTAGTTGTAGAGAGCTCCATTGGGCTTTATATTTTTTATTTTTATTTTATATTTTTTAAAGGTGTTAAATTTTAAAAAGTATTGTTTGTTTTTGTGGGCCTGTGTTATCTATACAGATAATCCAGGTCTTTTATTGCCACCAATTTTACTTTTTAATGAGAATGCCAAACAGTCACTGACCAAACAATATAACATTTTACTACCGTATCTCACCGTTTTATTATTCCGTAGTCGCTATTGGAAAGTCTCTTACATTTTAACCAAGAAAGTTTGAATAGTATATTATTTACCAAGTGAGAGAAGTTTAACATTTTTGACCTGCGTCAAATTGCGGGATGAGCGCGATAGCGCGAAGCCCGCAAGACGCGGTCTAAAATGTTAAATCTTCACTCACGTGGAAAATATAGTATTTTTTTCACTACCAGTACAATTATTTAGCTATTTATTTATTTATTTTACTAAAATTATATGAAAAAGCTTATAAATATAAAATATCACGCTGGCCGTTCGCGGCCATTAAAAAAACAAATGAATACCTTGACATTTCTGGCAGAAATTTTCTGGTGATCTTCTAAAATTATTAATTCAAAGTGTTTCCGTGTTAAGTGTGATAAAATATATAAAAATGGAAAGTGAAATGCAAAGTGATGCTTCTGGTACTCCCCCAGAAATAAGGGGACAGGCGAAAACCCGTGAGGGAGAATCTATTGCCTCAAAATACAATATATGGGGGTTGTACCTCTAGTAATATATTATCCTTACGGTAATATATGGGTTGTATAATCTATGGTTGAATATAATGGACCAATGATTTTCACTTTTTGAAGTGTTTTTTTGTAAAATATGTTTTATAGGTACTAAGTTAGTTAATATTTTTTAATTTATCATGCAATAAATAAATTTGGTGCCTAAAGACACTTGTAAATAGCAATGTGATTTAATAGTTAAGTGAAACGTCAGATGTCAAAACAGCTGAATAAAAATTCATTATTAACCATGGTGCAATTTCATTATTTTTAGAACCTCTGACGTCACAGGTAGAGAAATAATATTTCTACCAATGAAAAGAACAGTAATAAAGATGTGGTTTTAGGCTGGTGGTGAAAAAAATTTATTTTTTCAGTTACGATTAGGATTTTTCGCTTTACTGTACTAAAAACTATTTTGTTTTATTGATTGAGGTAGGAAAATTATATTATAGGTATATAAAATAAACGTAAAATATACATTAAGTTCAGCAGCTTCATAAATACAAACAAAAAAATGTAAAAAACCAAAATAAAAACCAAGCGATACTGATAGAATCGCCAAATATTAATGCCACAAGCATGTATGATGTACACAATTTATGTTTTAATGTACGACGTCAAAGTTTATAATATACACGGTGTTTGCAGTCTTTTGGCATTAAATAAAGGGGATTATTCTACATCACAAAACATGAAAAACCAGCATAGGCCCGGAAACGAACCCTAAAAGAGTTACGACCCTTGAAAATTGTACTAAAAATAAGGTTTTTAGTTAATAACTCTGGTACCCTTTGAGCTAGAGTGACGAGGATTTGCATGTATACTTTTATTAATAAGGGCAATTATTTTATGTAAATTTATTTTTAGAATCTATCCAGAGGCGTGTGTTATGATCCGTATAATTTTAAAATTTTATTTTAATATACATAGCCTATAAGATCTAATTCTTAAAAGTAAGCATGAGTAACGTCGGATATTTTCGGGTTTTGTTCGGACCCCTCTAAGTAAAAATCGTTGAACTTTGGTAGTGGGGAATTCACACCCAGAAACATTAGCGCGTGTGACCTAAATATGCCTCATTTTAATTTATGGGTTTATGAAGAGAATAAATAGAGCTCCAAATTTTAGAGGTGATCATTCTTGAATAGTTTTTTGTCTTGTTAGTTAAAAAGTATCCAGTAGTGTCAAAAGTGAAAATGTAGTTTCTGTGAGAAATAATTTTTGAGAATTATTTTTGAATTAAAAATAGTTTTTAAACTTAGAAAATTTTTGAAACTTGTATTATCCGACATGAAAATAATTGGACACTTATAAATATTGTTAGCATGAACACTGATAGAAATTTTGACGAATATTAATTAACTTTGAAAAGTATTTTGTAAAATAATTTGTATGACTTATACCTACCAGTTCTAATATTTACACTAAGAAAAATGTGGACAATAAATTGGGATTTGAAAATGATTGCGAATAGTTGGGATTTCAATCATAGAATGTTTTAAGTTAGAAGTATTTAATGGAAAACTAATATATAATGGAAATTAGAATTTAAGGGCTTTGCATAGAAAAAGGACTTAGAAGTAAGAATTGATCTTTTAGGTTCTTGAAGAATTTATTCACATTTATTTAATATATTATTCTTAAGTTAAAAAGAAATCGTTTTATCTGTTTCCAAAGCGCCGTCTCCTAGAATACCCGCTCCCGAATAAAGTGATAAGTGGTTAAGTATATTCTCCGCTCGGGTATACTTTAAATACGATGGAAGATTGTATGGCCAACCTAACTGAGTAAGTTATAATAAAAGTTATAATTAACCGCTCGGCTATAACCGAATTATATATACTATCACTAAATTAGTGATAGAATTCGACATCACTACATTAGTAGAAAAATATTTAATAGTAAAAAAACAACATCACTACATTGGTGCTCATGTGATACGGGACTTCAAAATCGATTTTAAAACAGAAATTTTTGTGCAGAAATAATTAAAAAAAAAAAAATCGAAAAGAAACGAAATTTGGATAAAAGAGTCTGTAAGATAAATGATTTTTTTTTATGAAAAACAAATTTTAAAAATCGTTTTTGATGTGGGACTGGATTATTTTTGCTTAAAATCAAAAATAGGCTAAGGGAACAGAAACTTCAGAAACTTGAATATTGGCAGAAAAGGCAAGTAGATTTTTGGAAAAGTTGATTAGCATCAAAAATTGACCACATCATGAAAATGGAAGAAGAGTGATATTTTGCAAAAATTGCAGAATTTTATGGCCTATAGAAAAATATCAATTGAAGGGAAAAATAATTTTTTTTTTTTTTCAAAAATGTTGGTATGTTTTTTCTCAAGTTATTTTTTGTAGATTTGTAAAGTATGAAATCGTATTTAAAATTTTTGGAAATTATAAGTGTTTTTTTTTTAGTTTTTGGTTTTTTTAGTTTAATTATATTACAATGGTAGATTTTTTGTCTTTGAAATAAAGTATAAAATACGATTTGATACTTAAGCAATATTTTTTTCAGTAGTATTTTCCTTTGTCAGAAAGAAATGAATATACTTAGGTTTAGAGTATTTGATAATTTTAACTTGAACTGGACGGAAAGAAAATATATATTTAGTTTTATTCATTAGCGTGTACCTTATTTTATTTAAGGAAATAATTTTTCAGGATTTTTTATTTTTTCGATATTTTTTTTAGCGTACTTAAAAAAAAAACATAATTATTTTTTTTTAGGTTTGTATTTTATTAATTTTTTTTTTAAAAATGATATTTTTATTAAAGCGTACAATAATTATAATTATTCTCAGAATTTTTTTTTTTACTTTTTGGAACTTATAGTATGATTTTTTTTTCATTTAATAGTAGATTTTTTTTTAAGTAATATTTTTTTTTTAAATAAATATTTTTTTTTATTTTATTATATTTTTTTGGGAAATTTAAATTTGATATTTTATTATTAACGTATATCTACAGCATAATTTTTTATATTTTATTCTAAGGGTTATAATTCATTAAATTTTTCTTGAAAACTAAATTTTAAATTTTATTTTATAGAAATATTTATTTTTTTTTATTAAAGTGTACCTAGTATGATTTTTTTTTTCTAACGATTATCATGTATTAATTATTTTTTTAAACTGGAATTTGATTGTTATTTTAATGGAAACAGAAATATTTTATGTTTTTTAGCGTAATTTAGTGTGAAAATTTAAACAAAATGTTTAAGAATTACAAAAAATATATCTGGGTTTCATATGTAAGAAATGCCTTCTTGGTTGTAGTTTAAATATTTTGAAAAATGTGTACTTAGTTGATTTATGATTTTTTTTTTTATATATTGTAAGAACCACTTTATGGTAATTTTGTAATGTTGCTTTCAGTGTATAGGAAATACGTAAGTCTCTCTTCACCCACAGGTGCACGCTGGGTCTTTGAAAGTGTTTATGTAATAAAAATTAATAGTGTTTACGATTTGAAAATTTAATGGTTTATTTTGTGACTTCGTTTTTTATCTTAGTATATTTATAAAACAATTTTATCTATCTTATGGGAGATGTGAATAATCAGTTTATAAAAAAAAGTATTTATTCGTATGGGATTAGCTACCCCAAACGTGATGAGTATTTTTTGTTATTTTCTCAGATTTTTTTTTTGTTCTTTCGAAATAATATTTTGTTTTTGTTCTTAATTTCAGTCTATAGTTTTTAAAAATAATTTTAAGTTAAAGCGAATTTGTTTAGTTTAGTCTGAGAAAACCTACAGTTTTATGGAAAAATACCGTTTGTTCAGTACTGGCCACACTGAACGTAACTATATTTTTCTCCGTGTATTTAATTATTTTATTTTTTTTATGGAATTTACAGTTTTATCGTTGGTTTATATAACTTTATTTTGTTTAGGCAAGATATTTATTGCACAAAGAGATAGACAGTCACATATTGTCACAGATGGTCGCATATTTTTGCTTTCCCATTTAAATGTTTGTAAAAATAGGGAAAGCCAGTTTTATTTTATGAAAATTATAACAAAAATAGTTTTCTGTGGACAAAGGTTAAAAAGTTGTATTGGTTTTAAAATGTATTTGAGTGACAGTTTTTTTTTGTGAAAAAACTAAGGTTAAAGGTTATCAAAGGTTTTAAAAGTCCAGTTCAAAAATAAATTAAGGCAGCAAGTTATATATTATTAAATTTATTTTGGTTGGGTATATTGAAATACTAGTAATGTTTTGTAATGAAAGATACAATTTTTGGTGTAATGGGTGAAACATATGCATGAACAAAATTAAGTTCAATAATGAGTTATGTTTTTGTTTTTTAGTATTTTTTTTGTTGAATTCGAAATATCGTATAAAAGGTGTGCGTATATCGCATATATGTAACTAATAATAAATATATTTATTAAGCTTTTACTTTCAGAAGGCTAACGTAGTCTTTCTGCCTATAGTAATATAGAGTGTAAATAAAATAAAATATCGGAAAGGTCTCAGAAAAGTTATTACAATAACTTAAGAACGACTACAATGTAAGATGATTTTTTATTATAATTTACGTAAAAGTTTGGAATATATGTGGGTTATGAGGGTTATGTTATGTAAAAAAATAATTAACCAGTTGGTAAAAAAAAGGCGTAATATATCGTCAAACAGCTTAACGTAGTTTAAAGTATACCAAATAAATTTATTCTGTCTCAAAGCATTTATATGATAACTTGAGAACGCCTGCGATTCATTGCAATGTAGGCTTATTTTTATTAGGTTTTATCTTGGAATTTACGTAGAAAGTTAGGATATTAGAGGGATACGTTACGTTAAGTTAAATATCGAGTTGGGAGTATAATATATTGACGTATTATATTAAAGGTCCGAGAAATTGGTGTTATAATAAGTAACACTTGGTTGTTACATGAAAAGTTTGAAGAAGGACATAGTCCTTTATGTTTTTAAATTTGCTACTTAAGCAAAAGTGGAAGTTATAAAATGGTGCAGATTTGGAGTTTTGGGTTTTTGAAAAATTTGTAAGAAATTTACGAAAATGTGCGCAAAATTTCGCAAATAGTATTACGATAGTACGATTATTAAAATCTGGAAATAGTAAGAAATTTGACAAAAAGTATTACAATTAAGTAAAGACTCAAACTTTAAATCAGGGGGTTAGGTAGTGTTTTTAACACAGAACCAAACAGTCTTGGTTAATTCGCAATAATTTGCAGTTACCAAAGAAAATTGCCATGGAACCTGGTGACAGGAGCCATGACGTTACCCAAGTGGAGGAATGAATTTTTGTTTTAAAACTAAAAAAAAGGGGTAGTATTTTATGAAGTATGAAATAGGCACCGATAAATAGTCGACAAATAGTGAGTGGGGTTGGTCGCAATAAATTTTGCGAATACTATAGTATATTTTTTTTTTTAAATAATTGTAATTAATTATAAAATGAGTTAGAGATTCTCGGAAAAGTAGTAGAAGTTGTATCAATACGAGGGATATTTCGAATATAGTAAGTAACGAATGATTATAAATACTTAGTCCAATAAGTGGCTATATGAATATTGAACTTTATTTTTGTTGAAATATGTAAGGGGTTATTCATTAATGGTATAATTTTTTTTTAAGTGTGCGAAGTTGCAGTTATTAAAGTTGTATAATATTGCATATTATTAACTATATAACTTAGCAAGTTTGTCGATACGTAGTAAAGATTTTTTTTATTGAAGTTTATGGTATAATGAATAAAATAGAGAAGCCTATTGTAAAGTTTATGTAAGTAATAATGTAAATTATTAACTATAAAACGTATAAGGAAGATATAACTTGTTGTTCTTAAAAGTAATGTTTTAGTTGTTCTTATGATTTAGATATAGGTTTTTGGTCTTTGTAATGTGTTTTGAAATTCCAACTTAAGCAAGAACCGAACAGGAAAATGTTACACATTTTCTTTTTGAAAAATGCTTATCATTTTTCAAAAATTAGGGGGAGAGCTATGTTATGATCCGTATAATTTTAAAATTTTATTTTAATATACATAGCCTATAAGATCTAATTCTTAAAAGTAAGCATGAGTAACGTCGGATATTTTCGGGTTTTGTTCGGACCCCTCTAAGTAAAAATCGTTGAACTTTGGTAGTGGGGAATTCACACCCAGAAACATTAGCGCGTGTGACCTAAATATGCCTCATTTTAATTTATGGGTTTATGAAGAGAATAAATAGAGCTCCAAATTTTAGAGGTGATCATTCTTGAATAGTTTTTTGTCTTGTTAGTTAAAAAGTATCCAGTAGTGTCAAAAGTGAAAATGTAGTTTCTGTGAGAAATAATTTTTGAGAATTATTTTTGAATTAAAAATAGTTTTTAAACTTAGAAAATTTTTGAAACTTGTATTATCCGACATGAAAATAATTGGACACTTATAAATATTGTTAGCATGAACACTGATAGAAATTTTGACGAATATTAATTAACTTTGAAAAGTATTTTGTAAAATAATTTGTATGACTTATACCTACCAGTTCTAATATTTACACTAAGAAAAATGTGGACAATAAATTGGGATTTGAAAATGATTGCGAATAGTTGGGATTTCAATCATAGAATGTTTTAAGTTAGAAGTATTTAATGGAAAACTAATATATAATGGAAATTAGAATTTAAGGGCTTTGCATAGAAAAAGGACTTAGAAGTAAGAATTGATCTTTTAGGTTCTTGAAGAATTTATTCACATTTATTTAATATATTATTCTTAAGTTAAAAAGAAATCGTTTTATCTGTTTCCAAAGCGCCGTCTCCTAGAATACCCGCTCCCGAATAAAGTGATAAGTGGTTAAGTATATTCTCCGCTCGGGTATACTTTAAATACGATGGAAGATTGTATGGCCAACCTAACTGAGTAAGTTATAATAAAAGTTATAATTAACCGCTCGGCTATAACCGAATTATATATACTATCACTAAATTAGTGATAGAATTCGACATCACTACATTAGTAGAAAAATATTTAATAGTAAAAAAACAACATCACTACACGTGCCTAGACGGACAAAATGTGTGAGTCTTAATAGATTTTTGCCCCAAACTTTTTTATATGTATTTTTTTTTATTTTTTTTGTAAAAAATATGGATTCCTTGAGTAAAAATACATAACAAATGTCATATAGTGTAACACTGTAGGAGCAACCGTTTTCAAAAAAAAAATGCAAGAAGAAGTAAGTAACATTTTGTGCCACCAAAAATTTTACCTTTTAAAAGGCTATTACTGATTAACCAACAAAATTTGTTTATCTATGTTGTGTTTTTCCTTTAGCCAAACCTCAAAACTAAACATTGTAATCCCATGTTGCTTAACGCCCCACACCTATAATCCATGTTAGTTTAAGACAAGTGTTCACACTTCTGACCAGAAGGGTAGAAAAAGATGTCAACCATCTCAAGGGAGGTATCGAGTTGCACATCTGCGAAGGCATTTAAATTACATTTTCTAACAGCTTCTTGGATTACATACCTTGATTTTTTTGCTTTAGGGCCATTCCAGAAAAAGGTAACCTGGATTTGATTTTCTCAAATTTTTAATAACACAGCACTTAATTATAAAATACCGTACAAACAAATCCAGTGTTATTTGTTAAAAAGAGCTCTCATTAATAGTTATTTATGGTACTAGTGGGTAAAGTAAGATATTGCCCATGAGAAAATTAACCTGGCGTCAGCCAAGCAGGTTAATTTTCGAGAGGGCAATATCGGTTTACCCATGAGTGCCATACAAGGTTTTATCCAATAAATAGCTTAGGAATTCATATTTTTATTAAAAATTTTAATGACATTTACAAGAAAATAATTTGACAAGTGACAGTTGAGTGGGTAAAATAAATAATTATCCACTCAATAAAGTAAAAGCCACGCGGGGGTTATTATTGAGTTTATCTGTTTAAAATAAAGCTGGTAATTGTCTTATTATCTGTATGTATTGGATAAAAGTAATAAATCCGAATATGACTATTTTTTTCAAATAACATCATTCCCCCATTTTTTAATTGTCAGAATGAAGTTTTGACACTCTAATATGTCAGTTATGACACTATTGACACTATTCTCTCAACTTTTGTATTAAAATTCGACTCTGGTCGTTTAACTTTACTTTTACTTTATTGTGTTTAAATGTTACGTCTGTTACGCAGGAATGGCCCCTCACTTTGAGAAATTACGGTCATTTATCTTTAAAAACGATCAGGATGTAAATGAGACCGGTTCAGTTTGTTTTCATAGATTGAAAAATAAATCTTATATTTTTTTATTCCCGTTTTGATTCTTTAAAATTTCAATTTTGTCTTCTTCCAATATACAGGGCATTTCTACTTTCTCCTAATGAAAACCTACTGTGATTAACCTAAAAGGACTAGGCTTTTACTTCTTGTCTTGCGTTTAATTTTTATTTTTTCGCTTTTCTTTAGGGCGTTACAGATTTAAGCGTATTAACTTTTTTAGGACTGTTTTTGAATTATACGATGGACATTACATTTTTTTTTAATCTTTTTTATTTGCGAATAATCTCCTGTTATGCAAATTTATGAAAGCAATACATTAAAACAAATTTTGTTCAAACAAAACTAAAACAAATTTAAACTGCAAAAAAAGGTTAATTGATAAATTTGCGTTATTTGCATAACAGGTATTTATCATCGTAAAATGAAAAATTGTACAATGATATATTTATATATCCATTGTGAGTATATATGTATATTCATTCATTTCCTACGACCTACTGTTATTTTACAATTTGAGTCATGGGTAAAGGTTTTTTTGGAATGGAGCTCTCTACAACTAGAATTATGAAACAATAGACGTCTACCCTATCTCTATCTTATTTGTGCTATACTTTCCAGCCAACCAAATAAATACTGTCTTTGTTTTTCATACAACAAATACCGTATTTATTTGGTTGGCTGGAAAGTGTAGCACTTAGCGGCACGAACGAACAAAATTTAATCTAAAATTTAGATGGCGCCAGTAATTTCTTTAATAAAAATAATATAGTTACACTTTTCGCCCGGCCAAGTAAATATTGTATTTGTTCAACAAAGAACAAATACAGAATTTGTTTGGGTGGGTGGATGTGGAAGTGTATGTATGTCTTCTATCCTTTTTGGGTAGAACTGTCTAATCTAACGGGAGAAATCGCCATTGGGAAAATTGGGCATTTTTGTATTTTTTAGAGGTGAGGCCTTTTTTTTTAGTCATTAGACATATTATGTCCTTTATTTTAATGATTCAGAGTTGGCAATCCTAAACACAGTCCTAATATACTGCCCAGCTAAGACAAGTTGTCCTATCTGCAAATTAGATTTTGAAATATATCCAGTTTTATTGTCTTTGTTTGCACTTTTTGAAAACCTGGCGTTGGGTTCTGCTTTATTTTAAATCAAAAATACGTGATATCCTCTGAAAAAAACTATATATTTTTTTATGTTTACATTTGTTTTATCTGATAAAGTTGGGACAAAATGATCTAAAAAGTCCAATCAAGTTACTAAAAACTGTAAAGTTAGTCCTAGTCCTAAATTATTCGTCTAGTAAAGACTAGTTAGGACCATTTTATTTAGAAAACATTAAACATTTTCCACATAGGACAAACATCTTAGGCTAATTTTTAGGATTTGGGTTTTAGATAGGACATTTCTTTTTAGTAGGCACATGGGGCTAGTGTAAAGCAATACAATGGCGTGCGTATCTCAAAAAGTGAATTTTTGCAGATAGGACAACTTTTCTTAGCAGGACAGTATACCTATGTGTGGTAAAACAAATTTAGTTTAAGCAGCCACTAGGGGATTAGTTAACCACAAGTCAAGTCGTAGAGATTGTTTTAACAAGCCAACAGATTACCCTCACAGTTTAAGCTGATGAAGACATTAATTACTCGCTTTTGGCAGTACATGTTGGAGTTTATTAACAAAATTAGAGCAAACAATTGTGGACCCCGCCAGAAAAGAGCCTATACACGGTATATTTGAAATAGTCAATTATTTTAAGGGTTGATTCTACATCAGAAAGTGAGAATATTTGTCTGTTAAGTATATTACCTTTAGACTCTCACCATCGATTGATTGCGGAGTAAACAAAGTAAATTTTGATCCTTTTTTACCATGAAACTTTGACACAATTGTGAGCCCTTTAAGTCAAAGAGATTTAAAATTATATCCATTGTTTCGGATGGGTTTGAAATTTTTCTAACTGCAGTTTTACTGTTTTGGTTGATGTGACTTCTAGGTTAATTACTTTCCACTAATTCGAGCTTAGCAAACTTTTTCTTTTAAAAACGATTTTATTCTTGCAAAAAAGAAAGAAGGCTTTCAGTTTTAAATACTACGCAGAAAATAATTGGTCGTAAATAATTTCCGACTCAAATGGCAGAAAATCTTTTGTCAAACAGTTGCAAAAGGATAAAAAAAATCGCATTGAACAACTTTTAAAAAGTTTTTAAGTTGTCCTTAAAGGAAAATAAGTTTTAAATTTTACGGGTTTGTTATGATCCTGATCAGTATATAATTAGGTTAAGTATAAAATGAAACAGTGTTAATTAAAAAGTTTTTACAACTTCACCTTTTTCTATTTTACAAGCTTTTTTCAACTTCACTTATTAGTTTGTTAGGTGCAATTCTTGCAGTACCTGACGCCCCTGGGACCTCTTATTAGGCAGAAAACCCCCTTCAGGGAATGACCTCTGTTTTTGATTTTTTATAGTATTCATATCATAAATTTTTCAAAATTTATCTATAATGTTACAGACTTTCTGAGGACTAAATTTAGTCCTTTCTTTCTTTATAAAAAAGATAAAGTAATATATATATAGAATGGACCATTGTGTAAATAAAATATTAATACTTTACAGAAATGAATGGTTGACCCCAATATAATACCCTGTCTATAAATTAACTGTCTTTATGAAGTGCCAACCTTTATATACATTTATATACTTCTTATATAACGTAAAAAGGAGCCTTTTGAAGGACTCTACAAAACTCCTTCTATCCTCTATACAGAATGTAGGGGAACATAGAAAGTTTGTTTTCAACTTAATATTATAAACCCTTTACGACCAAACTGTGAAGCCATTTCTCTTGTTTTAAGGCTTTGGCTTTGCTTTGAACCAAAGTCAATGTTCTTGAATGAAGAGCGCGGATCCTCATGCGAAAATTCGTACTGTTCATTTAAGGACATTGACTTTGGTTAAACGAAATGCTAGCCTTGAAGCAAGAGAATATGGGGATTTTTTTTCTGTGTACCGTATTAAACATTTATTTATTTATTTGCTCAATATTAATAAATAATAGTTATTTATGGTACTAGTGGGTAAAGTAAGATATTGCCCATGAGAAAATTAACCTGCGAGGCGTCAGCCAAGCAGGTTAATTTTCGAGAGGGCAATATCGGTTTACCCATGAGTGCCATACAAGATTTTATCCAATAAATAGCTTAGGAATTCATATTTTTTATAAAATTTTAATGACATTTACAAGAAAATAATTTGACAAGTGACAGTTGAGTGGGTAAAATAAATAATTATCCACTCAATAAAGTAAAAGCCACGCGGGGGTTATTATTGAGTTTATCTATTTAAAATAAAGCTGGTAATTGTCTTATTATCTGTATGTATTGGATAAAATCTTTTAATCATCATTTTGAATTCTTTTAAACGAAAATATATTTAACCCAAAATCCCATATTAAAACTATATTCTTCTCTGTGTAAATTTACATCACACTGATAGAAACATCTAAAAATAGTACAACCAAACGTTGTTGTCACTATAATAGTTTTATGAGGAAGGATGATTAATAAAGATGGCGACAATCAGCTGATTCTAATAAATGTTTTCCCAAAATATTGAAAGTAGGCATTTTGGGCTAAAATTTTTATGTGCATAAGTATACCCAACGATAAGCATGTACATGGTTAAGTTATTACATGTGATATGTAGTTTCTATGTGCACATAAATGAATTTAAAATACATCAGTGATGTAACATCACAGAACACCCACATCACAGCTCGTCAAACGTAGGAAGAGACGTGAGTTTTTAAATATGGACACGACCGGCCATAAAGGGTTCATAAAAACACTTATAGGCCAGTATATTTGTACAACAAAAGAGCGGCGTTACAGAATTTCCCAAAATTCTCCAAATTTGCTGAGTTTCCTTTCATTCGGCTGTGTTATTAAGTATCAAACGGGGAAAATTCAAGAGTTTGCCATTCAGGATAGTTATTCTCCACTTGGCTTGAAAATCACAGGCCGAAGCATAGCGCTTTGCATGAGTGAATTCTCTCCATTCGCCGGTCTTCATCCAATGAAGCCGGCAGTTTAGACTTCAAGAATTTAGTTTTTAAGTGAGTGTTTGTTGGGACTATCACAGTACTTACACATTCATATCACAGACTATGTCGGCCTGGTTGTGTGTTTTTTTTAAGTGTGTAATTTTTTTGATTTCTGTGTGGACAGGGATGCATGAGGAGACATTTTTTAAAATGGAAAAGGTGGTCATTTTAAAGCCTATAAAATTCTCTGATTATATATTTTTTAATTTTTTAAACTTTTTTTTAAGGTTTTAATTTTTTTTTTGCTAAAAATCTAGGAAATTTTTCATTTGTTTCCGAAGAATTTCTTAAACTAAAAATTCTGGGACATCCTGTTTAGGTGTATGAAATGTGTTGATAATTATGCATTGTATTGATTTCTACTGAAATTAATTATCGGATTACGATAATCCTATTAAATGGTCAAAAGGACTATCTATTAATGTAGGTCCTTCGATGGATAGTACTATAGTGTATTAATTTACACAATAGATTTTGTTATAATTCCCTTAAAACAAAGTATCGTAATATTACTCAAAAGGAGGGTATCGTATTTTGGGCCAAATCGGCTGCAACGATAAGACTTTACATGCCTATAGATACATAAAAAATAAATACTTAGCCAAAATTTCAGCCCTTTTTACATCCCGGAAAATACTTTAATTAATTATTTTAATTACGAATGTTGACATATGTCAATGCCCGATTTTGTAAAATTGCACCTAACGAAACTTCAAGTGTCAAGTGTCGTCAAAATAAAAATAACTTTGCACATTGACTACTACAGTGGGGCCAAGGAAAGGGTCTGTGTTGTGTTCACTGCTCTTGACTATAAAATTAAAATATTTTGTTATGTTTTATTAGTTGTTACGGATTTAACATGCTGTAACTCATTATGTAGTTATTTAACATTGTAAGCAAACCAGAAGCCTCAAC
>OY294052.1:1289779-1378779 GCA_958510825.1 Brachypterus glaber | reverse complement strand
TATATATATATATATATATATATATATATATATAAATAAATTTTATATTTTGATTATTAAAGAATTCAGTGTTCCCAAATGGCAACAAGGTCAGTATAGGGATAACTTAAATGACGTGGGCTTTTAAAAGAACAAGAAAAATAATTTAAATATTATTAAAAAATAGACGTATTTTTTTATTTCCCTATCTCCTAAGGAATTCTGGTTGTAGACGCGGCTAACCTCCTACGACAGGGACACCAACTGCGTTTCATGGGCCTATTAAATCCTGCCAGTTTACTGCAGTAGTCGTAAAACAGTTGGTATTAACAATAAAATATCCTATTATCTATTATTTTCAATCGGTTTTTTATAACATCAGCATAATTGACGCTAATGCACGACTACATTGATGGAGTGTAAAATATTCTTTGTGTGGGATGGATGGTATTCCAAATCAGAAACGAATAAAAAGATTGATTAAGTGAAGAGTTTTAAAATTAATCTCTTCTTGATAGTACTTTTACAGTAATAAATTGCTTGATTTACTAACAATAAATTTTTTATGAAAATAAATTTTTGTTTACAATACAAGCCTATTCGTGTTTTGAGTTATGAACTGTTCAGAACTGGTTCTGATCGACAGAGGTTTAATCCTTGTTATAACGTGACTTATAATAGCCAATAAACAATAAGAATTAAGTTCTAGTGAAACTAGAACAAACCTAATAACGCATTGCATTTGTTTTAATGTGGAAAAAAAAATCATGTAGCATTCAAAAAATAATGTCAATGTTAAAAAAATCTATTAAAAACGAAAAGGTGTTGAGTTGTACGACAAGCTGTGAAATACATGTAACATGGACTGCTGAAAAAGTCTCGTATGTTTTCTATCGAAGAGAGGCAGCTGACATCTGTCCTGAGAGTAACTGCAAATCTTTGTAAGCGATTTATTAGATTCTTTTATCAGCTAAGAAATCAGTAAGATACGTTTTTTAAGAATTATTTGCCAAGTTATACACTGTTAAAAATCATCGGCTAGGGTTTCAATCGTCCTGGATTTCGAAGGATGTTCTGAATTTGGGCCTGTTTTGGTGCGTTATTCCTAAACACCCAGAAGGGCGCTTAAAATCTTCTGTTTGATAACTTTTACTAAAAATTTAGATCGTGCCACTAAATTTTAATCTTTTAGCTTTTATTGAAAGAAATTAAAGTATTCAGAAAATGTTAAAAACAAAGATGTCAATAACCAGTATGTCCTCTGTACTCCAGCAAAACATTACTTCCAAAACATTCAACCAATCGTCCTTCCATTAGGAAACGAAATTGGAGATAATTTCATTTTTATGGACGATAACGCCACTCCCTACCGCACAAGAAGGGTTACCAATTTGCTACAGCAAGGGAATGTTCAAAGAATGAACTGTTCAGCACCTGACATAAAAGGGCCATTTTGAATAGAAATAAAAAGATAAAAAATTAGAGTAACTTCATCTACAGGTGGTTTTGGAAAACGGCGTGTGTGACTTTGAATAAAAACAGATATTTACTAGATTTTACATTCATTCTAGCAAATATTACATTTATTACTAACTATCCTTGTGCACCTAGGTGTAAGAGACAAAAAATAAGTCTCAGGGCTAGTAGCAGGTTTATTTCTACTTAAATACAATGTTTTGAAATTGTTGTTTAGTAATAAAGCAGTAATTTCTAATGCTGATCATAAATAATCTTTTATGAAGACCATCAATGGTCATATACGGTGTTAAATAAATAGTTGTTGCATCAATATTGAAATTTTAATGCTTAGGGGAGACGAGGACTAGTTGTTCTATGAGATATATGCCATATACTTTAAATATAAATTGTGATAATAACAATAATAATTTTCTTTGGTTTTTAGCCATTTGAATAAAAATAATATATTTGTTCAACTTAACTGCAAATCTCTTAATGTGTACAGAATTAACAGGCAGTCACACCTTTAAAAAAAAGTGGACGGTGTCGTTTCGCCTTACCACACGGAAAAAAGCTAAACTTGGTTAAAGATTAATAATCTTTAATCAACGCTATGGTAGTTTTCCCATTCCGCAACTCTAGTTAAACTTCTTTTCAAGAAAATCTTATTCTTGTACACTGAGAAAAGTTATATTTTGTTCAAGACTTAACTAGTATTGAAATCTAACTATATAACTATACTTTAAACAATACTTAGAACAAGTGTAAAATTTTAAGTATATATATGAATATAGATTTGATTTTTTTCCGTGCAATACTCTTCAACATAGCTCCGTCAGAAGAAACTTATCTAGGTAAGGCGAAATAGCGCCATCCACAGTTTTTCAGAAGTGTCACTGCCTGCAAATTTTATCACACCATTTGGGATTTGCAGTCGAGTATATAATCTAATAACTATAATTTTTTAAGCATACTTACGTGTAAGTATTCAAATATTATAACTGTATTAATTAATTAGTTTTAAGCTAATAAATATTGCTGCTATTATAAAAATTAATTAATATCCAACACGAAACTCTAGTTTTAACATAAAATTTCCTGTCGTTAATAACATGAATGGGAAATAAGGAAATTCACTCAAATAATGAGAACCTTGTAATCTGATTTTTATACATGCGATATTATAAAAAAAAATCCAGAGAAACTATGAGAATCGGTATTTAATTCTTTATAGTTAAAGCAGACTAACATACTGCTGCCATTTTTTAATTACAGGGGAGGCGGAGGGGGCACAATTGCAAAATAGTATATTCTATAAATACTATGGAATAGACAATATTCCGCGCGAGCGGAAAGTTTGTCATACGAGCCGGCAGGCGAGTATGAGGGTCCCGCGAGCGCGGAATGACTATTCCATACGTGTTGTAGACTATACTTTTGCTTCGACTGCAAATATGAAACACTGTATGGCTTTAAACTGCGGACAAGGTTAAAAACGATGTTTTTTGTGACTCGACATTGTAAATGCAACAAAACACATATTTTTAAATATTGCGATTAATGTTATTTAATAATTTTATCAAATCAGTACTTAAAAAGGATTTTTAGCACATATTTACAAATTATAATGCAAAAATTCAAGGTTATGTCAGATTGTTGTGACAAATATCAGGTTTAAATATTTAACAATAGATGGAGCAGTTTTAATTTTTTGAACTAAATTGTTAAAAAACTGGTCAAATATTAAGAAAATCTAATAAACTTTATGTAATTTTAACGCAAAACTTTAAATTGCATTAAATTATTTAATATTTCATGGTAAAATATATATTTTTTTGCTAATTTTGCTACAGTTTTCTTTACTTTTATAAACAAGAGATGTGCTCATTCTGACACTTGATACGGAATATTCATACCGTATCTAGAGCTAGAATGGATTCATTCTGTGTTTGAAAAGTGTGTGTATTTGCTTACATTCTAAAGCAGTCGTAGAAAAAATTTGCTTTGCGACCCGTAGCTCGAAGAACTCTCGTACCGACCAAATTATGTTCACATAATATTTAAGAACATAATATGTTCATATCATATTATGATGTATTATACATTATACTATACATTATACTATACCGTAATAGTAGTAGCATAGAAAGCACTGAAAATCTGCAAGGCTTGTTTTTAGTTTGTAAAAACTTCCACGGGAAATCAATTAGTGAATCCTTGGATATCTCCTGGTCCTTGGGCAGCGTTTTCTACTAAGTAGACAGGCACATTCATCTTAGTCACACTTGTGAATTGTATTAGTTGTAATTTTGTGGGTCGGCGAGGAAATTAACAGTTTCTCCAACTATAAGGAAACGCGATTAACAGATTACCTGACAATTAATCGCCCACTCTGACATTTAATTCTTTATACCAAGACTGCATGGCAGAAATGCACATGTCTAGATGCTATACTATAGCTAAAGAGTTGGCCTTTTATTTTTTTATTATCTTAAAATTCTCATTTAGGTGAAACAAGAAAATTCTAAAAATATCAGAGTGATCAAACTTCTCTAAGGGTGCTAATGGGGAAAAAAAGCCCTTTCCCCACTACTCGTTTGTTTGGGATTATTGGTTTGGACTTTTTATCTGAGAGAGAGGCAACTGTTATTTTGCATTAAGTCCAATTTTATTTTAAGCAGTAAATCTTACACTTCCGTAAAATAAAATTGCCGTTTTATTAGGTCAAGTGCAATACAACGCTGGGAAAATGTGCCATGGCCAATTTTTATTGTTTCAGTTTATTTGTAACAGGGACCTTCTAGGCTGGCTGTCACACATAGTTGTAGCATATTTTTTTAATTAATGATAAGTTTTATCTACCTATATAGGTAGAATACTATATTATGTTTTTTAAATTTTAAAATATGATCAGAAGTAACAAATATTGTTCAGAGGTTAATATTAAATTGCAGATTTACATATATGTATAGGGTAAGTAGGGGTAAATGTGATAAAGGTTGTAATAACGCAGTAGAATTTACCCATAAATATGTATGTACTGTAACAACCGTTCAGTAGTAGTAACCAAATATTTTTTCAAAAAAATAGTCAATAGGTACATAGGTACCTTAAGAAATGACTTACAGAAAGTAAAATAAACTACCTCTACATAATATAGGCAATATCTTGATGAGATAATTATTTCTTCTGGTATGTTTATCTTTCTTTTTACCTGATTTAGTAGCGGTTAATTATTAGTTATAACTTTGCTAACGTAAATAAAGTACAGATTTATAACGTTGTATACGGAAATCTCGTTAATTTTACTACAACTGTAAATCAATTCAATAATTAAAGGCACGTATCACATAAAACACTAAGGAAACTTAGTCAAATTATCATAAAATAATGTTAATTTTGAGTTTAAAATATTATTGATAATTGGGAATCAAAATATTATATAAATCTCATAAAACTCTTGCTTTATATTTCAATAATCATAAAGCGTTTTAACTCATTTGACTTGTAATCCACGCGGTAGAAAACCTACGACGCAAGGGGGAGGTATCACCGAAGCGCGCTCTCTTCTTTACGTCATAAGCGTGCGTGCGTGCAAGTGAGATGCACTCAAATTCCACACATACTTTCAATAGGCACACATCCGTGAGGCGAACAATACAGGGTGTTTAAAAAATAGATGCATTTTTTGATCACATGCTTTTACTTTTCTTTGCTTTTGTGTTTTCACCGTTCCAAAAG
Source organism: Brachypterus glaber (assembly GCA_958510825.1). Taxonomy (NCBI): domain Eukaryota; kingdom Metazoa; phylum Arthropoda; class Insecta; order Coleoptera; family Kateretidae; genus Brachypterus; species Brachypterus glaber. Next base: position 1,373,601 of record OY294052.1, on the reverse strand, counting down.
GCCAAAAAAATTTGGAGCCCCCTTCGAAAGAGATTCTAGGTCCCTTACGACCCATGAACATATATTTAGTTTTTCTTATACTTTTTATGTAGAATATATTCTTAAAATGCATATATTTTTGAAACACTTTGTATTTATTTCCATTATAATAAATGATATAATAATAAAAATGTTTGGTAAATATAATAGCGATAGAAAATAACCTTGTAACTCATATTAAAAATATATGCATGTAGATATAGATAAGAAAATGCAATACAAGAGGTGTCCTTTTTATTATTTATTATTTTATTTATGGTTTTATTATAGAAATATTACTCTATTTTCCTTTTAAGGCCCCTGCATTCTTTAAATCAAAGTAATAGGTTTATTTCATTACAAAGAAAATCCCAGGTTTAACTGCCAACAGTGATAATCGGTTACTGAACGTTTTTGCATATATGGAAGCTTAGTTATCATTCACTGGTTCTTATAGTTGGTGTCACATTTATAGTAGAACGTTTACATTTAAAACAGATTAATGTGAGATATGGACGTAATTAAATTTTATTATAATTAATACGAATTTATCTTATATAGCTCGATGCACAGAACACAAATAAAACAAATTAAAGCCGGTCCAGTAAATATTTATTGCTACAATTGCCTTGTGGATATGGCTAAATCTTTTGTGAAATATGATTGAATTAGGTCGAACGTTAACTGGATGGAATCAGTCGACGTGGACTGGATAAAAATACATTAGTTTAATGAGTCTAAAATTATGCAACAGTTTGACACGTACCAGATAAAAAAAAATCGTTTAAAAAAAAACTCTTATAACTCTTACAGCGACTAGATAGATAGATAGACAGATATTTATTTTTTCTCAGAAAAATCTATTACAGCGACTATATACAGTAATAATTAAAGTTATTAACTTCAATTAACTATCCAATTAGTTTATAAGTTACGTTATATTTGAGACATACATTTGAGTTTGTATAAGTTACCAATCATCATGTACAGAGTTGATTAGTACAAGGAACCGAAAAGTGATTTTTTGAGATACGAGGTTACGAAATTTACAAGTCGATATGCACATACCATAACATCATCAAGTCTTATAAATCCCAGTCTTAATGCAATAACCTCGCTCCACCTAAAACCTAACACATTGATAACAATTAGCAAACATGGGATTAATTTGTCAAATAGATTGTACTTTGCATAAATAATGTCGTCTTGCGTCCGTATACGGTTAACTGTGCCGTTACAAGAAGCCGTCGTAAATAATTTGATTGGAATTGCATGTTATGTATGTAATTCATGTACTCGCGCAAAAAAGGCATTGTTAATTATAACGACTTGAACTTATTTTTTAGTCGGCCATACTCGTTCGCTTCTATTTTTCTTTTAAAGAAAGAAGGCAATTTCATACACAGAAAAAAAGGGATTCCTTGAACCAAGAGCACGTGTCTTTTTATATGTTTAAAGCCATATTCTCTTTGTTAAAGGCTAGCATTACTTTGAAACTAAATGTGGTTGAATGAAGAGCAAGGGTTTTGAATGAAGATCAGCGCTCTTCATTGTCACGGTCAAGTAGATTTGACATTGTTTTGGTCTATTAAGACTTTGTGTTAGCACTTACTTTGACTTTTTAAAGGTCAATAAGTCACACTTTATGTATTTTAAATACTTATTCTCACTAAAATCTAAATCTATATCCCTTTAATGTGAGGTTATGTTTACAAATATCAACAAATATGCCTATAGCATTAAAAAGTTATGGATAACGATTTCATGAACGTTAATCACCAAAAATACAAGAAAATACATAATGTGTGACTTATTGACCTTTAAAAAGTCAAAGTATGTACTAACACAAAGTCTTAATAGACCAAAAACATAATAATTAGGCTTTCGTTGGAAAACAATGTCACAAATCCACTTGACCGTGACATCATTCAAGGACATTGACTTTGGTTTAAAGAAATGCTAGTCTTGAAACAAGAGAATATGGCTTAAAAAACATCGACATACACGTATCGTTGGTTCAAGGAATCCTTTTGTTCTTTGTATTGTATAACTTGACAAATCAGTATCTTATTAACCGAAAAACAGGTCTATTTTGGCGTGAGTACCAACACATTAATTTATTGTATTCATCTGCATATATCTAATTATGCCATTTTACTTAGATCAATTTTAATAACTTTATTACTTTAAATTCAGGTCAATTGATAACTAGTAGATCATATATGCATATGCATATTATGCATTATATTTGGTCGCTTATTCCGTACCCAGAATGTATAAACTATTTTCTTTGTGTCCATATCTTCAAGGGTTCTAGTCGTATAATATTCAACACCTTCGCAGCAAGTGCAATACTGAACGTTAACCGTTTACCAGTGAACATGACGCACGGGTGCGTCGCGCGTATCTTTAGAAGCAAAGCGATAACGCACCGATGTGGCATGTGCTTAATTAGAACCTACTTTAAGACATATGTAAAATTTAACCGGGATAAAACTCGGGATGAAATAGAAAAAGTATCCAGATAAATATAAATGAATGATTGATTTTAAAACGCTTCCAGAATACCGATGCAGATATAAACGATTTTATTCTATGGATGTTCGTAAATATTATTCATATGCTGTCATTAAATAATGCAAAAATGCAATTGATTTGGAATTCTTTTATTCTTTTCGCTTATTTCGTTTGATAAGAGAATATCGATATTTGATTCGTAATTCGTAAGTCGAACAGGGGCTGTTCAACAATTATCTCACCGAATTTCGCTGTTTTTAGACTCTCCCCCCCAAACATAACATAACATTGATTTAGGTCGGTTTATTCGCCTGTTTAGTGTTTTTTTGACGCTAATGAGGGGCGTAGCTCACCCATTTAAACGCGGAGAATACAATTGTAACGAAAAACATAGCTTAACAGCTTTAAAAACCCCAAAAATCAGCCAATAAGAATAAGCTAGTTCCTTAATATCACCACAAATAACATGATAAAAAAGAGAAGAAACAGTGAAACTAAAAGGATGATAATAATAAGGTGTTTAAAATTATTCTTTCGCGATTTGTCGTTCTTTGAACTACTGACGGCAAATTAGTTTAGTTCAGAACCTTGGTCTGGCATAACATTCCCAATTAGATACAATGAACATTAACTGCAAATCATAAAACTAAACGTTCACAGTAATAAACAATTTTAGTTCTAGGCTGTAACGTCAATTCTTCATGTGCAGATATATCCAGACTGCCATGGAATTTGTCGGTAAAATACGGGGTGCTAAAAAATACGCTTATTATAATCTCGCGAAAAAAAAACAATCTGGTTTCCTTAACCAGAAAAATAGTGATATTGGCACAACTTTTTTTTGTAGTTTGTGCACAAAACGTTAAAATATAGTTCCAGAAACAATCACTAAGAGAGTTACGACCCTTTAAAAAGTTGATTGAGTTTTTATTTTGCGATATTTAAAATTGAGAACCAAAAATGAGGTCTACAAGGAAAAAATTAGGCTTGTCCTAACTTTGCAAGAACATTTTTGCCTAAAGCTTATATTATAAATTACTTACTTTTATTTAACTCGTTTATCGTATCTATATTATCCACGAATGATATCCGGCTTCCGCAAAAACACTAACCTCTTCTTCGTCGAAAAAATATGATTCGGAAAGGACAGAAATATGATAGAAATACTTACTATGCGAGCAAACCACCTAGGGGTACATGGTTACTAAGAATAGTAAGTGTGACGTCATTGTTAGTTGTAGTTAACTAATAAAATGTGTGTAGTATGCTGTTCTTCATACTAGTATGTTATAGTTTCGATAATAAAATTTGGTTAAAATGGTTCTAAAAGTAAAGTTTTTAATTATTAACTCTGATAACCTTTGAGCTAGAGCGACAAGGTTTTGCATGCATTTTGAATGTATTAATAAGAGCAATCAGTTTATGTTAATTTTTTTTAACGTAGCTTCCTTAGGACTTATTTCCGAACATATGTTCCTTGATGGTTTTTCATGTTTTGTGATGTAGAATCATCACACCGTATATTTAGCTAAAGGAACAAATATTTGCCTGTAATTATTATCATAATATTTATTACATATTGATAGAAAATAAGTCAGAAGAACAACAAAACGTAATGAAATATCAGCCTTTAATGAATTATTACCTGACATGTGTTTAATAACAGCGTATCTCATTATAATACTAGAATCGCTAGAAATAATTTTTCTCTATTCTCTTGTAAAGTTAAAAAAGCTTTTCAGGAAGCAAAATTATGCGGGCAAACTGATTTAAAGAGTCAATCAATGTTTCAGGGCCGTAACCAGAAAAATATCTGCGGGGGCTCAGCCCCCAGAGTGCAACAAATGAGCGCCTTTTTTTTAATTTACAAACATGAGTTACAACTGCACTCGTTTGTAAATACCGAACACGTTTACTTGTCTGTTGTTGTATTCTATGCAATATATAGTGTTTGGCGCATATACAACTATTTATTGTTGTATACTATAACCGAATTACGTTATGGATTACGCTGGTGTTCTATCAGTGTAGACATAACAATGCCATTAGTGATAATTACGGGGTACAAGGGCATTTTGGGTGTTGCTAGTGACCGCATGGCCCACCCAGTGCCACATGTTTACAAATTTTGAGGTTTTAGAGGGTTGTATGTGCATAATTACCGGTTAATTTTCAGCCACTGTTTGATCAACATTGATATAAACCGATGCCCATACATATTAATTCGGATTTTAACAGTTTGAATAATAACCCCGAACGGATATGGACTTCAGAGAATTAGCCACAATATGACAATAATTTAAATGATACATTTTAATATACACCGAAAAAAATCGGACAAAAATATGTATTTAACATTAACCTGTGATATTTTTATTTACACTGTAAAAAGTAAACTGAATATTTAGTTACAAGTGGATAGGAAATTGGAAGGTATTATCCTATACAATTGTACTTTAATTTTTGGTAAAAACACGCAACATTTCATATCCGTCCTTAATTATTAAAGTACGTGACTTTAGAACTATAGTGTTTTTAACAAAAATTAAAGTACATTTGTATAGGATGATAACTTCCTATCTATTTGTAACTTTTTTGTTAAAAACACTATAATTCTAAAGTCAGGTACTTTAATATTTAAGGACAGACATGAAATTTTGCGTGTTTTTACCAAAAATTAAAGTACAATTGTATAGGATAATAACTTCCGATTTCCTATCCATTTGTAACTGAATATTTAGTTTACTTTTTACAGTGTACGTAATGTGAAGAGTGCTGTAAATAAACGCTTGAAACAATGTGTCGTCTAGAATAAAACAGTTGAATTCTTTCTGAAAAGCTGGCTTTGAAATTGATTGTTCGTCTAGCGTTTGAAGAATTTGCTAATTTAAAAGAAGGTATTGTACATACAATTGCACAATAGATAACAAGAGAAAATAGGTAAATTTGATAAAAAGAAAAGAATATTCTTACATGAGAAACGATTTATTTTAAAAATATTTAATTTTTTCTATTTTTGCTACTGTCTTAAACACGGAAAACCTAGTTGCCTCAACAAGAAAATTAATAAAATATAACACAACAATTTTTCTGGTTATGAGCTCTATTATTATTCTAAAAAAAAAAGATCTAGTTGGTCAACCAGGTCAATTAAATAAGGAAGAACTATTTTTCTAGTTGTTTTAATCAGATATCTGGTAAGGGCAAGAAGACAAATTGTTGTGCTTCCGTTCCGTTTTTTTAGTGTGTATATGGCCAAATCTTTTTTGTTTAGTACAAATATACTTTATCCAATACATACAGATAATAAGACAATTACCAGCTTTATTTTAAATAGATAAACTCAATAATAACCCCTGCGTGGCTTTTACTTTATTGAGTGGATAATTATTTATTTTACCCACTCAACTGTCACTTGTCAAATTATTCTCTTGTAAATGTCATTAAAATTTTTAATAAAAATATGAATTTCTAAGCTATTTATTGGATAAAACCTTGTATGGCACTCATGGGTAAACCGATATTGCCCTCTCGAAAATTAACCTGCTTGGCTGACGCCTCGCAGGATAATTTTCTCATGGGCAATATCTTACTTTACCCACTAGTACCATAAATAACTATTGTTATTCTAAAATCTAATAACAAAGTATTAATTTAAATGACTAAACTTTGTGGATTTTCCAAATTTTTGGCTGTTTAAAAATAAATATTTGATGTTAAGCTTTCAGTTTACATTTTTGGCGGAGTCGCCACCAAACTTACTAAAATTGCAGAGCGTTTTTGTAAGGAAATGAACTAGGAGTGCCAAAAACTACATAACTCGTAAATAATTTAACATAGAGAACCTTTGTTTTTGGGAACAATTATATAATAAGGTACGCTCATTACAAATTTGAAGATATTACCTTTATTTGTTAAAACGTTGCAGCAAATAAACCTGGACCCGCAGTCACTTAAAGTTTCGGGTACTTACTAGGGGTCCACGTTTATTTTCTATAACTTTTTAACAAATAAGGATAATCTCTTGAAATTTGGAATGAGAGTATATTATTTTATTAGCCAATTGCTCGCGAAAACCAAGGTTTTCTATATTAAATCCTTTACGAGCTATGTAGTTTTTGGCACTCTTCTTTAAAAAACGCTCTGTTAAATTTGGATGAATTTCACTACTGTACCCACTTTCTGGAATGGTTTATGTATTTCTATTGTTGCCAGCAAACCTAATTACTCGTTGTAACCGACTGCATGTGTAATCCGTGAGGTAAAAAGAAAATTGTTCCATAGGATACTTTTATCATTTTTCAGTAGTTTTACGTATATTTAGGGTATGCAGGGCGTTTTTTAAGGAAATGTACTAAGGGTGCCAAAACCTACATTACTTGTAAATGATTTAATAAAGAAAAACTTTTTTTATGCGAAAAATTAGCTAATATTGTAAGGTACTCTCATTCCAAATTTGAAGAGATTATCATTATTAGTTTTCGTGCCCCTTATAAAATAAAGCTTAAATCACTATAATTTTCCACTGTTACCAAATATCTTATAATTTGTAGCGCAGAGCCTACTAACTTCTTTCCGTGCAGAGTGCGCCACCTATACATTTTTTTAAATTTTTTTTTTTCGTTTCTAAAGGTTGTTTTTTTTCTGTTGAAAATATATGGAACATTTTCTTTCTCACCTCACGATATATTGCAGAAAGGGATTCAAAGGGCAGGAACTGTGAGGTTTGTTGATAAATCATGAAAATTTATGGTTTCTTATGAGATTAGGAGGTGGTCTTAAACGACAAGTGCAAGCTGGGATGCATGATTAATGGCCAAATTTGCTCTATAAACACCACTTGATATTAATAAAAAAAAAGATTTAATTTTATTTTTGCACATTTAGTGTTTTTAGCTTAAGTGACATGGAAAGTGCTAGTTTAAAAGAAAAAACTCCTACCTCACAAAAGGTTTAAGTCCATTTTTTTTAGATTACTTTTTGCAAATGTTTGGAAGACGCTTTGTTGACAATATTTGGACTTATTTTCTGTTATGTTGCATGTCTAATGTGAGCGAGAGGACTTCCTTCTAAAGATTTGTAATTTTAAATTAATAAAAAACAGCAAAAAAACACCATATTTATAACATTTCTCCAGAAAAGAAAAAAAAAATAGAAATTTTATGTAAAATTTGCAAAATACTTTTTCTTTAGATGAAAGTAAAAAAATACCAAAACAGTCTTACTCTTGATCATGTTTTTCTCATACTGTAACGAAAGCCAAGTAAGATTAAATTATAAGACTAAACTATTATAAGACTAAATATAGTCTTTATAAAGGGCAAGAAAATGCTCAAGGGGTTCCAGAGATTTACATTTACTACAGAAGGGAATTTTTTTAAACCTATTTGCCCTTACATCTTAAAGAAATTAATTAATCCTAATGCATAAAAAGGACTATAATTTTACCATGCAAAACTGTGCCTACATAATTAGAAATAAGTTTTCTTTATAGCCGTCTATAAAGCAAAAAGTTTATTGCTCTTAAGCAAAAGACAAAAACCATTGTTTAGACCATAAATTTTTAGTGAGAGAAAAGCTAAGCATGCTTAAATCTTTCAATAGAATACGGGTAAGATTGGGCAAGGAAAATGCTAGTAAGGAGTAGGAGGATTTTATTGACTACAAGTATTTATTGTACAATCAATCTTCGTTTGTCGTAAAAAATAAATAAGTCATAAAATATCTATAAAAATGTTCATGTATACTATTACATAGCAAAATTCTTTGAAATGTTAAGTATCCGAGACAGCATTATATAGATAATACACACATCGCGAAAATTCATTCATTTACGCCCAAAACATTACTCAACCAATCCTCCTCCCATTGCGAAACGAAATTACAACTTTTATAGTTTGAACCCATAAAATATGCAACTTTCTAGAATTTCAATATAGGTGGGAGAGGCTTCCCCCTGATCCCCTACAGCTATGGCCCTATTTAGTTGAAACAAACAGAAATCTGACAGTGTCCCATCCATATTTTTTAGTTGTTGGCCAAGGGCCAACTATTTCAAATGGTCGGTACACCCAGAAACTATGTATAAAAGTAAGAGCATGCTATTTCAAAAAAATTACAACATTTTTTGTACCATTTTGGCATAAATCCCCCCTCCTGAAAATTTCTGGATCCGTCTCTGAAGTAGTGAAGATGGCAATAAAATAAATCAAACCTGCATACTTTCTTTTAATTCGATTACCAGCGTTCAATAAATCAATCAAAGTAAGAAAAAATGGATATTGGTAGATAAATCACGCAAAACGTTTCACCCCAAGGATTAATATTTTAATTGTTTCATTAATAATCTTGACGGTTACCCTATAGGGCATTATTTATTGTAAAAAACATAAAATACCGGTGCCGGTAGCTGAGCCTGGTAGGCGTCGGCTCTCTATACTACTGCGTTTGCAAATTTGGTGTAATGTATTTTAAATTCACATATTAATTACATTCATGTGTACATAGAAACTACATATCACATGTAATTATATGTTGATGTACATGCTTATCGTTGGGTATACTTATGCCCATAAAAATGTTAGCCCAAAATTTCTACTAGTAAAATTTCAATCATAGGTAAAGTTAATTTTTCTTTTAATACATTTCTGATAATGGTGCGGCCAGAAAAACAATCCGATAAAGCTACAAAGAAAAAACAAAATGATACGGTCCAAAAATACAGGAAAAGTGAAGTCAATGGCGATTTCTCCCGTTAGATTAGACAGGGACAAAAGTTCTACCCAAAAAGGATAGTAGACATACATACACTCCCACTTCCACACAACCAAACAAATTCTGTATTTGTTCTTTGTTGAACAAATACAATATTTACTTGGCCGGGCGAAAAGTGTAACTATATTATTTTTATTAAAGAAATTACTGGCGCCATCTAAATTTTAGTAGAATTATCTTATTCTACAGATTCACATTAGCTATGTTCGTTCGTGCCGCTCAGTGCTACACTTTCCGGCCAACCAAATAAATACTGTATTTGTTGTATAAAAAACTAAATACAGTATTTATTTCGTTGGCTGGAAAGTGTAGCACAAATGAGATAGAGATAGGGTAGACGTCTTTTGTTTCATAATTCTAGTTGTAGAGAGCTCCATTTGACATTTTATAAACTTCCTCATCTTTCCACCCCTCTAGAAAAGGTACCCTTATACTATTTTTACGGTCATTATTAACCCATAGTCTTCACATATCCACCCTTAATATTGTTTTTACACTAAATATATTTAGTGTTTTTTTGTTGGTAATTAAACCTAAGCGATTGAAGTTGAGTTATAATGCTCCTAATGAGTTGGCACGTTCGTTCACTATAGCAGATGGATTGCTACACATCTGTGGCAAATTTAGGTTTGTCCATGAAAACTTTTACGGTTTTTTTTACTTTACAGTGTTGGTGAGCAAAAAAATAAATAAAAGGTGGTAGAACATTGGAAGTTTGTACACCGTCTGTTATATACTCTTCGCAAAATACAGAGAAAAATAAGTCGTTAACCGCGCTAAAATTTACCGCGCGGAACGAACCGCGCCGAGGCATTTACCACATTATAACATATACATAAACCTAAATTCCAATAAAACCCTTTTTTGTCCCCTTATTTAGCCCATTCCATTAATACAATAAATTAGTTCATGTTAAATTTATGTGACAATACTTTTATGACCCTATTTTCTCAAAGAAATCATCTACATTTAATTAGTTCGACAAAGAGTCTAAATCTAATAAATTCGGAAGATAATTACTATTCATGAAATTTAAAATGATCATTTTAACAATAAATAATAATTGTTTATACGATAAAAAACTATGACTCACATTTTAACTTATTATTTAAAATATGGAATATAAACGTACTGCCGAAATTTGTCGAAATAAATCAATTAAGGTCAGACTATATTTACACTGATTGAAAAATCAATTTTATTTTTAATATAAATTATACGTATCATAACAGTGTCTTTCGATATGTTCTCTTGTTTCAAGCCTAGCATTTTTTTGAACAAAAGTCAATGTTCTTGAATGAAGAGCGCGGTACTTCATTCAAATACTCGTGCTCTTCATTTTGGTTTAAAGAAATTCTAGCCTTGAAACAAGAGAATATTGTTTTGAACATATCGAAAGATACGTGCCCTTGGTTCAAGGAATCCTTTTTTTTTCTGTGTATATCGAGCGAAAACGCAATATATTATCCAGAGTTACTCTGGAAAGCGAAGCATTGAAAATCTTCGCGGCTTTTTTCTGAAAATACAACACAACAAGAAAGTGCAAAGCAAACAAGAATTGGGTTAACCCAATAAAGTTTTCCAATAAGATTTTATCAATTTTCAAACAATTTTTCTTTCACCTTGCCCTAAAAGACGTAAATTATTTGAAATTATATTGCATTCCTTTTTAAGTTTTTGCTGCACTCTAAATTTTTAAAATATCTGATTTTTTATACAGGGTGACTCAGAAATAAGCAACATGATAATAGCATACATATGTAGTCGCTTGTAAAAAATGCATTTACAGGTCGATTTTCAATTCTTACTTGTCCCTATGACATTTTTTAGGGATTTCAGACCCCCATCCCTATGTAAAATAATTTACCAATATAGATAGTAACATATCTCCCCCATTCTTTATACTTGAAATTATTTTCGCAGTTTTCCTATCTTAGATAAGGGAACGTTCAAGTATTACGTAACGCTCCTAGGGGGGGTGGTGGTCATTTTGGAGTGTTACGCCCATGTTAATGGTATAGGAAAATAGCGTTACAGGGGGGGTGGGGGTCCAAAATGATCAAAATTTACGTTACGTAATACTTGAACGTTCCCTAAGTAGATAATATCTACTTATCTAAGACTAAAACTGCGAAAATAATTTCAAGTAAAAAGAATGAGGTTAATGAGGTTTAAGATAAACTAAGATTCAATACTAAATCTATAAATATATGACTTTTTCCCACCGTTTATGTAGAAAAGCAAAATGGGGTTAACGTGGCTTAAGCTAAAAGAGAAGTTTTAAACTTTTATTAATATGGGTTATAGATTCTATAGACGGTAACTAGTTTTAAACAAGATTGAACCACAAAACTGTAAATATTGTAAATTGTATGAAAGATTAGTTTTATATGACTTTTATATGAGTTTAATTTTAATATATTTAAATATATTATATTATTAAACATAATTATAGTATACACAACAAAGTTGTTAAAATTTTTAATTAAAATCATTAGAAATTACGCAACATCGCTACAAGGTAGTGAGAAAGCAACGAACTAACAACTCTTCTCTCTAGAATACGCATACCGTTAATATAAAGTATCGCCAACATCTCGGCGATATTGTTGTCTCTATTAGAACAAAGCTGTTCGAGTAAGACAGACAAATGTATATGTTGGCCACTTTTTACAAATGAAATGCCTATTCTAGAGAAAAGAGTTATTAGTTGGTTGTGAGAAAGTCGAAACTAGAGACACTTACGTGTACACCACAAGGCTCTATCGTGTACATTTTATAAACAAAAAGATGACAGGTTCATAAACATTGGTCTGAAATTGCTTCTTTGGGTAAAATTTCTTTGGAGAAATAATTTTTAATTTTTTCTTTTGTGGTTCAGTGTAAACTTCGATCCATGGTTTAATATCTATTATAACCTAAGGGCTTTATTATATTGGAACAAAATAACCATTTTAAATCCATTGAGGTCACGTAAATATTATACTTTATGGAACAACTTTTTACGTTTCTACAAGATTGTTCAGGAGCACATCTTGCACTGATCATTTTTAATCCATGTTCGCTTAGAAATTGAAAATCGTTACTTTTTATATTTTATGAAAGAATGAAACTTATTTTATGAAAAGTTAATTTACAAAAAGTACACAGGCCAACTTTTAGTTTAGTTTAGTTTAGTAATAATGGTTATATATGGTATACTAGGTGCGAACTATTTGTTTAGCGCTGAGACGAAGACGAGGTAAAAAATCAGTCGAGAATACTTTCAGTTCGCAAACGTGGTGCATATAATATTTTTCCTACTACCTAAAGCTAGTAACTTCAAATATAAGTTAAAAATATAGATTAAAAATTATTTTGACATAGCTGTCAGTTTGACAAACAAGTTAAAAGAAGTTTATAAGCAATTTTTTTCATTTTTGACCGTCGTCAATAAACAATGCTTAACAACGGTTAATAAAAAATCTGTTCACCGATTTTATTGGTTTTCAAAGTAGACGAGCCTTGACAACGGTAGATAATATGTAAGGTAGCACTTAATTAGGTAGTAGAAAAAAGTTAATCTCATTGTTTTAAACTTTATTCAAAAATTGGTGAGGGAAAATATGCTAAAAGTTCCATTTCAATGGGCTATAGCTCTCTTAAAAAGCGATTTTGGTTGAAACCTCATTTAAGCTTTTCTTTCATATTTTACCCTCCAAATATATATATTTTTTAATGCAAATTTCGTGATTTTTCAATGAAAAAAAAAACATAATAAAATCGAATTTCTCAGCTAACGATTTCTTGTTTTTTTTTTTTGCAAAATATAAAAATAATCCTTCTCCGGTTAAATATTTTCAAACTTTGCACTATAAACCAAAATGATCTTTAAATTTTCCTACACATTCTGCTTTTTCATTTAGAACGGCAGTTAAGCTATTTATTTCTCCTCTAGAATAAGTATTAAATTCACAAGCTACTCTTGTTTGCCCTAGGTCAATTTTGTTCGAATCTGTTGAAATGTAATTGATTGGTAACGTAAACTGAAAACTATTTTTTCTTTCGGAAGATTCGAAACAGAACGTATACACAATGCACAAAGGTCCCAAAAACAAATCTAGCTGGACAAAACTATTTAGTAACTGGTAAAAATTAGAATACAAAACTATACATGGTTATCCTTTCAGAATAGAACAGAACTTTATATTTAAAAAAAAATAGACGTATTTTCTTGAGCAAAGTTTTATATTATTTGCATGACGACTAAAGGCCTATCCAGAAGCTTGCAAAGGAACGTAAAACATAAGAATGAGATGCTGTGATTGGCTTACAAGATACATGGCGGCTCATCAAGCCAATCACGGCATCACACTGTTAAGTACTATGTTGTTATGCGAGACTGTGGATATGCCCTTAATTTTCTTAACATAATAGTTAAAAAGATAAAATCACATCGGATCTAGATAAAATCTGAATCACTTTATGTAATCTATTTACTAGCTATTTTTATAATTACTTATTTCCAGCGAAATTTTATTTTGGGACTCATGTGCGACGTTCACATAGCACTTGAATAATGGGAATGGTAAATATTTACCAAGATTTCGCTGAAAATTAATTTACGAGCTAATGAAATTTACAAGAGGTTCATTTTTTCACTAATACCTAACTAAAGTCTTAATTTCATTAAAAAACTATAAGATCTGTAAAAAACTCGGGGGTTTAACCCCTTCACAGTGCAGTAAAAATAAAGTTTTTGTGCCAAAAATGTGCTAATTTTTTTTTTTTTAACATGATATCATATTGTATGTTTTTGGGCCGCTGAATCTGAATCCGAGGTCAGAATTTAAAAGTTAGCGTTCAAATTGGCGGATCCAATATGGCGGATTAGATTGAAACTCATTACTCGGGGTTTTTGGGGTCGCTGATTACGAATATGGTGCCAGTTTTCCAAAATTCAAAATAGCGGATCCAATATGGCGGATTAAATTCTTCGAGAAATTTTAAAAAATCTAATGCGCCATATTGGATCTGCCATTTTGAATTTTAGAAAACTGGCACCAGATTCGTAATCAGCGACCCCAAAAACTCCAGAGTACCAAGTTTAAATGCTGCTATAGCGGTCATACACATTAATGACACGAATTTTTTCTGCCCCTATTGAGGTCAATCACTGTGAAGGGGTAGTATACTGCAGACCGCCAAAGTGAAACAATAGACGAACTCGTAACAAACGCGTCACTTTTCATTTGACATTTCTAACTAAAAATGTCACTTTGAAAAACAAGCGAATAAAGAATTTAATAAATCAAACACTTACCAATTTGTAGTAAAGATAGGTCATGCAAACTTACCTAAAATAAAAAAAAATAATTAGTCTCGTAATTAGTACTTTTAATCAAAATAATATATCCGGGTACCGGGTATCAACAAAAGTATTGCTTAGGAATTATCTCCGTAACTATAAGAGATAGATTTTTGAAATTTGCAGGGCGTTTTGCGTATCGTTAGTAACAATAACAACGACTATGTTTTGGCTTTGACCACTTTTTAATTTTTGTTGTGGCCTACCGGGTATTGCCCGGTCGCCCGGCGCTGCAGTCTGCTACTGAGCTAAATTAATCCTCTTATTAAGACCTAATATAAAAAAATATAAAAAATCTTAACCAATCTCAAAACTGGCTTTAAAAACATATGTTCATAATTTATGTTATTATAGGAATTGAAGTTGCTACTGGCTGCATTTTTTTTCAAAACTGCTGTAAACTTGCAAAACGTCTTTGAATCACGCGATCCTATTACACTTCTCCTACCTTCACAGCATTTACTTCGGATCCTAAACATTAAAAAAATGTCCAAACTAAAAAAAATTGTACCATTGTGCGTTTTAAAAAATTCTAAATAACTTTTAAAATTGTTGTCTGTCTGTCACACTAACTTTTTAAGCAAAATAATTCATGATAAGGATACGAAGCTTTTAATAGTGTATACTTGTACATCGGGCCCTCTATTTGGAAGATAGGCGCCCCCTTTGAATGACCACTTTTGCAAATATTCAATATTGCCGCCCTTTGTAAAGAGATTTTCGAATATATTAAAGTTTTTATTGTAAAAGGTTTATTGAAACTAAAAATCCTTGAGATCTAAAAATAACAAAACTACGAATGTGGATAATGTTATGAAATTATTGGCAACACTGTTTGGCATAAACTTTAGCAGACTGCGTCGCTCAAAGGTTATACCGATGCGGCGACTTTTGGTCTAGCGTGACTTTTATAAATAAAAAATCCTTTTCTCATTATGGTCTCTAATTACACTTTGAATTAAATACGTTTTAAATACGCTGGCTTGTTTGTTTAAAACTAGATATTAAAACACTGTTCAAATAAAAATATGTAGGTACTTTGAAAAGTGAAAAATTAAACACGTGTTAAAAGTGTCCTAAAGCTGTCTTTCGAAACTCGTTAAAAAAAAAAACCAGTTTCTAGCACTAGTGCTAGTGCACTGCGGATTTCCCATAAACATTCCAAATAAATGATTTCGTGCAAAAAATTGCTAAAATTTGTATTTTTAATATTAAAGTAAAAGTTGGCACATTGAAAATGTTTGATATCATGTAGATTTTACTGTAACAACCTGTATGCAATAACTTAAGTTGCAAAATTGTTAAGTATTTAATACGGTAACAAATTATTGCAGAATACCTATACCAACAAAAGATTGACTATTTATTTGTCTTATTGAAAACTTGGAAGCCGAAAAGGGTCTAAAAGGTGACTAGACTAATTAAATATATCACGATATTTTATATAACCCCTAATTTTTACTTTTATTTTAATAAAATAAAGTAATAAATATATTTATTTTTTATAATTTCTTTAAGTTTTCAAAGTTTTCAATGTCTAGACTATTATTCTGTACTTAGTGCTTTGATTAATTAGAAAAATAATTTTGTTCCAAGCGAATTTAATTTAATTTGCCCCTTATGACGTTTTAATAAAGTGTTTTATTAAAACTTTTCCAAACTCAAATTGTAATTAATTTCTCTACCAACTTTGGATATAATGTCGTCTACTCTGCCGTCTCGTCTACTTACCGCCTTACCGCCCTTTACCAAAACACGACAGTACTGCTTTCTGTAGAGGAAAGAAAGTCAAGAACATGGATCGCATGTAGATTGCGTACTCAAAAATTATAATTCACTAAGTGAACTTTATTTACAGCGTTTTTTAGCAATTTTTACGGGTATTTTTTTGCAAAAAGAACCAGTTTTAGAAAAAAACAACCTGCACACAGCTGTACTTACACGGTATTACCAACGAACTAATAACTCTTTTCTCTAGAATACGCATACCGTTAATATAAAGTATTGCCAACATATCGGTTTGTTTGTAAACAAATAGTTAGTATATTCAGGCCTGAACAATAACAATAACCAGTAACTGTTATTGTTGTCTCTGTTAGAACAAAGCTGTGCGAGTAAGACAGACGAATGTATATGTTGGCTACGTTTTTGTCAGTTTTTACGAATGAATTGCCTATTCTAGAGAGAAGAGTTATTAGTTCGTTGGGTATTACCGTTAAATGACCTATTTAATATTCTGTCTTATTTATGTTACTATGTTAGTGCTTTAGAACCACTAAGGCACTGCTTTTGTAAAAAGTATGAGATGTTACTAAAGTTTATTTTTTTAAGGTATAGTTATTTTAAATTTGCCGCTAAATACTCCACAAAGTCCGATTTACACTGAAGCATGTGGCTTGTTTTAAATGTCAACATAACCAAAATTTATAATTTTTGTTTACTTACTTTGTTTTTATGATGTTTTGATGTAAAAAAAGAGAATTGATAAAGCTGTTGCTAAAAACACTTTTGTATTCCTGTAGAAACAAAATTTGCTTATAAAATCGCTTTTATTCCAGTAATTTAGAGGAATAAACCATTGTTTTGTTCTCGTTAATGGCACGTCAACGTTTTACGGTTGTGTAAATTGGGTCTAGTCATTTCGCTTACAACGCATGCGTATCTTACGTTGCTATGGTAATTTCGAGATTGTTTACAAGTGGGAAGGTTTAAAATAACTATACCTTAAAAAAATAAACTTTAATTAAGGGTTAAACCGTCTAAGAGAACCGATATAGGGTATTTCGGTAAAATCCGTCTAAAATATTATCCAAAAAATAATTATAATTTTAATCCGGTTCTGATATGGTCCTCAAACCCATCCTGTATTGTTGCACCGGTTTCTTCAGACAAAGAAGGCCGAAGAAGAATATCTGCGCGTGGGAGTAAGAGGCTTAAAGGAGGTTTATATACACCAAGAAAAATCAAATAAATATACTACACAGAAAAAGGATTCCTTAAACCAAGGACAAGTGTCTTTCGATATGTTCAAAGCCATATTCTCTTGTTTCATTTCTTTGAACCGAAGTCAATATCTTTGAGAAGAGCGCGGATTCTCATTCAAAAACCCGTGCTTTTCATTCAAGGACATTGACTTTGGTTCAAAGAAATGTCAGCCTTGAAATAAGAGAATATGGCTTTAAACATATCGAAAGACACGTGACCTTGGTTTGGACTTTTTACCCCCCCTAATGAAATGAAAATATGAAATCTCTATAATCTATAATAACTCGAGAAACGGGGTATGACGTGTATGAATTTTGGTACAATTTGCGTTACGCAATACTTGAACGTTCCCTTACCATTAATAATGGTCATTGGTTCGAGCCAATTAAAAAAATATATTAAGAATAGTTTATTTACCACCAATATACTGAGTTCATTACTGAAGATTAAACTGAACTCTTGTCCTCTATTTTGATATACTTTTTAACTGTGATGATTAAAATTATATTTGTCACTAATATATGTTTTCTCGGTGTATAGCTCGAACTGCATTCTTTTACCCACCTTGTGAATTAATTTTGGTTCGAGATATTTTGTTATTCTGCAAGCCACGTTGCCAATAACTGCTTGTAGCACCAGTTAATATTTTAACACATCAACACCTTGGAAAAATACACTGCCCAGTAAAAGAGCTTTCCCATTTTTTATCTCCGCGCGTAAAATGTTTTTTTTTATTATCATATTCACTTATCAGATTCGCTTTTAGCAACCTCAAAAACTCCAGTACACAAATTTTCACGAAAACTACCCCCCGTCCATCAGGGGGTGGAGTTAGAATTTTGTTATTATCAGATTCTCTTTCAGCAACTTTAAAACCCCCAATATACCAATTTTCACAAAAACTACCCCCCACCCCTGGGTGAAATTATAAAAAAATTATCAGATTCATATTCGTCGACCCCAAAAATCCCTATATACCAATTTCGACGAAAATATTGAAAATATTTAAAAATATTTACCACCTCACCCCTGCGGGTGTGGAGAGAGAAAATTTTTATTAGTAGATTCAACTTCAGCAACCTTAAAAACCCCTATATAGCAATTGTCCAAACCCTAATGTTCACCAAAAACAATCCCGAGCGAGAACTTTTGGTAACATACCTTTATGTCAATTTGCAAGTCTCTAGCTTAAAGCTATCTTAAATTATCGTGCTTACGAGATTTTCCGGACTGAACGATCGACCGACAATTTTTTTTGCTTGAAATTGATTTATATCGACATGAAACGTCATAAAATGCCGTCGTCATAACAACGGGTGGAAAATGAGCACTAACTACTGACTAGGCTGTAGGAAAATTAGTTTTCGGGTGGTAATATTTTACCTACACCGTAAATAACTATTACAATTATTTATTACCCATTACCACTCGATAAGAAATTGATTAAGAATAATAATATATCATTATTTGCAATATTGTATACATTAAAATGCCATAAAATTTTATTATGAGCCCAAACAACATTAACCTAGAAACTTTTTTAAATGTAATTAACTTTATCGTTAAAAAACATTTATTTATTCAATTTTAATACCTATAACATACCTAAACACCAATGCCACCAATGACAATATGTAAAAATTACGAAGCAGAGGAGGGGGTTTTCAAAAATCTTACGATATCTTACAGGGGTAAGAGGGGTTTTGGAAAATCTACGTAAAACCGTAAAAATTTTCCTTTTGCCTGTAATATATTTTTACAATTTAGTTTTAACATATTATTTTTTCATTTTTATTCAATATAAATTGTTACTTTTTAAAATACACCTAAGATTAGGGGAGAGAAGATTATGAGAAAATGTTCTGAAATATTTTATAGGGAGGGGTGATAAGACCCTAGCCTGGCAACTAGGCCAAAATTGCTCTTTTTCCCTGCCTCGAGCTATCCCTTCATGGCATATGCGCCCTACAAGAATCTGCCAAACCTTCTGGTAAACAGAGTTGAGTTTTTGTCTTTTGAGCTTTCTGATCCAAACAAACCTTCTCGTATCGTCTCAAATTTATCATAAATGTCAAAAACTGAGTTGAAGGACGAGGGCTACCCTGAGAGAAAGAGGCGCGCAACGCCGAGAAACCGGAAAAACATCCGCAAATCTAAAACTTAGTAGTCCAAACCAAACCATGTTTTAAAGTCACTCCGACCCGTTTCCCGTTTTTTTTTTCTTGAAGATGTGTGGCCACCCTGGCCCTTTGTCCGGTAGGCCATCATACATGCATACATGCATACATGTTTGTTTAACCTCGTACTATTCTACTTAATTATGCATCCCCTAAGTCCAGGACTTGTGTGGTCTAGTAGTAGAGGGAACTACCAGCTCTCCGACGATTTACTAAATAGTATTTAGGCCGCCACTGATGTTATTTTCTGTGGAACAGCATAATTGTCATGGGAAGTATCCGTCGATCGTTAATTAATAGCAACAACATGTGAGTAGGCAATCTTGTGTTAAATTATGATATTCTAGATGTCTAATTGGTCTTCTAGGAAAACCGCCGGCGAAGCGGTCCAAGGAAAATGAGCGTGACAAAGTGTGGAAGCGAGAAGAGAACAAGTCTAGTGGAATGTCTAGACAAGGACCGTGGTGGCTTCGACAAAAGTTGAACGTGGTCGAGGGCGACGGACTGTGCTGTACACTTGGAGAAATGGTACATACGCATTCTTTAGTTAAAATGCAGACATTTTAGAATATTCAGAGCCCTCTCTTTAGTATTTGCAACCTGGAAATGGCTTGATTGTTTTGTTACAGGATGGCAAAACTGGACATTGTCGCCCTTGAAAAATGGAATATTTTAGATATTTTAGAAAATCCAGAGCCCTCTCTTAAGTATTTGCAACCTGGAAATGTCTTAACTGTTTTGTTACAGGATGGCAAAACTGGACATTGTCGCCCTTGAAACATAGAATATTTTAGATATTTTAGATAATCCAGAGCCCTCTCTTAAGTATTTGCAACCTGGAAATCGCTTTATTGTTTTGTTACAGGATGGCAAAACTGAACATTGCCGCCCTTTAAATATAGAATTGTATATTTTATAACTAGTATGGAATAGACGATATTCCGT
Source organism: Brachypterus glaber (assembly GCA_958510825.1). Classification (NCBI taxonomy): domain Eukaryota; kingdom Metazoa; phylum Arthropoda; class Insecta; order Coleoptera; family Kateretidae; genus Brachypterus; species Brachypterus glaber. The sequence goes on along the minus strand of OY294052.1, from coordinate 1,352,838 downwards.
GCGGGCGGAAAGTTTGTCATACGAGCCGGCAGGCAAGTATGACGGTCTCGCGAGCGCGGAATGAATATTGCCTACGTGTTATGGTCTATACTTATTCTTCGACTGCAAATATGAAACACTGGATGGCTTCAAACATCGGATAAGGTTGTTTGTTTTAGTGAATTTTACCAAGTATTTACAAATTATAATGCAAAAATTGAAGGTTATGTCAGATTGTTGTGACATATATCTTGGTTTAAATAATCAACAATAGATGGAGCAGTTTTGTTTTTTTGAAGAAAATTGATTAAAAACTGGTCAAATATTAAGAAAAACTAATAAACTGTATGTAATTTTAACGCAAAACTTTAAATTGAATTAAATTACTCCATATTTCATGGTAAAACGTATATTTTTTGCTAATTTTAATACGGTTTTCTTAACTTTTATAGACACATGTGCTCATTCTAACACTTGATACGGAATTGTTATACCCTAGCTAGAATTAATTCATTATGTTTGAAAAGTGTGTGTATTTGCCTACATTCTAAACCAGTCGTAGAAAAATAGTATATTACGCACCGAGTACGCGAACCTAGTTGTTATTGCACGAGAGTGCTCTTTTTTACGAGGCGCAGCCACTCAAAGCAGCTAAAATTTTAAAAATTTGGTATACCTCAAGGTTCAATGCTGTAGTACTTTTGTTTATTCCAAAAGTCTAAAACTTTTCCCGAGTTGGATGTCCAGTTTAATGTCTGTTTTTCAAATGTAAACTTAAGATATTATTTTTCTGAGTGTGCACCCAGAGAGGTTTAGTTTGGGGGCACAGAGGAATGTAGAAAAGTCGTTCGTGGGAAAAGGTTACCGTCGGCGTGATTGTTTGTATGTGACTCAAAACTACAACACTTTTGCGCACACTTAAATCGAAAGAACGCAAAAAGACCTTTGAATATATTAAGTACCTGTTTCTGAGCATGAATTCTTCAGTTTTTAGCTTGCTATTGTATATATTTTTTTAATATATTTAAATTCCTTTAATAGCTTGGATTAAAAAAAGTAGGTATATTTAAAATAGAAGTCCTATACCGGGCGTCCCAGCCAGGACGAACCAGGCATTTTCTGGCGTTATTCAGGCCTATTCACATGTACCATTGAAATCTATTCAATATTGACAAAAATTACAATCCCATGCAGTTTTAATACAGTTGACTTAAATGACCTTGCAATTTTCGTCAATATTGCCACAAAACTCAATATCAATGGTACATGTGAATAGGCCTGATTATTAAAGCTATCAAAACTAAATTTATAACAGTTAATAGGGACCCAGTAAGCTATTATTTCTTTTAAGCAAAGTCAAGGTCCTTGAATGAAGTGCGCGGATCTTCATTAAAAAACCGTACTCTTCATTTAAGGGCATTGGCTTTGATATAAAGAAATGCTAGACTTTAAACAAGAGAATATGGCTTTGAACATATCGCAAGACACGTGTCCTTGGTTCAAGGAATCCTCTTTTTCTATGAAAAAGACAGTTTTTCCAGTTTTCTTTTTAATTGTTTAGTTTTTTGTTTTTCAAAAATAAAAATGTTTGAAAAAAAAGTTGAAACTTTGTTTTAGCAGCAGTATTTATATTGGGAACGTTCAAGTATTACGTAACGCAAAATGTACCAAAATTCATACACTTTATACCTTGTTTCTCGCGTTATTCAAGGCTGTAGATATTTCATATTTTGGCTACCCCCCCTAACACACCCCCTATTAGGGGGGTAGCCAAAATATGAAATCTCTATAATCTATAATAACGCAAGAACCGGGGTATGAAGTGTATGAATTTTGGTACAATTTGCGTTACGTAATACTTGAACGTTCCCATTGCCCGTTTATCTCTATTGGGATATCTCTAGGACAAATATTATTGACTATTACTAATAGATAAGTTCTGGTTAGCTTATGCAACCGCGCGTACAGAGGTCCATTAGCGAAATCCATTCTAGCAGGCCCTGAATTAATTAACAAATTTCCGGAGGGGTTTCGGTTGTTGGTCAGGACGGTAAAGTGAAATATTAGGTACCCTATAAGTCCAGTCAAAGGACGAGGAATTCCTATGTTGACATTGCAAAAAATGCACATTGATATTTTAAACAGTAGTAGTGGATGGTAACGGAACACTCCTGCTAGTTTTTCACCGGATGATTTTTGTAAGGGGTGTCCGCCATCTTATATTTTATGGGTGAGTGCAGTTATCTCGGTAAATATGCATCTTACGATAAAAATGCGTATTACCAACTTTGTTAAGGAGGAAATTTGTAACAATTTTTGTTTGGATCATTTTTGTATTGTATTAATAACTATCGAGTTATATTCAAAAATGGCCATGTTGGGGGTGAAATTGTTTTTTTTTCGATTCTTCAGCTAAATTATTCATCGGATGATAAAAGTGGTTATTAGCAAACTTGTAGCTCCATATTTTTCATATGAATTTTCATAGGTTCTATCATTTGACTGGACTAAGGACGTTAAAGTGAAATATTACGTACCTTGTCAAAACCCTATTCAGCCATTGCAGCTGTAACTAGTTTTAAGGACTCTATATACTGTGCAACAACTCTTTTTAACTAAAAAAGAACTCTTTAAGGCCAAATAAATAAAGAAAAAAAAACATAAATGATGTTTTGTTAATTTTTAAAATAATTAGGTAAAATCCGCCGCTCATCAGGGCTATCGGGAGATTTTTTTTAATCAACCACGTGAGCACATCTTTTAAAGCTTTTAAAAATATCCAACTATGTATTTTTTTAAATATTCTCTTGTATCCATATTAAATATGGACTATGGAATAGTGTACATTGGCAATCACTAAAATTTTATTATTTATTATTATTATACACAGTTATTCTGGCTTTAAAAGCTAACTTATGGTTATAATTTAATACTAAAAATCTATATTTCTTTAATAAAAGATCATTTGAGCTAATATTCAATCTGCTTGCAATTTAGGATGCGTTCGTTATAAATTTAGGGATTAAAAATTAGCAAAGTTATTAATATTGATCCAAGATAGAGTTTTTTGCAAAAGAAACAAACAGTGAGCACACCTCGCCTGAACAAAACTTTAGTTCAAAAAGATCTTAAAAGCTAAAGGTGGAAAGTAATCAGTAAAAAATCGTAAGCTCAAGATAATGAATGATAAAACTTCTTCAGGAGAGTCCTCCATCAATCAAAATGGTATTTCATAAATCATATTAGATATTGCTTGTAGTACTTTTTGCACAGATTCTAAATCACTATTTTCATTACAAGAGTCCTCATCTTTATTTTCCGCCAAAAGACTCCAAACACCGTGTATAATTATAGGAGGAAATCATGACACTCCGTCTTTAGTCGGGGGTTAAAAATCATGTCAAACTTCTGTACAAGGTATACTTAATTAAAGTTAATTACAAATAATTTCCGTCTCGAAGTTCAAAGCTTTCTATAATGGCAGGTAATTAGGCGATTGTTGGTCGCTTAGCCATCTAGAAGGGTTTCTGTCCGGACAGTGTTTGACACAAGAAACCGGACCTTTTAGTTCTTGTCTGTTTCTTGTCTAACAACAGAAGGTTTTGGTTATAATTACCCTTTAACTGTTTTGGCTACCCTGCAGTTTGTTAACGTGGAATCAGTACTGGCTAAACCTTTATAGTCTAAGAGCTGGTGACCATTTTAATTTCATCAGCTCGGACTATTAGAATTATTTCCTAAATTAACAACATTTATTGAAATATTTGATTAAAACTAATTGCTGTTAAATTTTACCAAAAGCTTTGGTTTACTCGCTGTTGAACGCTTGTGATTGGACGATTAAAAAAAATCCTTAATTCTAATTGGTCTATATCATATGATGAAAATAATCTATTGTACATAAGGACAATTATTGCAAATAAGTATCAGTTGAGCTTGCGAATATTCTCAAATTGATTAGGGCATATCCACAGGCTCGTATAACAACATAGTACATAACAATGCGATGCCGTGATTTTCTTGATGTGCCGCCATGTATCTTGTAAGCCAATCACGGCATCGCATTCTTATGTTTTATGTTCTTATGCAAGCTTCTGTATTGGCCTTTAAGTATTAAATATGCAACAAAGTTTGGACTTTTTAGAGCTTCTAAATTAGAAGTTGCAAGGTTCGATGAAATTATAATTAAAAACTTATAAGTCGTATCGTATACACTGTTAAGATGCATAAACTTTTAATGTACCTTGTACCTCAACTAAGACGTATAATTAAAGAAGTTGAGAACATCCAGTTCACTGAGAAACCCAAGGTTAGCCTCGCTGGTCCTAACTAATTTTAATCAGGACTTAAAAGTTCTTTAATTGGTTTAATGCCGACCAAATTATTTCTTCCAAATATTGGAAAGTTTGGTATATTCAATGTAGTCCTGCAGGTATCAGAACTTTATAAGATGGTATTAGCTTTTATAAGTTATACACTGCGCTGTACATTGTACTTGAATAAAGTTAATTAAACAAATAAATATAGCTACTTTTATACTCTTTTCGGCCAAACAGGTAGAAGATTCTTCTAAAAAGAGTATATTTATATAGTTTGATTTTACACGATACGGTTATTTCGCATATTTAAAGCTTCGGTTTCCTCCAAAAGTCGCAGTCGCTGACGACTACGACCGGGTAGACGCGACCTAGTCGTTGAGACATCTCCAATGCATTTTAAATATCCCTGTTTTGGACTTTTTGGTTTGGACCGCTCCGGGACGCACGACTATTTCGTCACGAATTTGACGGTGAAACAGGTGGTTTAGCATGTGACAAGTGTCTTTCACTGTTTCACTCAAGTAGAATTGCTTGAAATCCCTCCACCTCTCTCAGCCGAAACATCTCATGAACATTTACCCTTTTTTCTTCATGATGTAATGTTAATAAGAGGAGGAGGTTCTCCTCATTAGAAGAACCGACTTTTTAGAGATATTCATGCTGATTGAAAGGCATAAACTCGCCAGTTAACAGAATGGCGACTGGCGAGACCGAGGAAAACAGGTAGGGTCGTGACGACCTGGTCGCGGCTACCCGGTCGCAGTCCAAAATGATAAAAATTTGCGTTACGTAATACTTGAACGTTCCCATAGTCATAATTTTTTTTTTACATTTTTTTTGTTCATTTTAAAAGCTATAAGTTACTTTTTAGTGAGCCTTATTTAATTAAATTTAATTAAATTGGAAACATTTAGTTCAAGTTTTTTTTTTAATATTTGTCACCAAAATGTTATTCTTATGCGAAGCACAACTTATCTTCAGGGCTTGTTTTCTACTGAAACAGTTAATGGTTACTATTACTGGTTTCCTTTGAAGGCGTACTGTGTCTGCAATGTATATTTTGAAGTCAATAACCAATTATAATTCCCACAGACTGTGGGTCACAGTCTGTTTGTGAATTAAAGGGCTTTACAATGAATTGACGGTATGCAGTTGCTGACCAAACAATATTAGAACGTATAATCATCGGCATCAAGTCTCAAGACTGGTTTTAGGCAGCCCAATTCACCCTATCCCCAAAAAAATATAGGAAAATACTAATTTTTTGTATAGAATTAAAAATTACCTTCTAAAAGACTGTAATATTACATTATAAATAATGTAAATCAACATACTCTTGTTACAGTGTACTGTGTATCTTTATTTGCTCGTTTTTGTCAGTTTTAATTAATACTGTAATTTTATCAAGGAATTAAGCGTGACTGATCGTTACAGATAATTTTACAGAATGGAAAATTGAGATGTTATTCGCTTAAATTGGCCGACTTTTCCCATAAATTTCGATTTTAAACATATCTTTACCATAAATTTACCATAAATTTAAAACTAAATTCAATTAAGGGCAAAATTGCGTCTTTTGATTAGGCTATTATCATTTTCTTTATTTGCTTTAAAACTTGAAACCATTAGTTTTATAGTTAATAGTGCCAATAACTTTTTAATGCAATATATTTGCAATTGAAATACTAACAGTAAGGGGTCGTCCATAAAATACGTCACGCAAATTGACCAAAATTCATACACTTCATACCCCGTTTCTTGCGTTATTAAATAAAGGCTGTAGAGATTTTATATTTTCGCTAGTCCCCCTAACACCCCCCGATTGGGGGGGGGGGCAAAATATGAAATCTCTACATCCTTTAATAATGCGAGAAACGGGGTATGAAATGTATGAATTTTGGTCAATTTTCGTGGAGTATTTTATGGACGACCCCTAAGTGTAAAAGTATACTTGTATATAATTCAAGGACTATTATAATAATAATAATACTCCTCTCAACTTCAGAGGAGAGGAGTATTATACGTACTTCGGACAGGGATGTCGCAAAGGGGAGGGGGGGGCTACAGCTGGGAAAATTGACTGGTAGAGTTGAGAAATTTGTAGATGAGGCCTTTTTTACAGCTTTCGTATGTCACGTTTTCTTGTCCACGCGATAACTCAAGAAAGAATAATCTGATCGACCTCAAATTCTCAGAAGAAAATAATCTTGGTAAGAACCCAAAGACTTTTAAAATAGAAAAGATTCCCCCCAAAAATAAGAAAGATATGAGTGCAAAAACTCCGATCAACTTAATTTATTTTCAGAAAAATTTACAGCAGCTCTTTTCAGGTTCCTATGAATTACTATACCTTATCAATTATGTTTCTTTTTGAATTAAAACAAAAAACGTCCTATACGAGAGTAATATAGTGTCTAAAGGAAAAATAGCTAGGAATAGAAAACTTTACAGTTAAAGTTAAAGTAAATAGACGTTCTCTTGCTCAACGAATCGAACAAAATATATCTTTAAACGTTTGCTGACTCTCAAGCAGTAAAATACTGGTCATTCCATTTTATTCAGTATGCGTGCAGACAGGTGTAAAACTGAGTTGCCATTTTAAACAAGCCGTGTAGATATGTAATGTTTCTTATTCCATAATATATTCCTCACAGTGTATATTGCGTTATCTCTCTTTCAAGTTTCCTGATCAGGGCGTTTAAAAGTTGGCAAAATCACTTTATGACTTTGGACTAAAATTTTGAAATTTGGGTATTTGATTCAATTGCCAAATTTTTGTTCTTTTCAGCGCCAAATTCTCTTACATTGAAGCATAATTATTTTTGTAACTTATGTTGGTACCAACTTTACATAAACTCTTTGATCCAAAAGAATAGTTATTTATGGTACTAGTGGGTAAAGTAAGATATTGCCCATGAGAAAATTTACCTGCGAGGCATCAGCCAAGCAGGTTAATTTTCGAGAGGGCAATATCGGTTTACCCATGAGAGCCATACAAGGTTTTATCCAATAAATAGCTTAGGAATTCATATTTTTATTAAAAAATTTAATGACATTTATAAGACAAGTGACAAGTGACAGTTGAGTGGGTAAAATAAATAATTATCCACTCAATAAAGTAAAAGCCACGCGGGGGTTCAGTTTATCTATTTAAAATAAAGCTGGTAATTGTCTTATTATCTGTATGTATTGGATAAAATATAAAACTCTTTACAAAGAAATGGTTATCTGTTTAATGAAAAAAATCATAATGGAATTTTTTTAATGATTAAATTTAATGACAAAATCAAGGATAGTATAAAACTGAAAATAAACAAATCTAGTAAAATCAAATAAATCTTTTTAAAATATAATAAAATTGGTTGAAATCACTCCATTAAAATGTTTTATTGCCCATTTATTCTTTCAAAAATAATCATGTCAAAAGCAGAGACATCTCTAATCTGTATCGATGTTATCACAAGGTCTCATAAAAATTTTTACAATCAAACTTGGAGATAATGTTATAACCTATTTCCCCATTTGTATAAGAAGTAACTTTCGTAAATAACACAGCCCCAAAATAGTTTAGTTGCCAGAGCACTTCGAAAATCTCGAGCACCGCTGTTCACAAGTCTTATGAAAAAGTGGTTTCGATCAGATTTAGCTGAAATTTGGATATATTATAATTCTCAACTTTCTGTACAAAAGCGTCTGCGTGCACAATTTCCAATATTTAATAAAGTCAGCACAATACTAACTGGCACCTGTGAGCTGAGGCTAGGGGAATAATATCTTTGTAAAAATGGGGTTCCAAGGATTTTTGCTAAAAGTACATCTGTGGTATTCCCGAGGGTACTCTGTTGATAATTTTTTTACATATATTAAATGAAAAAAATAGTAATAAACAATAGTAAATATCTTGTTCAACACAATCCGTAACGAAAATCACCACAGATCGCGAAAAAGTTATTTTCTTTTATCTTAACAAACAGCAAAATCAGTCTCTCTAAAACGCACGACTTTCAAGACCTATGGACTTCTGAATACTGTGTGAGCGACGACACCTCAAAAAATTCAGAATAGCGGCTAATTGTCCCCCATCTATTAAGCAATATTCCTTTCCTAGAAAATCCTTATTTCAAAAATCGAATTAAGTTCATGTTTATGGTTCAAACACCCTATAGTGCGGCGAGGTCTATTAGAGTGAGTGGGAATTAGGATTTCTTATCGCCACCTATTATCTACAGTAATTTACTCAGGGTGTAAAAATAACTACGAGTAATAAAAATATCTTTTGACGGAAATAGGATATAAATCTTACTAAAATTTTTATAAAATATGTTATTATATGGTTTTTACTCTTAATATTTTATTATCTGCACGAAATGAGCAACTCTTACTATTGTTTTAGACAAGAGAGAGGTTTCTTTATGGTAATAAAAAATATATCTATAAACTTATTTTATATTAAGTATTTTCATACCATTTAGTACATGCAGTACCAATTGAAACACAGGTGAGATGCCAATATAGTGTTGGCGAATTATTTTAAAATTACTGCGGATAGAGATTCTTTTTGAAATTTTGAGCAGAAATAACTTTTGTAACGGCAAGACATAAAATATATTTAAAAACAGACTTTTTTTGTAAATAGAGTTTTATTTCATAAATTACGAAGTCTGCAGAAATTGCTCTCAGTCGTAAATAAAACGTCACATCCATGTATAATGAATGTAGCAGTAAATAAAAACTTCCGCGTCAGAATAATGTTTTGCCATTAAAAATTTATAACTGAAAGCCTCATGTGAAAAATAGACATTTAAATGTAGGAATTTTTACTGAAAGCATTTAGTCCTGGAAACAGGAATTTACGTTCGAAAATAAATTTAGCAAAATGATTATATTTATGTGCATAGGGTTACCAGAAGTGAAGATATTGTTACGTAACCCGGGTTCAGTAAAAACTCACTGTCTAAAAATTTATTTAGAAACACTTATTTAACAATAAAACTACTTTACAATACTTAAATAACACTTAAGAACACGTTTCACTACTTTCTGAACAGTTCTAATGAATTGACTTCTCATAAATACTGGATCAGTGCGCGGCGCCTGCTATTTTTATACACAGCATGGAACCTTCTAGAGTTTTTGCGCCCTGGGCTGTTCTAGAATCTTCGCCCGATGTGCTGTTCTAGAGCTTACGTGAAGCCTTAGTTTTACGCTTATTGGATCGAAATTTTTATTTTCGTAACAATATTTTGACCCTTTTACTCCATGAATTTTTGGCTTTGGCTAAACGATAATTGTATTACGATCGTAGTAAAATTAATCGACTAATCATGATTACAACCAAAGGATGTCAAAAAAGCTTTAGTAATAATAATAATTATGATAAATATTACTAAGTTAATAATTCAATCGATGTTTCCATTTCTCTACGATTTTAAAATCTGGTGACCCTATATGGGCAACGTATACGTTGGGCTTTATCATATATGAAGGGTCCAGTGAAAAAACGATGAGGTTTCATTTTTTAAAAACCTGAGAAAAACGACATTTAAAGTTTCGCAACTACTGGTGAAATAGTTTTTATTTTGATGTTTAAACCAATAATTTTAATATTTAGAGTTCTTTCAGAGGAACCCCATGTTGAATCCAGGCACGAATAAAAACATCATGTATACCCAAAATTTTTATTCATTTCAAAGATGTAAAAATTCATATTGAAATGTTCAACAGCAGTTTTTAGTGAAATCTCATTGTCCCCTGTAAGGTTTTCTATGTGGATACTTCATGTTACAAGCTAACAGACGCTGCTAAAATGTCGATTTCGAAAAAAAATGGTACCTCGTTTTTTCACTGGACCCTTCATATGATAAAGCCCAAAGAGATGTAGATATATAAAACATTAAATATTTTAATTTACTTATTGAAGGTAGAAATTCCTAAATACCTAGATTTTAATATAAATTTTTAGCTTTTTAAAATGCTCAACGTGCAAAATTTTAAATGTTGCAAGCAGCAAGCAGCGGACTCTATAACATAATTTTTATCCAATACATACAGATAATAAGACAATTACCAGCTTTATTTTAAATAGATAAACTCAATAATAACCCCTGCGTGGCTTTTACTTTATTGATTGGACAATTATTTTACCCACTCAACTGTCACTTGTCAAATTATTTTCTTGTAAATGTCATTAAAATTTTTAATAAAAATATGAATTCCTAAGCTATTTATTGGATAAAACCTTGTATGGCACTCATGGGTAAACCGATATTGCCCTCTCGAAAATTAACTTGCTTGGCTGACGCCTCGTTAATTTTCTCACGGGTACTATCTTACTTTACCCACTAGTACCATAAATAACTATTATTTTATATGTAACCTTAAAACTAATGGCACGAACAATTTTTAATTGACTTTGTGTAAGAAAAGTGCAAAATGACATATTATGTCAAAATTCGTAATTAAAATAATTAAAGCATGTTCCGGGATGTAAAAGGGCTGAAATTTTGGCTCTATTTATTTTTTATGTATCTATAAGCACGTAAAATCTTATAGTTGCAGGCGATTTAGCCCAAAATACGATATCCTCCTTTCTCGTATTGTTCCGATATCGAGAAAAAATCAAGACAAGAGTATAATTCAAAAAACAAGGACAAGACTCTGTCGAGTGTCAAGACTCTTGATCAAGAATAGGGTTTTGATTAAATTGTTATAATTTTGACATAAATATTTGTTCGATACAATATACCAAGGTCTTTGGTCTCAAGTACACAGCTTTAGTTTTTACTAAAAAAGGGACCATTTCTTTTCACTTAAGAGAATGAAAGTAAAATCAATGTTAGAATAAAATAAACGTAGATTACTTGAATCCACTCGATTGGTTTAAATTTAATCCCTTACCCTAATGTTCGAGATTTGAAAGAAGAATTGCCCATTAGAATAGAATAGTTCAGCCAAAGGAACACATTTACGAGTAACTTCAGCAATACAGGAATAATAAATCTAGAAAACTTAGTAAAAATAGCGTAAAGTTTACGCCGTAAACAAATGCACTTTAGAAACTTAATCTTTAAAAGCATGCGAATGCATTTCTGCAAGTGTGTTATGATTAACGTTTTACTTCCGTAAGACTAGATTTTTTTTGAAAATACAGCACAGAATGAATGTGTTTTATAAGAGCGTATCCAAAATCGGACTGTTGGCAGCGAAATCCTAGAAACTTCTTTTTGGTAAATAATGTTAAACTATATGAAACGTTGCAAGCACCCTGTAAAAACATCGGCACTATTGTACACTAGAGCTATCTAGTTTACTAATTTCAAACTAGGTGTTTTGTTTGATTTTAAATTCTGTATCTTTAAAACATTATATTCTAGCAAAAAACTTTTTATAACATTTTTTATAGGGCTTAAAAAGAGCTTTTATTTAAAATATAATTTTTTGAAATCGGGTTATAAATATGTGAGATATGCTAAAAAAAACCTTTTACTGCTTTAAACGCCAATATCACGAAAACAATGCGTTTTAGGAAAACGTTGTTTATAACATTTTTTTACCAATTTAAAATTATCTTTTATATAAGTGCTAAATTAACCAAATACAATAATAATTGCCTTAATTAATTAATAAACAAAAAACGCTAAAAATAGGAGTTTAACCCCCTTACCCCCAATCGTTTACCCCCAAAATCTAATCAGCTCTTCGGAATACGATAAGAAACAATATGCAAAAAACCGCAAGTCGATAATATCGAGATATTATCTCATGTAGAAATGGAGTTAGAGAGTTTACACCCAGACAGACAGACAGACAGACATACGGACGCAATTTTTTTTTACTGATTCGAATGGTCTAAAACGTCGAGAAAAAAACGTGGTCAAAGATTTTCTCTTTTCGGCGAAGATTTCAATACATCGGCACTCTTAGTAGTACTAAGTGCCGATGTAATAATTATTGATGATTATAATAATCTGCAGAGACTCTGGCAAGAGCATAACTAATTTGCAAGTTATGTCAAATAATTTTTATAGTATTTTTTATACTGATTCCAAATATGTTTAAAGCAAAGCTTCATTCTTAGTAGTAGTAGTAGTAGTAGTAGTTTTTAAGTCCAAACAAATTATTTTTTTAGAAAAATCAATTTATAAACACATTTTGTTTCACCTATTGAACCTATATTGTATTATGTGATAAATTAACCTGCAAAATTTAATTAGATTATTAACATTTCATGATAATTTACTTACTCTATTATCACGCTAAACAGGGATTGGTTTTAGAATTAATTTCCAATTAATATTCACAACACCATCGATTGACGTACCCATAATGGTACATGTAACCCTTAGAAAGGCACATTACAAACTTCCAGTTCTGGTCAATTTTCATTGGGCATGTTTTCTGCCATTTAAATGCAAATACTCTTTTCCTCATTTAATATAGACCATCCAGAATAATAGTTATTTATGGTACTAGTGGGTAAAGTAAGATATTGCTCATGAGAAAATTAACCTGCGAGGCGTCAGCCAAGCATGTTAATTTTCGAGAGCGCAATATCGGTTTACCCATGAGTGCCATACAAGGTTTTATCCAATAAATAGCTTGGGAATTCATATTTTTATTAAACATTTTAATGACATTTACAAGAAAATAATTTGACAAGTGACAGTTGAGTGGGTAAAATAAATAATTATCCACTCAATAAAGTAAAAGCCACGCGGGGGTTATTATTGAGTTTATCTATTTAAAATAAATCTGGTAATTGACTTATTATCTGTATGTATTGGATAAAAGACTTTTAAAACCGACCAATCACAAACGCTTAACGGCTATTAAACCAAAGCTAGCTTTAATAAATAATAATAATAATTAAATTGTTTAACAAAGTTTGTTTATTTAGGAAATTATAAAATATAAACCCCTCGTTTTATGAATTTTGCCACTTTTTATTTCTGATAAATTTATTTTCTTTTCCTTATAAAATTCAAGAGTAAAGATATAAAATGCAGTTAAGATTCGCGTTGCATTCTACTCCATTTTGATAGCTCCATTACTTTTGTCTTTGTATTTGCAATTTTAAGTTGTTTCTTTCACTAGGTATGAATAACGTTTAACAGTGTTCCTGCTTGTGTAGTCTTATGCATACCTATTAACATCTAAAATATTTTCTGTTGCAAGAAAGGCTCTCACTTTGAGCAGTTTAAGAAAATATAGAAAAAATAAATTTAGTCATATATTTTTAAAAATAAAATTCTGAGAGTTTGAACTATATGATTCAATTTTTGTTTTCTTTAGTTTTGATTTCAGTAAAGTACTTATAAAAGATTACAAAATTTCCAAGCATACAGAAAAATGTTCTTTATATGCATTATAAAAAGTTACAAAATCTATTATTTTTGTCTGTTTCTTTAAAAGTTTCTTTTTTAACCTAGGTTAGATATGAATTAATATCTAACCTGCTTTTTTGCTTTTGGTTATACCTCATAGATGGCGAAACAATCGCCTTGTCTGTAAACGCTGTGGTTTGCGACTAAAATAACCTAACTTTTTAGTTTATTTCTACGAAAAACAATAAAAAGTAATATTTATTCATATATTATATGGTTCATACCGAGACTAATAATAGAAAATAACAACGAGCTACTTATTTAAATTATTATTTAGTTAAAATTTACAGTGACGTTAGATATCTGCAAAATTTCTGTAGAAGATCATTTCAAATGGCGAATTTTACGAGGTTATGTGTTATTTATTTATGCTTGTGAATAAAATTTTGTTCCAACCACATAAGAAATTGACATTTCCAACTCTCGAGATGCTAAGGCTAAGCTTCGGCCAAATAGCATCTGTCGAGTTGGAAATGTTTCATTTTCTTATTAGGTTAGAAATATACTATTTATTCGCTTGTTAGCCAAAGTGACATTTTAAGGTTAGAAATGTTAAGTTAGAAGTGATACTTTTGTTAAGAGTTACACTTTTGTTAAGAGTTCGTCTTTCGTTCTACTTTGGCGGGCTGCAGCCAAAATTCCTCCTCTGTCCATAGTGTGGTAGTTTAAAAACGTTACCTGATAAAAACAAACTCAAAACAGTTTTGAGTTATCCCTTAACGAAATACAAAAAGCTTTCAGAACGTTTTCGAACGTTGTACAGAGAAAAATTGGGTATCTTAAATTAAGAAAAAAAAACTTAGTTCCAGTTGGAACTAATTTGAACTGCGTTAACGCAGAGTGATAAAAGAGGGACCTTTACCTGTAGGATATCATAATTACATTTTTATTTATGTTGTGGTGTATTATTAGAAGTTAAATTTTACAGTATAGTACGGATTTCGCAGTGCGAAATAATAATAAAAATAAATGTCTGGGATAAAAGCACAATCTCAACGGGCCCGTTTTTTTTTCTACACTAATACAAATAAATTTAGATGTTTTGCTTCAATGTGAACCTTGTAAAAACAACTGTATAGGAGAGGCATTACTGCTATTACTATTACTTAAATTCAATTTCTTTTATCCTCTGTTATGGCAGCTTTAAATTGTTAATGTTCTACTTTTTTTTCATTTCTACAGATTAACAGAAAAAAACTAAAATTGGTGCCTAAAAACGTAATTTTTAGTTGATACATTCAGAAAATTAGTTGAAATATACAGAAATCTGCACTGTCAAAAAATTAAACTGAATATTCAGTTATAAATTGATAGGAAATCGGAAGTTGTTAACCTATACAATTGTACTTTAATTTTTGTTAAAAACATGCAAAACTTCATGTCCGTCCATAAATATTAAATTTTGTGACTTTTGTTGTGTTTTAACAAAAATTAAAATATAGTCACGTACTTTAATAGTTAAGGACGGACATTTTTTCTTTGGTTGCAATATTATTAGATTATATCTCCATTTTTTTATTGTTATAAGAATTTGTAATTCTTTTCAAACAATAAATATCTCTTTGAAATTCTGGAAATTGTAAATCTAAAGCTTTTAAGCCCTGCATAATATTCAGTGCATAATGTTGCACATTATCTATTGAAGTTGTCTTCGAAATAAGCACAACTAATCTACATTCAAGACAGAAACTAGCAGCGTCTTATCCGAATTAGATTTCCTATATTTAGGTGAGGATCTATAATCTCTAGTAATATGCATAAAATTTGACAGTACAAAACGAAAATCAGTAATATTCTATTGGATTTTGAGTTAAGTTATACTAATAACTACTTGCGTTATATAGATATAGAGTTTCCCTAATGGTTGACATGTACATAGAGAAATGATTACTTAAAACAAGTACATTGTAAAAAAGGCAATGCGATTTAATTACCGGCAAGCAATACCAGAATTTAAAAAAATATATAAAATTTTGCATCGTAATTTTAGAATATTATTATTAGTTAATTTTTTAAACTTAGTTTTAGGATAAAATTTTAATATTACTTTGTCGTCATAAAGTTAAATGGTAAATTAAAAAAAATAAATAAATAAAATTACTATAATTGTAAGCGCTAGGGATTTCGAAAGAAAACAAGTT
Source organism: Brachypterus glaber (assembly GCA_958510825.1). Lineage (NCBI taxonomy): Eukaryota > Metazoa > Arthropoda > Insecta > Coleoptera > Kateretidae > Brachypterus > Brachypterus glaber. Next base: position 1,337,016 of record OY294052.1, on the reverse strand, counting down.
TGATTGGAAAGATAAAATTTTTCGCTCACCATGTGTATGTTTTCTTCCTATTCTGGGGGTACCCCGCAGTTGCTGTAGTGCTGCTTGGTGCTTCGGTTCATGGAGGATTGGATTGGGTGCACTTAATTCAATTGTTCATTTTTGGAAGTATAAGCTAACCTAACAAACCGAACGCGTGCTGCCGGTTGTAAGTTTTCGTATCTCTCTGTCGTGGTCGCACGAATATTTTGTAAAGTCGCGTTGTATGCTAGGCAACCAGTTATACAGTAAAATAAATGCCTGGTTGCATACTTCAAGTTAATTAACTTTCTCTTTGTGTATGATGAAACTGATGATTAATCAGGTCCTAATCTGTATAGATTTTTTGATTCAATTATACCACAGTCAACGTCATATTTCCTCCATGTCCATGTTTGTGATACTATGTCCTAATTTTCAGGCCCGTTGTGGGAAATAATGAAATTATTTCGGGGACATCCCATTTTAATCTCGATTACCGCAGGATACATATACAATTAATCTTTTTTAATTTATGTGGCGGGGGTAGACCACGGTAGTTAGTAACTACTAATTGCAAAAGTGATCTATTCTCGACGATAATTTCTCGTGAAGGAAAAAAATTAAAATTGATAATTTTGTATTATTGAAAATAAGACATATGTGTTATATATAAACGAGTAAGAAACAAAAAATAAATAAAACAGAAAACAAAACAGTTATATCGAGATTTAACTTTGTTGCATCGAGGATAAAAACACTATTGGCTATAAAACATTTTGCAACAAATCACATTATGTAGCTTTTATTTTCTGTACCATACCTAAATATAAAGAATTTACTAACAAAGTATCAAAGCCTTTGTTTCAATCAATTTCCTTTATACATTTATATCATATGTTTTTAAAGAGCGTGAAAAAAACAAAAAAAATAAGCCACATTTTTAAATATTAACCCAAACCCAAAATGGCTGGTATTTTTATTTTTGCATTTTTTTTAATTATCTTAAAACCAAATCAAATGCAATGGAACAATTCAAATATAAAAGCTTTATTTAAAAAATGGCCAATGAAAAGAATAAACTGCGACTACGCCAAAGTTTAGACGGCAGATATCGAAACTTAAGTGCCACCCTTAAAAGTTAATTGAAGGCAAAAAGTTCTTTAAAAGCTCATAACGTTGAATAACTTTAATTCAGGCATTTCTTTCGTTTGGAAAATGAAAAGGGATAAAATTAAAATAAAGAAGTCGAAACCGATTAGGGGAAACTGACTCAAAATGATCTCAGTAAATGAACAAAAACCTTGAAAGTTTCAAAAACTTGTTAGAAAATCGATTTAATAACGCTACACACAGAAAAATTTTTACTTAAAACAAGTACGTAATAATCAGATCAAGTGGCTCAAAAGTCAAACGTTTTGCTTGATTAAAATTGAATACGTATCTTACTTAGACCAAGAGATTGACACTTGAACCAAGTATTATTATTTTAAAATTAGTTAAATATATTTTTATCAAGTATTTTTTTATACTTGCAACAAGAAAACCCTTGCTCTTCATTCAATGACAATGGATTTGGTTCAAAGAAATTCTAGCCTTGAAACAAGAGAATATGGCTATGAACATATCAAACGACACGTATGCTTTGTTCAAGGTATCTTTTTTTTTCTGTGGAACATTTCCCTCTTTTCGATCATTTTGAGCCACTCTCCCCTAAAATCTGGAAGTCAGGCAATATAAATTCAATTTGTTACAAAGCCGCTAGTTTAGACAGGGTCTTGTTTACCTTGATAGGTTTTCAATTAAAAACTGAAACGAACTGGAATTACAGTAACAATATTGCGATTATAGTTACGAATCATGCAACGAATACTGTAGTAAATGCTTTCTACTGACCAAAAAAAGAAACAAAAGAAGGAAAAAGTTAGTGAAAATTAAACCACAGATGTAGGTAAACACAATGGTCAGCGCTACATTTGGATTAAACAAAAAGAGAAGTTCTAGAAAGAGAGAAACTAGTATGTTTATTGTTATATTTTAAAATAAAATTATGCATATTTTAGGTAAAAATATCATTTTAAATTATACTATATTGTATTTTAAATTACCTGAAGGTGAGATATTTGTTTTTTTTTAATAAAAAACTATTTTTTTAATCTTTATAAAACATAGCTGTGTACAGTAAGTCATAAGTTCCATAGGGAAGTTAAGTTTGATATCCATTGATGATAGCCCATTGTGTGTGAAGATTTTGTAATTGTTTTTGTGTTTAGTGAGCTGTTTTATGTATTATTTAATAATGTTGCATATAATGCTTTTTTTCTGTTGCACTGTGATAAAATCCAAAAATAATATTTTTAGGGAATTTTCTTTTTTGGTTGGCAATGAAGACAAAAATATATGTTGTATTATAGCGATAACCAATAATACTACGAGGTATCTAGTGGTACCACAGTATCTCAGGGTTACCAATGAATCTAGTTAAAAGTGAAGCTAAGGGCATATCCACAGGCTCGCATAACAACATAGTACATAAGAATGCGATGCCGTGATTGGCTTAATGTGCCGCCATGTATCTTGTAAGCCAATCACTGTACCGCATTCAAAAATTTTAATTTTGACATATGCTTGAGCATAAGCAAATGTTTTTTCATGCCGGCAACGTTTAACCTACAGTTTAAAAAGTAAAATGAAGCGAAATATGACATATCATTAAAATTAATAACAGTACGCCAACGCTGTCTATTTAAATAAATAAGGAGCGTTCGGATTACAAGGCGAATGACTTTGTTTACTTCCTGCGGACACTAGACCATTACAGACAGTTCGTCATAATTGAATTACGCGGAGCAGTATTCTAGACTGGGCGACGACCACTGCTGTTATTTCCAGAGAAATTCTATACTATTTTGCCATGTGTAGTCACTAGTGCAAAACCAAAGCACAGTGGGATGCGGACGCTAAGATAACGGTCGCAATCAATTTTCATCAAGTTGCAGATAGGATTCTACATCACAATACATAAAAAACTAACAAAGGAACATATGCCCGAAAATAAGCCCTGAGGGAGCTATGGCGCTTTGAAGATTGACATGTTGAATGGGGAACAAAAAAAGCACCAATAAAATTTTAATGTTGCAGGGCGATTCTTTATTTAAAACTAAGCAAAAAAGTATTCTTCACCAAAACAACTAAATTAATTATTAAAGGAGTAATAGCCCTTTAAAAAGTAACATTTTTGGTGGCACAAAATTTTACTTCCTCTTAATTGCATTTTTTAACGGTTGTTACAGTGTTATATGACATTTTTTATGTATTTTTACTCAAGGAATCTATATTTTTTACCCAAAATCCAAGAAAAATACACATAAAAAAGTTTGGGCCAAAAATATGTTAAGGTGCACACATTTTGTCCGTCTAGATAGATTAAAAAAATAAATTAACATCAACTAATTGCTCTTATAAATACAAATATACTTGTAAGACCTATGTCCCCGTGCTTGTTTTTCATGTTTTGTGATGTAGAATCATCCTCTTTAAAATATTTCGTAAGACTGCGAACCCCGTGTAGATAGCTTGTCATAATTTAATTGCAACGAGTAGTATTTTAAATTACTATTGTTGTTAATTCCAGAAAATATGCCATTAGTTACCACTAGTTACACAAAAAGAGAGATACTGTAGGTTGGGCTAAATGTGACAGCCAGGGTAATTGTGATATGTCCTGTTATAATTCTTCTAAACAAGTTTAAATCCAATCGAAATTTTACGCGCAATATTTAATACTGTCAAAAACCTAATGCCAGAGTTGGATTGGATCTAAACTAGTTTAGAAGAATTATAACAGGATATGTCATAATTACCCTGGGTGTCACATTTAGCCCAACCTACTGCATGTCATCTAATGCTCTATATTAAATAAATTGTATTTTCAAGTTTTGTTGATAAAATATAGGTAGGTAGACCACTGCGCTGTGTTGAATATGCAAAAAAATAGGTTAATGGGACTTTTTAGTAGCAGAAGTACTATAGTATACTATTTATGTTTTGCTGATGTAATGTGCATCTAGATATACAGGGTATTACAAAACAAACTAAAGAATACAATTGCAATAACAACAATTAAATTCAAAAATTAATATTTAATGGTTAATAACGTTATTTTTTCCACCTGGTTAACGAAGGGTTAATAAGAGCTTATAAAGTTTTAAAATACTGTTTCTAAATGTTTCCTAATTAGGCACTAAGATATTTTTTTACTGGTTTAAAAGTGAAATGGCAATTAATTTAAAAGCAAAAGCTAGTAAAAGACATTTAGATTTAAATAAATCAATAATACATCAATAACTTTCGTTAATGGTGATTATATTCGTAGCATTACACGCGTTTTGATCTTTGTACTATTATTAAACTCATATTAGGGCACACTCATTATCCATAAATTACAAACTTCTTCATTTCCGACTCTAAAATAAGTTTGGCTTAATTATACGACGCCTTTAAAGTTCTAAAAAACAAATAATTTTAATTGCTATAGTTTACACAAAGACAATAAATAAGTAATGAGTACGTTTAAAACTTTATAAAAGTCAAATTCATTTAAAAATACTGAATTCTCTTCTATTAAAATATTTATAACTAGCACAAGATGCACTGTGCGGTTAATTATCTTTAATTAAAATCAGTTCTTTAAAAGAAAATTTCATTTCTATGCTTTTGTTATTTATACTGCAGTCCTAAGCAAGACGATTGTATTTGACATTAGGTGATGAGGTATAGGGATCAAAAATTTATAAAATTATGTTATTTAATAATTAAATGGTCCCTAAGTGATATTTTATTAGACTTTTAGAATAGATTCAGATGCGAGAAAAGTGGACGCTATAAGTTAGTGCTATAATATAAGATTCAATTAATAAATATTAAAAGTTTTGCACGGAAATATTCAGTGATAAACATAATCTGATATCTTTAATTGAAGAGTAAACATTCAAAAGGGGTTAACGTAATTTTTGGTGATTTGAGGGTTTTGCATGAAATTATTAGTATGATCATACTTGAAATAAATATGTCCAATAACGACAATCTTGCAGCTAGAAATTGTGGATGGCCTAACTTGCAAACTATTGGGCTTACCAAAAAAAATTAAAAGGTCCACTCCAATAGGTAATTAAAAATATTGGATCTGTCATTTTGAATTTTATAATTTTAATATCAGATTCAGCTTTAGCAACCCCGAAAAACTTCCAGTACCAATTTTTGTAAAAATAGCTCCAACTTTTTAAATTATGTCTGCCACATTGAATCCGCCATTTTGAATTTTAATTTTTTTTAGCGAACCCAAAGACTCCACAATGTAAAAGTTTAGTAAAAAACATGACGTTTCTCATAAATAAGTGCCTTTACTTGAAGTACTATCGAATATTAAACACTGTTTGTTAAAATTTCGATTTTGTTCCTCCTGAAAAATAGTGGCAATAAAGTTTAGCCCCTTATGAAGTTTCACTCTTTAATCATAAACTAAAAGCGCTGAAGTAAATTCATTAAAAAGGATTTCTATAAAGGTTAATAAATTATTTTTATTATTTATTTTCCCAGGATAATAATTTACGATTTTATGCGATAAATAAATGATATTATTGGTTTGTTTGCCATTAACTTTTTAATACAATATTGATCTTTGATTTTACGACTAAAACTAACACTATCGATAAACGATAAATAACCGATACTGTATTGTATTATTACAACTAGCAGCAACATCATATTGCTGTAAAGCAAATATAATGCAAAATAATAATAATAAGACAGAAAACAAGGATTCCTTGAACTAAGGACACGTGTCTTCCGATATGTTGAAAACAATATTCTTGTATTTCAAGGCTATAATTTCTTTGAACCAAAGTCAATGTCCTTGAATAAAGAGCGCGGATCTTTATTCAAAACCCCGTGCTCTTCATTCAAGGGCATTAACTTTGGTTCAAAGAAATGCTAGCCTTGAAACAAGAGAATCGTTCAGTATTAATTACGGTAACAAAGTCTTAGTGTATGTTGTTTCTCAAAATAGTAAAAGAACTATTTCGCTGCATTTTAAGTATATTCCAGCAAAACACAAAATTGATTAAATGCATTCAGCAATAAATAATTCCGTAATAACCTGCCCGTAGGCACTTGAATCGTAAAACTACAACGTTTGGTAATTAATGGCTCCTGCAGGAGAAAACAATTTGTGAGAATGAATATTTAGTAAACGTTTTCTGTATGAAAATAATTTAATTTTTCTACCAAAATAGGTTTTCATTTAATAATAATATTTTCATTATTATTTTAACAATCACATGCGCGCGATTATTACCAATGAAATAAAAGAAGTGTACGCGTATAGTGGACGCCATAGATCCAGTAGAATGTTTACGTATCCAGTATTTTCCAGTAACTAATCAACTAAAAGGTCCCCGGCAAATAAAAAAATCTATTTTTGTAGAGCAGTGTTATAGATCTAAAACAGCTTTGTTTTTTCGAATCGGACGGATCTGTGTGTACATTTAAAATAGGGGATGCAAAGCTATATTAACTGCATCGTTATTACAATTACCAGTGATAATGATTATATTATTTTTAGTTTAACAAAATCATAAATCTAACTATAAAGGTGTGATTTATATACTTGGTTTAAATATAGAACGTGTATTATGTAGTATGGGACCGTCAAGTATTACGTCACGCAAATTTTTATCATTTTGGAAATTATTATTTTGTTGGCAGAAGTATTTTTTTTTAATAATTCCACGCTACTTTTGCTCCTTCTATCACACTTTATGATTATGAACGGCAAAATGGGAAGGGCATGTGATCATGTGACAAATTTTTAACTAAAGTTATTTTATTTAAAAAATTTCAGTGTATATTTTTTAAAGCTATAATGTTTAAAAAATATAATGATATTTCTGTTCCTTTATCATTCATAAAAAATAATAATGATGCATCTAAACGTGACACTTAAATAGAAGGGAAGTTCTTTAACATTTTCTTTTGATACAACATAATTTGTGTCGCGCAAGGAGTGATTTCCTTTTCATAAAAATAGAATGAATGGAAACATATTGACACCTTTAATTTTTAGATAAATACAGGGGAAATAAAAAGTAATTATTATTTCCCCTGTATTTATCTAAAAATTAAAGGTGTCAATATATTTCTTATGTTACTTAAAGTAAAAAATATTGGTTGTCTTGTTACCAGATTTTTTTTCTGTGTATTATTACTGTATCTACAGTGGATATATTTTGGCAATTCTCTGTATTTTTCTACCAGACATAACTTTTTAATGTTTTAACATTAAAATGTAAAAAATAACAAAAATTTTTGTTTAATTTTATACTTTTCTTAAATCTTTTATATTAAGTCAACGACTCTGTCAACATTTTCGTTGCCAAAATGCACTGGCTAAGTTAATGGAACATTAAACAAACTAGTTTAACTTTTATTAAATTATGTATATTGTGACATTCAGATTTAAATTAAAAGTATGTAAATATAATGTAATTGACCTTTTTTATGTTTTTTTTTGGACTTTTGTTATTATAATATAGTTTAAACAGACCAAAATATTTTACGAACAAAATCAATAAATAATTAAGTACATTCTGCATAAATTTTAATACTTAATAAAGTTAGGGTTTTCCACTAATTAAAAACTAATATAAAAAAACTGTCAGTATTTACAAAACTTTTAGTTAGCTAGCATTTTAATTTTACTAAAAAATAAAAGTTATATTTTATATAAAATGAGTTTTGTTTATACCTGTTTAAAAGAAGTAATTCTGCAAATCTGAATATATGACAAAGTTCTTTTTTTTTTGTTATTTACACATTATTTTCATTTTTAGCAATTTTACAACTTTATAATACAAAATTTGTACAATTAGGAACAAGAAATTTGACATGTAAAGTATCCCCCACATCCCAGGTAAAAATCCGAAACTTTACCTCTGACCCTTCCTAACCCCCTAAATATAAAAAAGTCCAAAAATTGACCCCATTAATTGGGGAGAAATTAATACACATCAGTAAAGAGATAACTACTTTTAGTTTTTAAATAATCCGTGCGAAGAAAGGGCTTTACGACTAGTTTTGTACATAGCATTAATGATAAATTTAAATAATTAAGCACGCAAAAGTTAATAAACAAATGCATAATATTTCATTTATTTTCTATTAACCTGTTCTCAAATTGATTTAAAATATAATTATTTAAAAAGTTATTTATTTTAATTAATTTTAATGTTTTATTTTATTTAAATTTAATATTGTAATATGTAGTACAGCAGTGCCAAATTTCTTTATAGATTTATATAGTTTGCCGTCTATAAGGGAACGTTCAAGTATTACGTAACGAAAATTGTACCAAAATTCATACACTTCATACCCCGGTTCTCGCGTTATTATAGAATATAGAGATTTCATATTTTGGCTACCCCCCCCCCTAATAGAGGGTGTGTTAGGGGGGTAGCCACAATATGAAATCTTTGCAGCCTTGAATAATGCGAGAACCGAGGTATGAAGTGTATGAATTTTGGTACAATTTGCGTTACGTAATACTTGAACGTTCCCTAAGGCACTAAACGTTATTTTTTCACTACCAGCCTAAAAGCACATCTTTATTACTGTTCTTTTCATTGGTAGAAATATTATTTCTCTACCTATGACGTCAGAGGTTCTAAAAATAATGAAATCGCACCATGGTTAATAATGAATTTTTATTCAGCTGTTTTGGCATCTGACGTTTCACTTAATTATTAAATCACATTGCTATTTACAAGTGTCTTTAGGCACCAAATTTATTTATTGCATGATAAATTAAAAAATATTAACTAAATTAGCACCTATAAAAAATGTTTTACAAAAAAACACTTCAAAAAGTGAAAATCATTGGTCCATCATATTCAACCATAGATTATACAACCCATATATTACCGTAAGGATCATAGATTACTAGAGGTACAACCCCCATATATTGATTTTTGAGGCAACAGATTCTCCCTCACAGTTTTCGCCTGCCCTTATTTCTGGGGGAGTACCAGAATCATCACTTTGCATTTCACTTTCCATTTTTATATATTTTTTTACACTTAACACGGAAACACTTTCTAACTTAATAATTTTAGCAGATCACCAGAAAATTCCTGCCAGAAATGTCAAGTTATTCATTTGTTTTTTTAATGGCCGCGAACGACCAGCGTGATATTTTAAATTTATAAGCTTTTTCATTAAATTTTAGTAAAATAAATAAATAGCTAATTAATTGTACTGGTAGTGAAAAAAATACTATATTTTCCACGTGAGTGAAGATTTAACATTTTAGACCGCGTCTTGCGGGCTTCGCGCTAGCGCGCTCATCCCGCAATTTGACGCAGGTCAAAAATGTTAAACTTCTCTCACTTGGTAAATAATATACTATTTATTTATTATTCTTTATTGTAAGAAAAAATCGTATAAATAAGATTTTTATCCAATAGATACAGATAATGAGACAATTACCAGCTTAATTTTAAATAGATAAACTCAATAATAACCCCCGCGTGGCTTTTACTTTATTGAGTGGATAATTATTTATTTTACCCACTCAACTGTCACTTGTCAAATTATTTTCTTGTAAATGTCATTAAAATTTTTAGTAAAAATATGAATTCCTAAGCTATTTATTGGATAAAACTTTGTATAGCACTCATGGGTAAACCGATATTGCCCTCTCGAAAATTAACCTGCTTGGCTGACACCTCGCAGGTTAATTTTCTCATGGGCAATATCTTACTTTACCCACTAGTACCATAAATAACTATTATGATTTGCTTATTAAAAGTTTTCAGTCCTTCTCAAAGAATATGCACTGATGTCAAGATTTTTAAAGAAAATATGTTTTTCGCGAGCGAAATTATCTTTTTTAATTCAGGGATTTTCTTAAAATGTAGTTTTAATAGTGCTTTTCTTAAAAAGACTTTTACTATCCGAATGTTTTTTCTCGTTATGTTTCTTGGACAAAGAAAAAGATGCATCCTGCACGTTTTAATAAACTGTTGTTATTGTTATATCAAGATATTTTTCAACTATAAAGTGAAAAGCAAGAAGTATGAATGATGTACTTAATGAAAAATTCTCTATGGCTCAAAAAATAAATGAAAAAATGCAACTGCAGCACATTTTGTTAGATATTAAACTTTTATGATATTTATACTATGTATAACATTATATTTATTTTTATTACATATTTTTGAGCGCTGAATTTGAAAATGAAAACGCTAACCCCTAAAGGACCTCACACCCTTCTGATGTAAAAGTGATTCCATTCCGATTTGGCTGAATTTTGGATGTGCTGTAGTTCCCGATATTCTAATCTAATCTAAAAGTGTCCAAGGGCACAAATCCCAAAAAGCATTGTAGCGCTATTTTCCTATACAATCAACATGGGCGTAACACTCCAAAATGACCCCCCCCCTCCTAGGAGCGTTACGTAATACTTGAACGATCTCCTACAGCATTTTGAAAATCTCGAAAATCGCGGTGAAGAAAAGTCGTTTCGGTCAACAATGGCTGAGATTTGCATGTACATATTTATAATCAAAAGTGTCTTCGGACACAACTCCCCAAATTCAATGTTTAGGTGCTAGAGGACTTTGAAGACCTCGAGCTTGCTTCTCCAATATTCTTCTTTGGGGTTTTTTGAAAAAAAAATGGGGGTTAGCGATTTTTTCACAACCAAACAAATTTGGGTTTTCAGTGCCCTAAAATACGCAAAAAAAATATACTCTGGGTAAAAGTAATTGACGTTTTTTATATTTTGCGGGCCTGTGTAATTGTTATTAATTATGAGTAAACTTTGGTAAGTTTAACTAATTTTAGTGGTTAGCAATACCTTTGAGGTATAACGTTTTATTAGCTTGCATGTAATAATATTACAGTATACTGAAGAGATTTATTTTACAATGCGTGGTTTTTTACCACCCCATAACGCCCTATAATATGAAATGTCAACGATAAAACATTGTGCATTTTATTTGTATTTGAATGTCTGGCATCTTACCAAGATATATTTTTTTATTTTCCTTTTCTTTTCTTTTAATTTTCTTACATTTTAGTGACTAAGACTTACTCTGCTTTTTTTCGAAAAGTTTCAACATCCGTTGAGAGTTCTCATTTTTTTTTTAATTAAACTGTTTGTCTCTGAGTTGTCTTATGAAGTTAAAACAATTAACAATTTTTGACTTTTTAGTTTAATATTAGAAGCTATGGTCTAAAATATTTTAATAAAAAAAAAAAGATGTAGCAAAAAACCACAAAACAAAGTTTTTAACGTTGCCGGCTATTATGAAAAAACATATCCGCTCAAAAATAGTACTAATACACAGAAAAAAAGGATTCCTTGAACCAAGGACACGTGTCTTCCGATATGTTCATGTTAGAAGCCAGATTCTCTTGTTTCAAGGCTAGCATTTCTTTGAACCAAAGTCAATATCCTTGAATAAAAAGTACGGGTTTTTGAATGAAGATCGGCGCTCTTCATTCAAGGACATTGACTTTGGTTGCCTTAAAACAAGATAATATGGCTTAACATATCGAAAGACACGCGTCCTTGGTTCAAAAAAACCCTTTTTACTATGTATTATAAATTAAGAGTAGATATGACAACTTTAAAAAGTTTTCCCTTTGGGAGGGACAGTTGCTGCTGTGTGCTAGTTGAACGAGCCAGAAAAATAATATTTTTCTGGTCGAGGCAACTAGATTGTTTTTTTCGTGTTCTTTTTTTCTTGTATAATGTACTAATAGGCATGTGTTTAAGCAATCAGTACCACTTTATAAGGTATACTCAATTTAATATTGTTATTATAATTGAGCTCCATATACATTGTATATTATACATGTAAATTATCTGTGTACATAGATCAAGTCATCCTAAATTAAATAACATAATATCCGCAATTGGTGATTGTTTCAAACGATCCAGGAAGGTGGAGATTTAGTGTCACGTTAGGATGGGTCAAAAAATAACAAAGAAGTCCTTTAAACTAAATTAGATACAATGAAAATAAATATATAGCCGTGTCACTCGGCGACGGAGAATCATAGTCGTATTAATGGTGCAGGTCGCTTGCAAAACAACTCTACACTACGATATTTCAAGAACGCTTTGACACAGAGACTTAAATATTGGACCAAAGATTTTCAACGTGGCAGAAAACTTTTGGTCACAGTTTCAAGTTGTCAAAGCGTTCTTGAAATATCTTACTGTAAAGTTTTTTTGCAAGCGACCTGCACCATTAATAATACTTTAGATGTCTTGCCCAGCATTTAGTTGAACAGGAGACGTCTTAGGGGAAGAGATGACTTGAATTTTGAGGTTTTTCTGTTGACTGTTACAATTTTAAATGTATACTAAGTGGTAATACATATAATTTTTACTTGTAGGTTTATTTCCAACAATGGAAGGCATAGCGTAGTGGCTAGCGCGTATGTATAGCAAGCCTACTAGCGTAGGTTCGATTCTCACTGGCGCCGATTTGCCTTTTTCAGTTAATTAATAATTGAAATTTGGCGAAGGAGATAAGTGAAACGGACACTCCCTAGAAACTGGTTCGAAAGTCAGTATAAGCCGGTGGTTCCCTCTACTACTAGCCCACACAAGTCCTGGACTTAGGGGATGCTTAATTAAGTAGAATAGTACGAGGTTTAACAAACAAACAATTTCCAATAATACGTTCTATGTATTTTTAAAATGAGTATTTTTCCCAGCCTATTTCACAGTTTAAATTTCAAAATGACTCACTTAGGATGTAGGTATATCTACTTTTAAAAAGGGATTTTGTTGTAATTTTATACCAAGGATTATGTTTTTTCATTGTAAAAAGTACAACTGATACTTTTTTAATTTAATTTTCTTATAGAACTCTGCTGGAGCTTTGATGAATAAAAACCGAATAAAAACTTTTTATCCAATACATACAGTAATAAGACAATTACCAGCTTTATTTTAAATAGATAAACTCAATAATAACCCCCGAGTGGCTTTTACTTTATTGAGTGGATAATTATTTATTTTACGCACTCAACTGTCACTTGTCAAATTATTTTCTTGTAAATGTCATTAAAATTTTTAATAAAAATATGAATTCCTAAGCTATTTATTGGATAAAACCTTATATTGCCCTTACTTTACCCACTAGTACCATAAATAACTATTACTGGTTTGTTATGTTACATTTTTAAGCTTACAGGTGAATCTCTTTATAATATAACTTTTTTTCAAATGTTCTATGGACATTCCATTTACTTTTTTGGCTGATGAACCTCCTATTATTTAATAACAGTACTAGATCTAGTAATTCTAATAATTCTAGTAATTCTATAGAATTTACTGAAAATTTTTTAAGATTTATAACTCTGTTTTATGACAAAACTATGCTAACTTTATGGCTTAAATTAAATAGACACAAGTTATATACATAATTTTTTTGAATATACAGGGTGATCCATAACTGGCATGCCAATATTTAAGAGGTGATTCTAGATCCAAAAATATAAAAAAAGTTCCTATAAAGGTTGGTCCGGAAATGAGGCCTAAGGGATCTAGGGCCCTTTAAAATTGTAATAAAAATAAGGTTTTTAATTAATAACTCGGGTACCGTTTAAGCTAGAGCGGCGAGCTTTTGCATGTATACTAGTATTAATAAGGGCAATAAGTTTATGTTAATTTATTTTTTTAATTTATCCAGAGGCGTGCCCAGACGGACAAAATATATGAGGCTTAAAACATTTTTGCCCCAAACTTTTCTATGTGTATGTTTTTTGGATTTGTTGTAAAAAATATAGATTTCTAGAGTAAAAATACATATAAAATATCATATAGTGTAACACTGTAGGAGCAACCGTTATCAAAAAAAATGCAATTAAAAGGAAGTAACATTTTGTGCCACCAAAAACGTTACTTTTTAAAAGGCTATTACTCCTTTAATATTAAATTTAGGTGTTTTGGTGTATAATACTTTTTTGCTCAGTTTTAAATGAAGAATCACCCTGCAGCATTAAAATTTTATTGGTGCTTTTTTTTGTTCCCCATTCAATACGTCATCTTCGAAGGGCCGTAGCTCCCTTAGGGCTCATTTCCGGACCAACCTTTATAGAAACTTTATTTCATATTTTTGGATGTAGAATCACCTCTTAAATTTCGGTACGCGAGTTCTGGAACAGGCTGTATAATAAACTATTCAATTTCATTTTATGAACAACTTGATTTATTAACAAATATTATTTTTATAGAGTTGAATTTCCAACATTAGTCGCCACAAGCATACCCGAGTTCTACAATTTAGAGTATTGATACACTTCTAAAGTAAGTATACTTACGAATATTCGAAATAACTTATGTTTAACAAAGTTAAAATAGTTATTCACTCGCGTAGCGTATTCTATTTTTCTTGCAGAAAGATTAAACTTCGTTTCATTTAAAAAATAGGTTAATATTTTGATTTAATGTTCTTTTAGGTCTTGATTTTACCGGATTTAATTCTTACAAAGGTTTTAAATTTTACTTTACATCAAATAAAAGTCTTTTATTCCTTGACACTCAATAAGGAAAATCATTATTTAAAGGATTCCACAGAAATATATTTTTCCTATCATCTAGGTGAAATTTTTGGCTTTCATAGCTACCTATGAAAACGACAAATGACATGATTTACAGAGTAAGAAGTGTCATTTTTTATACGCGTGCGAAATAATATTATAAATGTGTGGAAAAGTAAAGCTATTAAGTTTTTTTTTTAATATTACCATTTTATAAGACGTTTTTCTATTACATTTTTTAAGTAGAGGAAATGCGCCTAATTTCGGATGGTTTCCAAATTTCGGATAGTAGTGTATTTAAGATACTGTCTGCAAAAATAAACAGAAACCTACTTTTATGTGAAGCCAAAAGTCCAACTAAATCCGTCCTGTAATATGATAACGGTAGAGCTTCTCCCCTTTAAATGGCAGCACAAATCGTTTATATTGCAAATGGCAGTTTTGTGCTCAGTTGCATTATTATGCTTGTTTATTTTATAAATAATCGTTATAAAAGTTCGTGATTCTGTCTTGGGTAAGTTATGATGTTAGTTAAGTTGATCCACTATTCATAATTAAGCAATTTGAAAACGTAAACATTCTACAAATTTCTAATCTAAAAAGCAGAAAGTTGCCTAATTTCGGATAGACCATTTTTGTGCATTTGATTCCCAATTTCGGATATCCGCAAGGTAATTATTATTCAGGATAACCAACCATTAATTATTATTTTTATAATGATACAACAAACTAAGATAAACAATTTTGAAAAAACGAAAAATACCTAAGATACTAAGATATTCGAAATTGGGAATCTAAAATTATAGTTCCTATAGTATTTCATAGAAAATCGCTTAATGATTAAATTACGTCTTAAATGTGAAGGAATAACAAGAAACATAAGCAATGGGATCCAGATCTACTCTTGAAAAATTTTTTTCAGATATGTCCGAAATTAGGAGCCCTTTTTCAAATGCACTAAAATGCGCTGATTTTTTTAACCGTGTTTTTTGGAAAAAATAAACTGTAATAAAATTGCTTTTATAATAAATCATGGTTCGCTATAATAAGTTGTATCTGGTTATATAAAAAAAAATATCAAAAAGTAATACCGAGTATTAAATATTGAATACATTGTAAATGGTATCCGAAATTAGGCGACTTTCCTCTATCTAGATATATAGTTTGTCTGCTTTTCCACTTTTTTATTGTTATTTTGATGAGATAACAATAATTTAAATAAAGAAAACCTAACTAATTCTAACTGTCAAAGTCTAATCTAAGAAAACAAACGAAGAAGACCAAGGTAAACTTGAAATGATTTATCAATTTATTAATGATGAAGGACAAAGTTTTTTTTGGAATAACTAAAGTACCTTTTAGGAATAACTAGTAACTTGATTTTTCTAGTTATTCTAGGGCACTCCTTATTTTAAATTCATCCTAATCTTATTAACACTTTCCTATTGTAAAATGTTATATTGCTTATTACGTTTTTATATTTCGAGTTTTATTGGATTTTTTTATATTAAAATTTAATGCTTAGCTATAAAGAAACGTGAGGTTTTTGATGTAAATTACTGAAGCAGGCGTAAAAATTTAATAATCCACATTTGAATAAAATTAGGCAATAACATAAAATTGAATCATTTTTATGTAATTGCAAATCAATCGTCAATTTAGCTAATTTTTGAATAATTGATTACATTTTTGTTAAAAACATGCTTTTATTTAACTTACTTGCTCTGTAGATATAAATCTATCTTTATAGGTTAAATCTTCTAATGAATTTTTCACACATTAAATATAGCGGTAGGAAGGTAAAATTTAGCACTATTACGTATTTCTGAAGAAAATACAACAATACAAAAAAAAAAATCTTTAAAAATTAGCATGCAAACCCTCGTAAGTTAATAGTAGGTATAGGGTCGGTTAAGGCCAGTCCCCTCCAATTTCCATCTATGCCACGCCTCTCGCTCCTGATTGGTGGAAATTCAAACAGGCGGCTCCCAGTGGCGGAAAATTCAAAAATTCAAAAATACAGCTCTCTTAATTACATTAACAGCCCTGTTAAAAGAGCTCTGTTAATTACATTAAGAGCTATGTTAATGTAATTAAATTAAAAAGCCCTGTTACTAATTTTTACCAGCTCTGTCTTAACAGAGCTGTATTAACAGAGCTGTTTTAACGAAGCTGTTTTGATAGAGCTGTTTTAACAGAGGTTTTTTAACAGGGTTGATTTTTTTCAATTCTTGAATTTCCCGCCACCGGAAGCCGCCATTTTCAATTTCCACCAATCAGGAGTGGGGGCGTGGCCCAAATGGAAAGTGGAGGGGACTGCCTCGACCGAACCTATACCTACTGTTAATTATAATTATTATAACTTACTTGTTTTAAGGAAAAATCAAAACTGGTCCATACTTACCTAAAACAGAAAGAAAACAGTAATTAGTAACTAAACATTAATATACCTAACCTAAAACTGTTTATTTTATAAAACTATCAGTTAAATAAAAAAAAACTGTTTGACTAGGTTCTCCTTATTTCAGCCAACGAGGCGGAAGATATTCTATTTATTTTAACAAATGCAAATATTTTCATTATAATTCTTTGCAACCGAGTATAATTAATTATATTTTTGCAGTATTACAAGTAGTAAGATATAACGAAGCTATGACAAGAATAATAAAATATTTAAAATGCACTAAAGCTTTGAATATTAATCAATTTTAACCTGTCATCATTATTCCTAATGATTTACGCCGTTTATTGCATACATTCTGAATCTCACATTTAATTGAACTTCTGGTTTTTCATACAGGGTGTGTCTTAGTTATAAACTATTTTTTTTCGGTGGAATTCTTGGTCAAACTTTGTTTTTAATTGGCATTAGTCTTATTCGAATAAAATTTTTTCTTCTCAAAATTCGCTTTAGGGAACACCATGACTCGTTTATTTATTTATGTTTAAATTTATGTTATTAATATGAATATACTAATTAAAAATAAACAAAGCAAAACAAAACACAGTAATAATGTAATAATTTATTTACCATGCAAACTATATTTTAACATTGATTTATTACATTCTAATTTTTATAAATAATAATAACAGAGCTTTATTAGCAGATGGCTAAAAATTATAATAAAATAATTAATTTGTATGGTCATAAATTTAAAATAAATGAAAATTAATGAGGGAGAGACTATTCATACACACAGTGTCATTTTAAGGTTTTTAAGGTATGTTTTACGTCAGAAATATACTTTTTCTGTTCAAGCGAGGGTGGGCACAACCCCCATTATCATAAAAATCGCCAAAGCTGCGGAAAAACCAATGTAAATTAACGATAAAAAAGTTAGGTTATATTTAGATATGCAGTGTATATCTAAATATAACCTAACTTTTTTATTATACACCAATCCTAGTCAATTTTTTTTATGAAAAGCTAACATTAAGTAAAAATTTTTAGTGATATCATTTGAAGTGTATAACTATATTCTTCTTCTTCTTTTCTCTTATTGTTGTAACTTTCTCATTAAACCTAATAAAAGCAAATATTTTAACCATTAGTCAATTACGGTTTGTATATTTCAATTGTATCTACTTGCACTTTTTCATGGAACTGTACGTTTTTTATCTTTTTATGTTGGTTCTTTTGATATTGGTATTCTAAAGGGATCCAGTCATCCAATGGCTTACTTTTAAAAGACAACTAAAGAAGGTTTGTTCAAAATTTATTAAAATCTAAAAATCTTTAAAGAATGCAAATTGAAAAAAAAATAAACCAATGAAACTGACACCGCCTCCCCAATACTAACTTTCGGAACCACCCCTTAGCCATTGCTCCCGAAAAAAAACGAGTGATCTGCCTTAGTTGGGACACCCGGTATAGTAAAAATATGGTAATAAATTATGACTAATATTTCTTACAACTAATTTTATTAAAAAATAATCATCACAAACAAAACCTGTGTATATTACCTTTCTGATAATATCACATTATGGTTTTAATTATACATATTAAGTTAGTGTTTATTGCCTTATAAACTAAGAGATAAGAGTTAAATTTAACCTCACGTTGACCTCTGAAGTAAATGTTAACACAAAACGTATCTTGTATAAGATAGACGAGATTTTTTCCTTCTTTATTTATGTAAAAAGAAGTGCGCTTATAAAGATAAGAGCACCAAGTACTTCGTCGGCTTTAAGAATATGAGTTGCCTTGGAAAATATCATAAAACGAGGAAATTTATATAAAGATTTTCATATAACAATTATATTTCAAATATTAATGGGTTTAAAATTAAAAAAATATATTAATTATAGACCAATCAGAATTAAGAATCTCCGACCAATCAAATACGTTTAACAGCGATTAAACCAAACTTAGCTTCTGCTAAGAACGATTAAACCTTTTGCTAAAATTTAACAGCGATTAAACCGTTAAAGTTTATTTATTTAGAATAATCTTAACATAAATTTTATGAATTTGATGTACCACCAGGTGGCTCCTAAACATTATAAAAGTTAAGAAATTTTAACTTTTGATATACACTGTATGCTGAAAACGTGCTTGTATTTCATAAACATAATTTACCTTGAAAACTCTTTTTAAAAATATAGGTTAACTTCGTTTTATATCTGACACAGTTTATCTGACGCTTAAGTGCATTCAGTGATAAAAGTAATTTAATTTTCTTTATTTTATATTAAACAAACAAATTAAATTATGTTAGGTTGTATAAAAACAAGGTTTAAATATCAACATACACTGTAAAACTAAATATAAGTAGAGAAAAAGATGCAAGTCGCTTGCAAAACAACTTTACACTACGATATTTCAAGAAATCTTTGACAGAGAAACTTGAAATTTGCAACAAATATTAAAAACTAATTTTTTGTCTGTTTTGGAGAATATAATAAATTACCCTGCTATACATAATATCTTGCCTTACTAGAAAGAACAAATTTATAGCAAACTCAGGAGAGTCGTTTCGCTTTTTAACAGATTTTAAAGTAAATCTGTTTTGCATGTAAATTTATCGATCAACCTATCAATATTTACTTAGCAAAATAAAGACAAATTACCTTCGGATACATTTTAAATCCGATAAAATATGACAAAATAAATAAAGTATCAAAACCACTTCAATTTTTATATAAAACATTTCCTGATATCTTTGTCACTGGAGTGACTCCGAAGATTTTTCCCGTAAATTTGAAAATGATAAAACATCGAAATACAATTTTTATTTAAAACCTCGCTTAAAACATTCTTATTATTTGGATATTTTTTTTGTTACAGGAAAATCTAGTATAGTATATTCTATAACTAGTATGGAATAGACAATATTCCGCGAGATCGGAAAATTTGTCATACGAGCCGGCAGGCGAGTATTACGGTCCCGCGAGCGCGGAATGACTATTCCATACGTGTTGTAGACTATACTTTTTCTTCGACTGCAAATATGAAACGCTGCATGGCTTTAAACTGCGGACAAGGTTAAAAACAATATTTTTTGTGACTCGACTTTGTAAATGCAACAAAACACATATTTTTAAATAAAGCAATTAATGTTATAATTTTATCAAATCAGTACTTAAAAAAGATTTTTATTTAATTTAGAACATATTTACAAATTATAATGCAAAAATTGAAGGTTATGTCAGATTGTTGTGACAGATATCAGGTTTAAATATTTAACAATAGATGGAGCAGTTTTAATTTTTTGAACTAAATTGATAAAAAACTGGTCAAATATTAAGAAAAACTAATAAACTTTATGTAATATTAACGCAAAACTTTAAATTGCATTAAATTATTCAATATTTCATGGTAATATATATATATATTTTTGGTCTTTTTGCTACAGTTTTCTTTACTTTTATAAACAAGAGATGGCACTACATGTGCTCATTCTAACACTTGATACGGAATATTTATACCGTATCTAGAGCTAGAATGGATTAATTCTGTTTGAAAAGTGGGTGTATTTGACTGTAATTATTCGGTAAACCAACGTTAGGTATACCAAACATTGCTTAGGATTTTACGTGCTTATATTAGGATTTAACTAAAAAAAAAACTCAAAAATAGATTAAAAACTGCTTACTAATTTAGTAATACATAAGGTTAGTTTATGTAAAAATTAATGAAGTGAACTAGAAATAAAAGTAGAACCTCTTTTAAATCTTCATGGCTTGTTCTAATATTTCATTTTTAGCTTTTTTAACGTGATTTATTTAATTTGGTCTATAATTAATTAAGTTTTGTTTCCACGCCGATAGATTAAGTAGCTTAAACTGTGTGGTATTTTTAACCATATTTTTAAATACGTTGACAGAGTTATATGGTATTTACAAATTACAGATCTCTACATGAAAATCTGAAGTGTGAACACAATATACGAGTAATAAACAAGTGTTCCAAGGGGGTGGAGAACCTGCAGGTCTAATAAATTAAATTATTTTGTTTTTTAAAAGATAAAAATCTAGATTTTCAGAAAGAACAAAAATTTGAGCTATTTTTACAAAAAAAAAGGGTGTTTTTGACGTGCTGATTCCACGTAAGGTTTTTGGATAGGATAATGCCTAGATATTTAACATGATTTTCCCAGTTACTGTCTTGGTCTTCTATTTCATTTTGCTATATCTCGGACCGTTTAAAAGTTAAAAGAGGAGGAGTGGATCTGACACACACCGTATAAAAATCACAGAAGAATAAATGTGGGTTTAGAGTCGCTGTAACATTAAAATATACAATGTTGTTATAAAGCTGATTGAAAATATATTTATAGTGCTGATACTGCCCTTCAAATTGAATAAACTTGCTAAGAAAAGTTTTTAAATTTTCGATGTGTGCATTTTGAAAACTTTTAAATTTCTTTTTCATAACACAAACTTATAAAATACGGTTATATCTACCTACAATAAAGTAATTTAATGTAACACAAACTTTCTAGCGATATAAACCGAACAAAATATTAAGATCAACAATCAAAAACCATTTATTCAGTATATTGTTATTTTAAGGGAAAAGTTTGGTGCTAATTCAATTTGGGTTACTCAAAACTCTTTTACTTTCATGTTTTCAACACAAATTAAAAATTTACCAAATTTAATAATTTTAAACTTAAGAAAGACAAATGTTAATATGTACAATGTACACATTTTAATATTTGCAGGTAGCTTTTATTTATCTTTTACTTTTCCCAAAGAAAGTTATAAAAACATGTTTTACATGCGAGAAATTAATTCTCTCCACCTCCATTTTATAAAAAATTGATAGCTTGCCAAATATATTTTAAATCAATTAATTATAATGGTAGAGGAGACTATTATAACCTCTTACTCTTATATCCCTCGATGCTACGCATCTCGGGATATAATACGCTTGGCTATAAAAAATGTCTTCTTTACCTTGGTATATAATTACTATATTTCGTGTTAAGATGCAAGTCGCTTACAAAACAACTTTACACTACGATATTTCAAGAGCAATTTGAATGTACAAATTTCTTTGTTCCAAATTTCAAGTCGCTGGGTCAAAGCGTTTTTGAAATATCGTAGTGTAAAGTTGTTTTGCAAGCGCCTTGCATTAAAATATGAAAAAAACTTGGGTTATATGAAAGTTGAGCTAAAAATCGTTTCCAGACCACCCCGAACTATATTCTTTTTTTCCCAAAGTTTTTGTAGGTGGACTTATGATGTTTTTGAAATAAACAATTCATAGATTGGGGCTGTCCATATATAACGCAATTTTTCAAAAAAAATTGACCCCCTCCCCCGCCTGTGTAACAAACTGTTACGTTTACCAACACCCCCCCTGTGTAACGCGTAACAATATAAAATTTTTTTTTCGCAATAAATTTAACTGTATTCTCACTATTGATTCGTTTTTCTCGATAAAACAAACATGAACCTAAAATATAGTATAACATAACTTTAAAAAAAAATTACACGAAAAAATCACTCAAACTTTAAAAAAATATTCATAATCAATATCACACAGAGAATAATACTAGGTACCTCTATTGACACTGAGTGTCACATATAACACGTATATTGTTTAGGCACAGGTACACAAAATAGTACACACATTGGTGTTCTGTGAGTACACATTCCGCGCGAAAATGTATCATCGCCGATGGTTCATCGGCAAGATCACGCAAGAACAGGGCCGTAAGATTTTTTTTTAATATCAATGTCAACAGTTTTTTACTGATTACAATATTATTTAAATATGCATAGTTTCGTCAATTTTTGTGTAAAAAGGGGAATTATGGGCCACTAAATAGTAATTTATGTTGAAATAAAAATACATCAGCCAAGCTTAGGAAATAAACATTAAATTTATTAAATTCCGTTACGTAACGTTTACCTAGACCCCCCCTCCCCCCTGTCACAAACTGTAACAATTTCTCTGACCCCCTCCCCCCTAGGCGCGTTACGTAATATATGGACAGCCCCATTTTCACGGCTTGTTTCCAAAGTCAATTATTGTAGAACTGAAAATAAATCTAATTTTCCAAAGATAGTTTCTATTTCAATTGAATTAAAGCCTCGTACGTGTAACAATTATACGGACTCGGCAATATAATTTGGAAACTGTCTCTTTGGTTTCTGTAATTTATAGGGGTCTCAGGACACAAATTTTCCGAACACTGGCTACGGTAACCCGTTACCAACCTTGCAAACGTAAATTAAATCGTCCAAATCGTAAACAAAATAAAACGAAATAGCATCAGTAATTTCAAGGGGTGATTCTGCATAAAATATGAAAAAAGTTCCTATAAACTTATGTCTAAAAGTGTGTCGTAAGCAACGAACTAACAACTCTTCTCTCTAGAATACGCATATCGTTAATATAAAGTTTTGCCAACATCCGGTTTGTTTGTAAACAAATAGTAGGTATATTCAGGCCTGAACAATAACAATTACCAGTAACTGTTATGGTTGTCTCTGTTAGAACAAAGCTGTGCGAGTAAGACAGACAAATGTATATGTTGGCTACGTTTTTGACAGTTTTTACAAATGAAATACCTATTCTAGAGAGAAGAGTTATTAGTTCGTTGGTCGTATGGGTGCTAAGTATAAAAAAAAGAATAAAATAAATAAATAAGTTCTTTTTCAATTATTTCATGTTCCAAATGACTCATCCTGACAGTCCAGTTCGTGAAATATAGCTTAAAGTGTCTGTTTACTTTAAAAACATATTTTTTAAATCTTAATTTTTGTAAGTAAATGAATACTTCAATCCGACCACTAGTTATTACTTTATCTTTCGTAACATCGAAAAGGTTAACTACACATTTTCGTGTTAGTTAATGAGCTATATAACATGGGTAATGTGGTAGAAATGAAATGTCATTAGCACATGTTACTGTTTCAGTATCTCTTGGGATAAAGCACAGAATTTTCTGGAAAAGGTAAAATTACAAATATAAATCTTTAGTAATACAGTTTAATTTAATCTATATAAAATATTTTACTATTCCTTAAAACTACTTTTGTTTGATTAACGCAGTCGACCCTCCGAAGTGACTGATCGATTTCGTGCTTTTTAGCACTCTTCAGAGCCACATATCGGTAGTAAGGACAACTATCCTATCCATATATCTCTATATGGAGTTTAAAAATTGTTGTAAGGAACAGTTAAAACAGCTACCGACATCTACTGCAAAAAGCAGAGACTGGATAAACCTATCGACAGTCCAAAAAAGGAAGCAATTATTGGTTTCAAGAACCTACTGCACGCTGTCGATAGGGGGCAGCTTAATCAATGCCAATTTAAGTTTTGAAACTTGAACAATCATGTTATCATGATCATCAAACAATAGATAATCAATATAACCTCCAATTTGTGCATTAATTGTATAAACTAAACGGCATCTAATTTACAATGCTCATTAATAGTCAAAGATATATGGCCGTAAACACCTTGTTAGTATCACTTTGATTGGGTAAAATAAACGTCCATATAATTGAGGGTGTTCACAGAAAATAAATTTTCTGTAATTAATAATACAAGGTTATTCCTAAATAGAGTAATTCCTTTTAAAGGGTGAATATACATAAAAAAAGAAACAATGTTTCATCAATATGTCTAATAACGGGTCCTAAGGGAGCTACACCCCTTCAAATTACACATGATTCTACATGTAAATGTAATTCAATGTAGTAACATGTAAAATTTACTAGAGTTTACTTGTAATTTTACAATTTTATATTTGATGTTCATTTAAAACTTTGCAATTACATGTGAAATTATAAAATTACATGTAAAATTGTAAATTTACAAATAAAATTATAAATTTACAAGTAAGATTGTAAATTTACAAGTAAAATTGTAAACTTACAAGTAAAATTGTAAAATAACATGTAAAATTAGTAAATTTTTATAGTTTTATTATTAGAATATGATCCTTTGGTAAAAATATATAAAAAAAGGTAAAACTGTAAAATGCATTTGAAGTTAAAATTACACGTTTCAAGGACCAGCACTAAAATGTTGTATGATATCATAAAACTTTCTTTGTTATAATTAAAAACATCTACTTATACGCTGAAAATTAATATAATTTTAGCTAACCCTGTTTTCAGTACGAATGAAAACGGAAAACTTAGATTTATCAGTTATCCACAATTTCCACCAAATTATTCAAATTCAGTTGGAATGTCCTTTGTAGCGGAAAGTATGTAGTTCAGATCTGGAAATATGTAGGTAATTAAATAGTTGTGGCAGCTAAAGTATGGAAATCTGGAAGTTTAAATTAACCATAAAGAATTTCTGTTCGATTTAACTTAAAATTCTCAGTTGCTAAAACAGTAGGTGTATCATACTACACTGAGAGAACACTAGCGTGGTTAATAACGTATTTACAAACGAGTGCAGTTATTTGATTTACAACAACAAACTATTAAGCGATCAAGTTTTTCTTTGTCGGGCAGAAAGCGAGGTAGGCGTGGCTTGCAAATCCTCAGGGCCGGATTGCCGCTTCTTCTACGTCACGATCCTCGCTTCAAAACGCAGGCAAATCACAAAACCCGTCCGCCCGGCTGGCTAGCAGAGCCAGGTTGCCATCAAGAACCAACCAAACCAATTCGTAAATTTTTTCATATACAGGGTAGACCGCTTAAGAGTTCTCCGTTGTTTTTTGGCGTTATTATAACAGCTATCAATTTGATTTTTTTTTCATAGATGCTAGATGAATTAAGCTCTTAATTTATACAAAGAAAAGTCTCACTATCTTTTGTTTTCATAAAATTGAAGCTTGCTTTTATGATAGTTATCATAACGCTAAAATAAGTTTTTTTTTGTCCCATTCCCAACTTTTTTAGTGTTAAACCGCAAAGGTTGAAGTCAATAAATTATCTTTTGTCGGTTTTATATGTTGTGCTTAGGTATATGAACGTTTTCGATCAATATTACAAATCTGAAGCTGTCAAATATATTATAAACTACCGAAAATAAACCATCTGTTCAAATCTGTTCACAAAAGAAGCAAGAAAGTCATTTTTGCATACTCGTCATTTTTTGAGCCGTCATGTTCCCACATAATATCGAAAGAAATATAGGGCACTAGGGGTAAATATGGTAAAGTATTTAAATACATAAGACCCATTATGTATGTATTTGGATATTTATTATATTTATGCATCCACAGTGATTGACCAGTACGTTAACATGCAAATTTAATGTTTTGATAATAATAGCATTTGAACCCTCTGAACATTTGGGGGGGAGGGGCACAATACACAAAAAAGTAATTATTTTTTATAAAATGTGATATATGCTTGAAAAGAGCTTTCCGAGTACAGTCTAAATTTTTGATATTTGTTTTGGGTTAAAAACAGATAAAAAAAATAAAACTTTTTTAGAGATAACTTATAAATAAGTAACTTATAAGTAAGTCTTTAGGGTCTTATCTAGGGTCGCTCGAAAATATAACACATCATCTTTCTTCTTCTCTCTCTCTCTCCCTTTTTCGCGTAATTAAAAAAATTAGACTAAAATAAAGTGACCCCATTTACCCCAGGTTACCTTACAAGAATTTTTGCATATCATCCTTGTTATTAACGTCTGTACCTGTGTAACATAACACACCCTTTTTGCGTCTAAGGAACATCAACCAGTCCGACTTAACCGATGATAAATCGCCTACACAATTTTCTAGCATTAACCACCCATTCAAGTTTATAAAAAATATTACAAAAGATGTAACTTTAAAGTTATACATTCTTTACACATCTTATATTAACACGTCACAAAGAAAGCGCTTGGCCTTCCCTACTACAGTGTTATTAATTACAAAGAGAGGTCTTAGCCCCAGGGGTGACGTGAAGGATTTTTTTTTTGTGAGGGGCAGAACAAAAATTTCTCAACCAAATATAAAGAAATATCTCTCTAAAATTTTGATGACTAAAAAAGTTCTTCGCCTCTGCAAATAGTAATAATTTATGTGAGACAGGGTTTCTCTGATTTTACCAGGATTTTTTACTGTTGATCAAATTCCCTTACTTTTCTCGGATTTTACTGTTTTTCCTTATCTGTGTACCCTGTATTATTATATCTGCAACATTGACGTCGTTCCTCATAATAGTATATTAAAGTACTAGGTTCATAACATACGTTTTTAGCGCACGAGTACAAGTTTAGAAAACGAGCCGCTTCTGGCGAGTTTTCTAAATTACTAGTGCGCTAAAAACGAGTGCTTTATACAATTTTTTCTAAAATTTAAAAAAACTTACATTTAAATTGATGACTGATTTAGGGATTTTTGGTTTGGATTGGCATTACAGGTTACACCATGTTTAAAATTCTAAGAACAAATGATATTTTGATATATTTTATAGTCATCTCTTCTCTTTTTTACTGCAATTAACCAAGCCACAATTTTAACATGGTAAAAATAACCTAAACACAAAATTTTGTAGAAAATTCCACTTTAAAGCGACATTGACATTTGCACGGAAAACGTCAAGCGATAGGCCAGGTCTGTTGCCAACCCAAAAGAACAAAAAGTACAGACCTCTTATGGGCCTATAAGAACACGCAAAATGCATTATGAGCTTATAAGAGTCGCAAAATAGAAAAAAAAGTTTATTTTCTCAAAACAACAAAAATGCATATACGAATTTCTTGATTAGAGGGCAGTATATACAGTTGATTTCAACAAAACTGGAAAAGTGGGGTTAAGTAAAATTTCATGTTTTCCATAAAATTTAGTTGTGTGAATGTGGATTATTTAAATGGGGTTATGCCTGTTTGAAAAATAAGGTTAGTTTAACCATGTCAAAAATCATATGTTATTCTATGTATTTGTGTTTAGTAAATACTATTTGGATTTTGAAGCGTATCTCTATTGTTAATTACTGTATTTCTGTTCTAAAATATCCCTATTCTAAAATGCCTATTATTAAATCCCCTTATCAATATATTTTGTATCTAATAAACTTGTTTTAAATACCTTTATTTTTAAAAACTAGGTATTCCTCATAGTTCCTTAATTTAAAAATTATAATTATGGGTTTTACACCAGTATTTTTCGAGTATTCTTGTTTTTCTGCTTTATCTCTCCCAATTTTAAAAAATACACCAACATTTTTTGACTTTGACATTGATGTGGCAATAACAATATTGACACTAAATTTATTAACAAGTAAACAAATATTTGTCAAATGAAAGATAGTTCACAAGGTATTTTTTTTATAACCCCACTTTTCCAGTTTTGTTAAAATTAACTGTACTTTTAGGTGAGATAAAGCAGGAAATTAATTTTTCAATTTTAAACTTTATCAATTTATGAAAAGCACTGGTACTTTTCTCTAAATTAAATTTTAAATACAAAACCATTATCTCGTACAGGATATGATTGAAGTATGTATTCTTAAAACATTAATCTATTATCATGCGGGTTTAATTTATTAAAAGGGCAGGCCTACAGCCCGCGGAATTTGCGAACACCTTTGTTCTCAAATGGTTTATTAAATGCTTAAGCAGATAGGATTATGATGATAAATTTAAATAGAGTGTCTCGGAATGTACGCACTAAAACTCAAATATTCATACAGATTTTGAAATAATCCAATCATAAACGAAAAGATTTAATTTTCGTGGTTGTCCTTCCACCGATATGTGGCTCTGAAGAGTGCTAAAAAGCACGAAATCGATCAGTCACTTCGGTTGGATGACAGCGTTAATCAAAACTATAGTTTTAAGGAATAGTAAATTATTACATATTATGTATTTTTCTACATTTTTAAAAATGTACCAAATTTTTCAAATAGTTTTTAAACAAAATACTATATTCTATAACTAGTATCCATCCATGAAATAGACATTAATCCGCGCAAGATGAAAGTTTGGTATACCTATGTGCCGGCAGGCGAATATGACGGTTCCGCGAGAGCGGAATGAATATTCCATACGTGTTATAGACTACACTTCGACTGCAAATATAAAACACTGGATGGCTTTAAACTGCGGAAAAGGTTGAAGACAATGTTTCTTGTCACTAGACATTGCAAATGCAACGAACCACATATTTTTAAATAAAGTACTTAATATTATTAGGTAATTTTATTAAAAACGTACTCAAAAATATTATTATTGAATTTTATAACCTATTTACAAATTATGTATAATGCAAAAATTAAAGGTTATGTCAGATTGTTGTGAAAGATATGGTTTATATAATCAACAACAGATGGAGCAGTTTCAATTGTTTTGAACTAAATTGATTAAAAACTGGTCAAATATTAAGAAAAACTAATAAACTTTATGTAATTTTAACGCAAAACTTTAAATTTCATAAAATTATTCAATATTTCATAGTAAAATATATATATTTTTTATTTTGCCACACTTTTCTCTATAGACAAGAGATAGCACAACATATGCTCATTCTAACACTTGATATAGTCAGATACCGTATCTAGAGCTAGAATAAATTCATTCTATGTTTGAAAAGTGTGTATTTGCCTACATTTTAAACCAGTCGAAGAAAAAATATATACTTTGCAAAAATCTATTAGAAATATTACATATCTTCACGGCTTGTTTATTTGTTACTAGCGGGTTAGTATTAGCTATTTTGCAGGAATCGAATAAACCAGGAAAATTAAATACCATTCAACCAATTTCGTTTACTATTAAATTTCCCAAATAGAATACCTATCCGGATTGTATGTTGTATAATAAATTTTCTTTGTAATTATGGATAATTACACATTTAGAATTAGATTTGCTGATTTCATGTAATTAAAGGCTAAATTATTAGATCTGGTCGAGGTTCTATTTTTGTTTTAATTCAATATAGTTGGCATCAAATGGAAATATAGAGTACAAATCAAGAGTTTTATATAATGAGAATATAAGATATTTTAGGGACTATTTAAAGGTATTTGAAAGTTATAGTCCTTTAAAAGTAGAAATTTTAGCTCAAAAAATGAAATTAGGGCACAGCTGAGCTGAAAGTTGTCACGACATGACTGGGGGGACTTAGTTTTTAAAAAATCGTGTTTTCTGAAATGCCATATTCCCCATTTTTAAAAATATTAAACGGAAAACTTGACGGAAAAGCAACTATTGTTTTAAATGAAAACATTATTATCTCAATTGAGGTTTATATTTTCCGCTTACATTAGTTTAGTCTGCAATTATAATTGAGGTAGTTTAGATAACAGAAAGGATTGTTTGGAGAATAATGATTCAGAAGTGTATGCAGTTGTTGTCACTGTGTTGAATGGAAAACAAGGACTCCTATTTGTCCATTTCAACTAAAGGAGGCCCGGTAAAAGAGCCCATTCTGGCAAGGGATGAAACGTAAGATTTTATTTTTTTTGAAATAGTGATAGACGAACCCAACCGTACCAAATTTAACCTTAAATTCAAAAGGGCAGCATTTAAAAAATGGTGCTGAACATGGGTTCTTTTTTAAGAATTTGTTTGCTCAGGAGAAAAAACTGATAGCAAAATACATTTTAAAGTAAAAAAGTAGCAAGTATGAGACATAATAAAAGGCAAGCAAAAAAATTCTTATTACACGGAAAGAAATTAGTGGGCTCTGCGTTATACATTATAAGATATTTGGTAACAGTGCAGCAAATTATAGTGATTTAAGCCACATATTATAAGGGACACGAAAACTAATAATGTTACAAATAAATTGGAAACGATTATATTTATTGCAGACACGATTATATTTATTACAGGCACTATTATAAATTTACAGAAATTTTATTATATTATAAACATTATTAGCACGGAACATTAATTAAATCTATTTAAGCCATAAATATCATACTATTTATTATATTTTATTATTCACTAAACAATTAAAGTATTTCATATAATTTTTTTTACTGAATGCCATAATTGTAACAGGAATAATATAATTTGCTTGGTATATGCCTTATAGCGCTCGTAGCTATATTTTTTTCCGTGTAGAGAACCCATTTTCAGCACCATTTTTAAAATGGTTCACTTCTTTCTTTGCGGTTAAATTTGGTGCAGTTGAGTTCGCCTATCATTACTCGTTCAAAACATGTATAAATCTTACGTTCCATCCCCAATGCCAAAAACGGGCTATTTTACTGGGTCTCCTTTGTGTTCTATTTGTTACACACAGTTTATCACAATAGTTTGTTCTATAATACAATAATTGTTTGAAGTTTAGACTTTCAAGCAGACTTTATCTAAAACTGATTTGTTTCTCAAAGACTTTCACAGTGAGCCTCAATAAAACTTAGGTTGGGTTTGTGTCGAAAAAATC
Organism: Brachypterus glaber; assembly: GCA_958510825.1. Classification (NCBI taxonomy): domain Eukaryota; kingdom Metazoa; phylum Arthropoda; class Insecta; order Coleoptera; family Kateretidae; genus Brachypterus; species Brachypterus glaber. The sequence continues at coordinate 1,305,646 of OY294052.1, read as the reverse complement.
TTTTGCTGGATTTTGTTAAATACATATCTATGCTTAATAGACCACTAACCTGGAAAATCCCATGGCATGCAGTTTAGAAGTTTTAAAAAGTATTATTCATGTATATTTTAGATGCGTTAAAGAAAACACCTATTTTTATTTAGAAAATAAATGTTACAAAATTGAATTGGTCTTTTTTGGTTAACTTTCAATACGTTAAAAAAGTTATTTTAGGTTATTATTAAATTCTGGATGATACACATTTATATGTTCACAGATTTATCAATGTTACTAAAATTACATTTATTAAACAGTATTTTTTCGGATCATTGTCCATAAATACTTTTGCAAGGTAATCCAGAAAAAAATAATGAAGTGACAAATTACTTTGCTTGAAAAATGCGCCTGTGTTAAATGCCAAAATTCCTGTCTAAAATTAAAATTGTATTAGTAAATATTTTTTACAGACATGTTACGTGTTAAGTCCAACTCAAAACTCATTCATAACTATAGTTTATATATTATAAATAGTTTCCCTTTGAAACCAATATAGAGCTACTATTTAGCAAGAAAACATTTAAATTTAGAATTGTTATTAATACCAAATAGTACACCGAGAAAAAGATAAAGGAATTTTGAATCTAATTATATTTTGTAGATGCAGTACTAAACTAGGGGGCGCGACGGCGGACTTAGCCCTTTGGCCTTGGTTTGAGCGCCCCCCTGGCCTTTTCATTGCCCCGTCCTATCTATTCGCAAAGTGAACTCAATGTATTATTAGAAAATTGTAGGTAAAACTATTAGAAAATTGTAGGTAAAACTATTGTATGTAGAATAATTATAATTTATAATATTCCTAAGTGTTTTTAATTTTTTTTATTAGTATTTTTGCCAAACGAAATATAATTCCAATAATGTAGGTTTTTCAATTTAATTTTTAAATTCTGTTCTTTTTTTTTAAATGTAACCTTGTTAACTATAAAAATTGTGGTTACGCAAGTAAATTTAAAAAAAGTCGCTCATTTCGCAGCACCCTGGGGGCTGAGCCCTCCTGAATTTATTTTTAGTTACGGCCCTGTGTATGTGTGAGTTAATATTATCTAAAGAAGAGCAATATTTTATATGAATAGTCTGCCGTTTGATAGGTTTAAATAATTTATGAGGTTTTAATAAAACCATTTTATCAACTAGGCGTTGAAAAACAGAATCTACGTAACAGCAATAAAGTTTTAGCAGAGACATAAAAACAGATTTTGTTGAAAGCTCCACATTTCAGCATTTTTTACTAACCAAAGAAGCATCTGTTGGACAATGCTACAAACATAATCAATATACAAAGCCATTTTTTATTATTATATCATTTGCTACCCATGGTCAAGTTTTACATTTACAAAAGTATCAATTTTAAATTTGAAAAAAAGTATTGAATTGTTGGTTATATTTGACAAGTGTTGAGAGCAAGGTTTGCTCCAGCGAGAAACGACGCTTCTGCGCCTAACATATCAAAGCAACTTCACGGAAAAAAAAAATTATAGCTAGGAGCGCTATAACACACATACCAAGCAAATTATAATCGCTTATTATATAAACACAAGGCTTTCTCTTACAATTATGGCAGTCAGTGTAAAAATTTATATGAAATACTTTAATTGTTTAGTGAATAATAAAATATAACAAATAGTATGGCATTTATAGCTTAAATAGATTTAATTATTGTCCGTGCTAATAATTTTTATAATATAATAAAATTTCTGTAAATTTATAATAGTGCCTGTAATAAATATAATCGTGTCTGTAATATATATAATCGTTTCCAATTTATTTTTAACATTATTAGTTATTGTGTCCCTTATAATCTAGAGCTTAAATCACTATAATTTGCCACTGTTACCAAATATCTTATAATGTATAGCGCAGAGCCCACTAATTTCTTTGTTTTGTGAAACTTATCTTAAACCTGTTACGGGGAATACGTCTCTCAATCCGAGAAAGAAGCCGCCTGTGCACAGGGACATCAAGTCTATCAAAACCAAGGTTAGTGATATCCCTTTTTCCCTTCTACCCCCATTTTCTCTCTCGTTTCGTTTCGTTAATTAAAAGTCGCTACATGTTAAGTTAGAGAGTTACCGAAGGCATAGTTTTTTATCTAACTTATACATATCTTTGTAGTGCAATACTGTGTAACTTGCATTGTACATTATTTGATTTAAGTTTTTCTTAGTGTAGAAATATTTAAATTTAGATCTATGATTTGTCCAAAACAATTCGAAATATTTTAACGTAGTGCAATTTTATTATCGTGATTGGTGTATGTTTCACTGTTCGACAGTTTAAAAATAATTCAGTTCATTTATATTATAAATTTTATGACACGTGCTTCGAACAACATGCAACTAATAGTGTATTTCATTTATGAGACCAGTTTTATGTTATTTTTTTATTTGCAAAAAAATAGTTAAAATAAATTATGAAATAAAACATTTCTGTTTGCGTTTCAACAAGTTCACGCAAAAGAGCGTAACAAAATTTAACTAAGGGGGCTGTTCAACAGTTTTGTGACCGAATTGTGGCTATTTTTAGACCACCCATTCGTCACGTATAGTTGGAACGTTTAATATGAGACGTCAGTTTCAGCTAGACCTCCCCCCTAGGTCCAAATTTAAACAAAAATTTAATGAAAAATTTTAATTTAACAAACTTTTAAAATTCTGGTGCAATAGCCGGCAATTAATTTTTTTACGGTGTATATAAATACTAGATTTTTTTTATCAAATATATTTTTAAATCAAATAGGCTAATGATAAATAAACTTTTAATTGAAATAGTATAAAAAGTTTTTAATTAGAGTTATTTTATTTAGTTTGTATTTTAGTTTATATTAATTATGGTACTTTAGTTCTACGATTTAATTTATATTTATATTAGTTAAGTTTATTAGTTTATATTCGTTTACGAACCTAGGATCAAAGTTTTACTGCTGCCGACAAAAAAATATTTTTAATATACATGTAGTGCGTGTATCATGGCAATCCTTAATATTTTAATAACTACTAGATATATCAAAAAAAGTTTTAAACAAAAGTAATAAGAGTATAATGAGAGCACAAAATGGTGTATATTTCATATATTCAGGGGCACAATGGAGGCAGAGGGGCAAGGGGGAACATTTATTTAATGAAAAGGGGGGTCGTGTGATACATTGTTTTAAAGCTTTTGAGGGGGTTAAAAAAGTGTTGAAAATGGGATGTTTTATCAAAATTTCTTTAAAAAAATAAAAAAAATTTCTCGCTTACGCGCTGTGAATGGTATAATAACGGAAGATGCAAAAGTAAATTCGAAAAAGTTTTGAAACGTAAAAATGTCAGCCTATAAAATGACCTATTAGTCCAAAGTTACCCTGACAAATGATATTTCATTAATTTAAAATTTCCACGATATTTCAGATTTTTTTCAGTTTTATTGTATTATTTCAAATTCATTAAATTTCAGCATGCATTGTTAAATTGTCATGATACTTTTAAATTAAAACTCTCTGAAAAAAACGTACACACACACACACACATACACACACTGTCATCTGGCAATCTGCAATTGAAAGCAGAAAAAACATACGAGGATCGCGAAATTGAAAGCACGTGTCTGAAAAACAAATGACATCAATTGACTGTCAATTGTCAATGAAATGCTAATACGATCCTAGCAGTTTGTTCAATTGTTCATTTGCAGCTGTTCTTTTGTTTTATGTGTTCGACAGTGAGAGTGGCAATTTTAAGAGACGCATCGGCTGTCTGGCTGAAATATAGGGGGATATTTAAAAAATGAAAATCCTTTTCCTTTTTTTTTGCATATATTTCAGTAAAACTTTTTTGCTTATACTTCTTTGTAGAGTCCCTAAATAAGAATCAATTAAAAATATTATTTATTGTTCACAGTTCTATCATGAAAAATAAGTGGCAATTTTTTTACTTTATTTTTTTTTTGTTGCGAAATGCAGTTTTATACCGCGGTGATTGCAGTATTTTTGGCATTAACTAAAGAGGATAATTCATCACAAAACATAAAAAACCAACATAGGTCTGGAAACTAACCCTACACGGAAAAAAAATTATAGCTAGGAGCGCTATAACACACATACCAAGCAAAGTATAATCGCTTATTATATAAATACAAGGCTTTCTCTTACAATTATGGCAGTCAGTGTAAAAATTTATATGAAATACTTTAATTGTTTAGTGAATAATAAAATATAACAAATAGTATGGCATTTATAGCTTAAATAGATTTAATTATTGTCCGTGCTAATAATTTTTATAACATAATAAAATTTCTGTAAATTTATAATAGTGCCTGTAATAAATATAATCGTGTCTGTAATATATATAATCGTTTCCAATTTATTTTTAACATTATTAGTTATTGTGTCCCTTATAATCTATAGCTTAAATCACTATAATTTGCCACTGTTACCAAATATCTTATAATGTATAGCGCAGAGCCCACTAATTTCTTTCCGTGTAAGAGAGTTACGATCCTTTAAAATTGTACTAAAAATAAGGTTTTTAATTAATAAGTCTGGTACACTTTGAGCTAGAGTAACGAGGTTTTCCACGTATACTAGTATTAATAAGGGCAATAAGGCGTGCCTAGATGGACAAAATGTGTGAGGCTTACCCCATTTTTGCTTAAGCTTTTTTATTTGTATATTTTTGGATTTTTTGTAAATAATATAGAGTCCTTGAGTAAAAAAAAAACTGTAGGAGCAACCATTAAAAAAAGCAATTAAGAGGAAGTAACATTTTGTGCCACTAAAAATGTTATTTTTTAAAAGGCTATTACTCCTTTTATATTAAATGTAGGTGTTTCGGTGAAGAATACTTTTTTGCTTAGTTTTAAATGAAGAATCGGCCTGCAGCATTAAAACTTTATTGGATCTTTTTTGTCCCTCATTCAATATGTATCTTCGAAGGGCAGTAGCTCCCTTAGGGCTTATTTCCAGTCATATTTTCCTTTGTTGGCTTTTCTTGTTTTGTGATGTCGAATCATCCCCTTTATTTAATGCCAAAAGACTGCAAACACCGTGTATAAGAAAGACTTTTTAAAAATTTTGTTATTTTGTATATCCTCTACTGTACTATAGACAAAATTACATGAAATATTAATATCTACACTGAAAAAAGAGGTCTTTTTAAATGCCATATTTATTTGGTTTAAATAATGTGTTTTTTCGGTATTTGAAATAATATTTTACTGTGTATATTTCTCAAAATAAGAAATTAGGTAAAGCACTCTTTTATGTCTAATGTTCCTTTATTCTTTTGATTTAAGAGCTGTAAGTCTGAAGCATGTATACTTACTTTGTAAGGTCTCGGCAGTTGAAGTTAGTGATCCCTGTAAAGCTCTGGAATTATGACGTAACAAGGTGGCAAAATCATTTTGTCCCTGTTTCCGTAGAATTGTTTCAGTCTTTATGTCGCAGCACTGTCCACCACAAACCCCACCAACTGAAATAAAAAATTAAATTAGACATTTATTAAGAAACAAGCTGTGAAGATACGTAATGGTATAGACGAAAAAAGAAATAAAAAAAGAACAAAATAAAAAAAAAATAATTAAAAAAATACCTAATAATATAATCGTGTCTGCAATAAATATAATCGTTTCCAATTTATTTGTAACATTATTAGTTTTCGAGTCCCTTATAATATGTGGCTTAAATCACTATAATTTGCCACTGTTACGAAATATCTTATAATTCATAGTGCAGAGCCCACTAATTTCTTTCCGTGTACTATACTATACCATATCAAATACAGGATCTCGCTCCTTTCCATCGTTCAGTAGATTGATTTAACTTCGTTATAGTAAAAGGGCCATTTAAATTGAGGTTTGTCATTCTCGTATTTGTAACTGCGCAATTTAATTCGGTGGGGAAATTCTAAAATCAACGCAAATTGATTTGTGACTGTAATTTGATAGCAAACTAAGAGAATGCTGATTTATAATTAATTAAAGAGATATATTTAAATGGCATTTAATTGCCCACATCTAGTGTGTCTTGCAAATGATATTTACACCTAGAGTGTGACAGAGTGTCGAAATCAGTAGAGTACTTTCACAGTCTCAGTCGTTCCAACTGCTCCTCGAAAGTCAAGAATCGGTACCCAGTAGCAGAGCGTTTTTTAAGGAATTTCACTAAGTGTGCCAAAAACTACATAACTCGTAAATGATTTAATATAGAGAAACTTTCTTTTTGCGAAAAATTAGCTATTATAATAAGGTACTCTCATCCTATATATGAAGATATTATCTTTATTTGTTAAAAAGGTGTAGCAAATACCTAAATTTTAAAACACCGCATTTTTAATAAAAATTACTAAGTTTTTATGGTATTTAGGTATGTTATTTTATGTATGAATAAATATTTGGTATATTATCCTAAAATTCGACAAAAAAAACATTTAGAAAATTTGATAACTTATCAAGAAAATAAATAAAAAGACAGATCGCACAATAAAAGAGTTGATATATCAACAATAGTCACGTTTGAAAATATACTTTATGTCTCTCCATTTGATGTGATAAACATAATATATTTTTAGGTATACACAGACAATATGAAAAGAAGAAACTTTCAACATGTTTTGTCATTTAGTTTTGATATATCGCAGAAAGCCTGTCTTGCATGCCGAGAAAAATAAATCACCCATTTTTAGATATAAAAAATTTGTTTATTGGAGTATGAATTTATATATAAAACTGCCAAGTTTTATTCATATTTGATGCCCACACGGGAAAATAATCATGTACGTAAATAAAAACTATATAAAACATTTTACTATTCCTTAAAACGACTTTTGTTTGATTAACGCAGTCGTCCCTCCGAAGTGACTGATCGATTTCGTGCTTTTTAGCACTCTTCAGAGCCACATATCGGTAGTAGGGACAACTACGAAAATCAAATCCTTTCCATATATCTCTATATAGAGTTTAAAAATCGTTATAAGGAAAAGCAAAAACAGCTAGCGACATCTACTGCTAAAAGCAGAGACTGGATAAACCTATCGACAGTCCAAAAAAGGAAGCAGTTATTGGTTTCAAGAACCTATTGCACGCTGTCGATAGGGGGCAGATTAATCAATGCCACGGTGGACATTGCCGCCAATTGAATCCTAAACGCTAGGAGGTCACCTTTTACAGTGGTATCTGAATTAATAAACTAAATTAAATTGTTTGATATTTACAAATTTAAAAGATCTATATAAAACATTTTATTATTCCTTAAAACGACTTTTGTTTGATTAACGCAGTCGTCCCTCCGAAGTGACTTATAACGATTTTTAAACTCTATATAGAGATATATGGAAAGGATTTGATTTTCGTAGTTGTCCCTACTACCGATATGTGGCTCTGAAGAGTGCTAAAAAGCACGAAATCGATCAGTCACTTCGGAGGGACGACTGCGTTAATCAAACAAAAGTCGTTTTAAGGAATAGTAAAATGTTTTATATAGATCTTTTTGTGCCACCAAAAATTCTACTTTTTAAAAGGCCAAAACTGCTTTAATATTAAATTAAGGTATTTCGGTGAAGAATACTGTTTTGCTTGGTTTTAAATAAAGAATCGCCCTGCATCATTAAAATTTTATTGGTACTTTTTTGGTTCCCCATTTAATAGCTTCCTTTGGGCTTATTTCCGGACATATGTTCTTGTGTAGGTTTTTCATGTTTTAGCATGTAGAATTATCCCCTTTATTTAATTCTAATAGACTGCACACACCGTGTATATAAAAACCAAGACTAATTTAAAATATAGGGAAAATCTAATCAAAACTTTAGTAAATTAGGTTTATTTCAGCATTTTTTTTGTCGGTCTGGTTGTGTGTGTGCGTGTAGGTAATATTTATTTTCAATAGAATGCTGATGTGGAAAAATTGGTAGATTTCCCCCGAGTGAAACCGTTCATTTAAGTTTAGCGTTGGGAACGTTAAATCTAAAGTAGATAACTGCAATGTTTTAAAGGATAATTTATATGTTCAAAATGTTATACAGATTTTTTTTATTTTAAAGATAATATTATAAACAATGTAAAATACTGCTGCTAACAAAATAATACTTTTCCCTGTAGGTCCAGGTTCATTAAAACTATCAAATTATATATGTGTCCTTCGATTATACAATTAATAAACAAATATCGAGACTAGGACTTTAAATAAAAACACTAAGTTTTATGCACTAGCGACGTTTCGTCTTTAATCAAGACTTTATCAAGCTTAGCATACTTAAAACACTACATTTAACATAAATATTATTTAAATAAACAATTACGAACAATAAACAAAACTATAGAACCGTACACGTAGACATATTTCAAATTGAAATATTAAATGTAGTGTTTTAAGTATGCTAAGCTTGATAAAGTCTTGATTAAAGACGAAACGTCGCTAGTGCATATAACTTAGTGTTTTTATTTAAAGTCCTAGTCTCGATATTTGTTTATTAATTGTTCATTAAAACCTTTTTTTTTTGAAAACTAAATATTGAAAAAAATAAATAAAAAGTTTTGATCTGCAACGGCGAAATATGTGAGTCATAATAACAAATGCGAAATATTTGAGTCATTATAACATGCAAACATATCATAAATATGATATTTTTGGATGTAGAATCACCTCTAAAATTTTGGCACGCCAGTTATTGATCACCATGTTAAATTTTTTTAATTCGAAAGGACCCTTAAAGCGCCTTCGCCAAAATTGAAGAAAAAAACCTCGTACACTGATAAAAAGGATTTATTTGGATATGGCCAATAAAATTATTTGGTTGTAATAAATTTTATTTGAGTCAAATGAATATTTAGTTCATGTAAACAAATATTTAAATTTCAAAATGATTTATTAATGGGAACAAAATAGTTTATTTGACAGAAATAAAATTTATTTGTCACAGCAAAATAATTCAATTGGCCATATCCAACCAAATATTTTGTTGACACAAATAAACTGTTTTATCAGTGTAGGTAAATAAAACATGGTTGAATTAAACTTCTTGTTTGTGAAAGAAAATAATCAAATAATAGATAAGTGATGCTGTAAAATGATACATTAAGTGAGTGTTGAGTGCTGAAAAAAACAACACCGCAATTCTGCAGTACTGAGTATCATGTGCTTTTCATCTCATCCGTCATATTCAATTAAAAATAATTAATAGAGAATACAAGGCTTTTAATAAATTACGTGACAATATACAGAAATTACAATTCTAGAAATATTTTAGGTTAGGTTTTTGGGATATCATTCTTTTCTTCAAATTGTGACGTTTCGACAGAAATTTTCGGTTGTTTTCGAACAAATTAAAATTCAAAGTTTCTCATTTGTCAACCCAACCTAAAATATTATACTACGGAAAAAAATCATTTAACTAATTCTAGAAATATTCTCAATCGCCAAGAAAAAAATATATTTGAGGCAAGTATAGTTTAGCAGAATTAATATTTGTTGGATTTAAAGCTCATTGAATTTAAAATTTATTCTTAATCTTTAAACCTCTTTACTGTGATAAAATGTGTACTTTATCCAAAAGTTCTTTGTTTAGGATTTCTCGAGAATCGAAAAATCAAGATTTGTCTTGTCTCGATTTCAAGAAAAATCAAGACAACTTTTGTGCAGATGGCGCCACTAATTGTACGTTCTCAATACTTTGATTCAATAAGAATCGAGACATTTGAACAATCGATGCGCATGCCACCAAACCAATATATGCCACTGATGATCGCAAATAAGCGTGAAATATCAGCTATATAAGTGAAAACAAGACCTTAATTGCAGCATAACCAAAGAAAACAAGGTTATTTTCTGACATTAGTACCAAAAATTATTCAGCAAAATGACTTTTTGTCGTCCTAAAATATTGGAATTAATATCACCAAAAGTTTTAGTTAACATTTGTTACTTAATTAAATTATTTTCGAAGAAATGCCGCTGTGGAATCCCCAATTGCTTTGCACTTGTGTTCTTGTGTTCTTACATTTATCGTACCGATTTGCTTTAAATTATTGTATTTAATTATACAGCTACACAGAAAAAAATATTGTCTTAGATCAAGAATGTGTGATTTGGATATATAGAAGAGAATATATTCTCCTTTAAAGCAAAATTGTACTTTCAATATGATAAGAATATAGTATGCTTAAAAAAAGAATATATTCACAAATATGAAAGGATAAGAATATGGTATGCATACAAAAAGAATATATTCTCTTCGTTAAATACAAATCACCATATTCTTGATTTAAGACAACATTTTTCTGTGTGTAAGAAAATTAAAGCGGTGAATTTAGGAAATCAGATTTTTCTGCAAGTATCTACACCAAGAAATATTGGACAAATATACTATGTATATTACAATTAAAAATAAGTATGTATTAAATAAATTTTATTAATCACAGTTAAACATTTATTTACCACAAATAAAAAGTTTGTTTTGTCCGAAATGTATATATTTTTTTTTTCAAAATTTTTCGTCTTTAGAAAATATTTCCTTTTTTGTTTTAATGAATCTAGCCCTATAGGGGGAAGTATTCTTTTGTTGCAGCAGTATTTTTTTATGGAATGAGAAAAATCATAATAAATAATAAAAAATATAACGTTATAAATAAAAATAATCTTCGGTTGCATCGTTTAGAAATATATGGTTTCAATTTCCTGTCTTTAACCGTATATATCTTTAGTATTTTCAGTTTTTTTCTATGATAAATGTATTCGGACTAAAATTCACACGTTATTTAATGCTTTTTTTTTAACGTCTGCAGAACTCTTACAGAAAACCCTTGCCCCATCTGTGTAACATAAATTTTATAAAGGTAAATGTTTGTTAAAATATCGCTAACGCGCTATAAGTATCATATTTATGTAAGAATCATTTAACATCTTTCCAAAATTAATTTTTTTTTTAATTATTAAATTATAGCGAGTGTCTGTAAAAACTATCACATTTGCACGAAATTAAATACCAGACATTTTTAAGTTAAAGATAGTATAAAATTAACGAACTGATAACTCTTTTCTCTAGAATAGGCATTTCATTCGTCTGTCCTACTCGCACATCTTTGTTCTAACAGAGACAACAATGCCAGTTACCGGTAATTGTTATTGTTCAGGCCTGAATATACTATTTGTTTACAAACAAACCGAGATGTTGGCGATACTTTATATTAACGGTATGCGTATTCTAGAGAGAAGAGTTAATAGTTCGTTGTGTAAACCCATTCAGTTAAAAAATGGAAAATTTGCCAATATATATTTTAATTAATAAATAATGATAACAAAACCGATATTGTTTCTGCTATAATAATAACGTAGGTATTTTAATTAAAATAAATCATTTACCATGGCATGTAAATTTATAGATTAAATTATAATTGTGTTCAATAAAATTGCATGCTTAACACAGATTAATAATAATTTAGGCATGTTATAGATATAATTAAATCTATCTATAATTATATAAATTATATTTTAGGTAATATTATAAATTAATATTTTAGAACAAAGATTAATTTAAGTTATAGATTATTTTCTTTTATTGTTTAAAGGATTGTTTTTCATAAAAATCCATATACTACTATACTACATCAAAAGTCAACCGAAATAACTGCTTCTTCCTGTGTATAGGGGTACCCCGTAGATGCTGTAGTACTGTCTTGGTGCTTGGATCATACATGGTTGGATTTATTAGCCCGTATAACTTAATTTAATGTACATTTTATATCTGAACCTAACCTCAAAGTTGGCATGTTTCTCGATACACTGTCATAGGTTCTGACCGTACTGTCATGCGGCGTTGCCAGTAGTATTTTAATGTTGTACAATGTCGCTGCTATGCTATAATACAGTAAGATAAATACTTGGTTGCCTACTTTAACTGTAATAAACACTAAACACTACGTGGAAGTATCAATTTTTATAAGTTAAATTCGACTGCCTTCTCGTTTGCGTTTATGGTTTATTCTGATCCCACGTAAGGTTTTTGGATAGAATAATGCCTAGATGTTTAACGCACAGATTTATTCTATATAATTGAGGGTTTAATTTTAAATTAAAAAATGTCGGCTTTTAAATTTTATTTTACGGTCGTAAAATAATTTATAGTCAGATAGTAACTGATTTTCTGTCACGATTTTTTTATGTTAAAAAATTTATACATTTAATTTCAAAAACACCTTTTTGTGATAATTAAATAGTTAAATATTTTATAATTTTATGGTTTTATAAATTTACGCTTGAACTTCGCTACTGTATTTTAATTTAAAATAAAATGAACTTTGGTACTTGATGGCAAAAGGAAAATTTTCAGCGTTAATTTATTTAATAGTTATAAATTATTTATGAATTTGCTTAATGCCTTTACAAGAAAATTTATACTACAAAGTTTATATTATAAACAATTAAATTTCATCCATTTATATGAGCTTTAAAATCGTAAAGTTTAAAGTCTGACATTTGAGCCAATTTATTAAATTTTCCTGAACCATTTGCACCGTTTAATACCTTTTTAATTGAAAAGTTTATAAGACTTTGCAGCTGTAAATTAAACTAGACTGAGATGCGATAATTTGTTTTTTTATGAATTTTATAAGGTATTTATTGCCATATTCATAATATTCCCACCCCTCTTTAACTCGTTAGTTCGTTCTCGGTGTCATAGATGACACTGTCAGTATATCTATTAATGATGTATCTGTATCCAGTTGGTAATGGCGTACACTACAACGCAGTTCGTGTTTCGTGATCTTCCACTATAAAAACTTGTAAAATTGTGCCAATTGTCGCAAGGTGGGTAGCATCGATTATTGCAGGGCAAGAACGTAATAAGGTAGGCACAAACATACACTTTCATGGCCCATATTGTGTTTTACTCAATAAAGAAACGAAAAGTTTTTTTTTGCGATTGTTATCTAAGTACCTGCGTTTCTAATATTGCAATGTGAATAGTAGACACAAAAAAATGAGAAACAAAAAACAAATAAGTAACGAAGAAATCAGAGAGTTCTGAATCTTTGCCGATATGAGACTGTACGTTGTTTGTAATTGATAGGTACAGTTGGATCCGAAAAAAAACAAGATTGAAAATTTAGTTGCGTAAATTCAATAATTACAATACAAACAAAGCCGTTGTCATGTTGACAATATTTGTCAAAATTACTTATAATAATTATAAAGTTTAGAAATGCGTTAAGAAATGTTAAGAAATCTCAAACTATTAGTATATTGGAAGCAGGATGTACGGAAGTGATTGTGGCTAGTGATCTCTATAGAGACCTTTAATTGTGGCAAGGTTATTTAGTGTTTCAGAGAGTTGTGTTAAGATCATAGAAAAAAGAATAATGGTTAAGATTGAAGAAAAAATATATGGGGGAGGAAAGGGCGTGCAGACTAGGAAAGAAAGAAGATATCAAATGAAATACAGGATGAAAACTTACTTAATTATTTGAGAGAATAGCATGTACAAGAAGCGATGCATGCTATAAACAATACAAATTTTCCTGGTTCAAAACCATCGCCCGTCGCGGCATGGATAGCGAAAAAAAACCTCCAGAAAAAACCTTTTTTTAAACGAAAATCATAATTTTCATAAATTATATGTTTGGTTAGTAGAGTTCAAATTTTTATTTTTTCATAAGATTTACTAAATATTGTGTTTTAATTTTTGATTTGATTAAATTCTAAATGTTTTTTCAGTTTATTATTTATTATTATTATTTTTTTAATATTCGACATTATTCGCATGCCTTTTCTGTAATATAATATTTTCTTATACAAATTAGTTAATTTTTTAATTGACTGTCCATTTTTGCTTGAACGTATAACGTTTCTTGTACCTTCAAACACAAGAAATTCATTAACTTTCTTTATTAACCGCTCAAGAACTAATGCACATCAAAATTGTCCTATAATGGCATGTTTATCTACTTTTAATGTTTACCTAAATAATATTGATATCCACGCATTGAAACTGCCTTCTTTTAAAAATAGTGTAAAGGAAATACTTCCTAACTCAATTAGAATCAATAATTGATTCTCTCACTCATATATTTATATATTATATTATTATGTATTATATGGTATATATAGTAGATTTTTAATTCTTCTAGTTTATATATTATGTTAGATTATATATTTTTCCTGTAATTGGGCTTGTCCTGTTGGAAATAAATGAATATTATTATAAGCTTTGAAAAAACTGACAATTAATTGTCAAATTAATCTAACCTATTTCTTAAAGTCTTACTTAAACTATAAAATAATTAGTAAAATTGACATTTTAGCATATTTAAATCTTGCGTTTTTTGTGGGTCCAACTGTACATGGAAAAATTACTATTTCTATCTAAAAATAGCGTTGCTTTATCTAAGGATTGTATTGCAAATGTACCAAATTTCAAGCCGATATAATGAACAATTACGCCCTTTTTGGATTGAGTGCACATGTTATAAATAGATAAGGACAGAAATTTTTAATTTTAAACAAAATTATAAAAATATTAATTTATTATTCCATCAATCTATTTTCTAATCATCGTACAGAGTGATATTGGTAGACTGACAGTTTCGGGCTGCTGGCCCTCTTCAGTACCAAGAGTCAACTCTGCACGCTGATTAAGAAAACGTTTTTAGACTTTACTCGCAAAAGGAATATAGCCATTAGATTGATGTAGACTTGTGCGCCATCTATTTCTAGATGTAGACAACTACTCATACCTTTCCTAATCTGGAGACAAGTCTACATCAATCTAATGGCTATATTCCTTTTGCGAGTAAAGTCTAAAAACGTTTTCTTAATCAGCGTGCAGAGTTGACTCTTGGTACTGAAGAGGGCCAGCAGCCCGAAACTGTCAGTCTACCAATATCACTCTGTACGATGATTAGAAAATAGATTGATGGAATAATAAATTATAAATAGATGTTACCACGTTTTATGTTTTCATTAAATAAATGAGTTTAATCAACTGCGCTACTTATTGTAGTGTGTAAAATCAAACAAAACTTTACGACAACAAAATTGTTTATTCATGGTAGGATTTCACTTGGTTTATTAAGATGATCCTTTTCACAGGATGCTGAAAAGTTCTAAATATAACACAGGCCCACAAAAAAACAAAAGTGGTCTGCGCCATGGATAGCACCATGATATTCCTATTTATTTTCGCCCGCTGAAGCCGAATCTGAACTCAGTTTAGCCCCTACGCGTCTGGATTGTTCTCTACAGCCGCACTGTGCTACCAAACGGGAAAAAAGTGACCAAAAATATTTTATTGTGTATTTAAACTTTAAATAATTAGTAAGACATTAAAATATGTTTTTTTATGGAAAATATTTAAAAAAATTAAAAAACATATTTGTTATGTCTTACTAATTTAAAGTTAAAATACACGATAAAATAATTTTGGTCACTTTTTCCCGTTTGGTAGCATAGTGCGGCTGTAGAGAAAAATCCAAACGTGTCAAATTAAATACATATTCGGTTTCAGTGGGCAAAAATACATAGGAATATCATGGTCCCATTCATGGAACAGACCACTTTTGTTTTTTTTGTGGGCCTGTGTAATCAAACGTGTTTAGTAGTGTATGAAAGGCTCGGGGCATCGAGGGGCATAAGCCCCTATATTCATATATATCGACATATCTTTAAAGAAACTTGTCCCTAGATAGCGTCACTATTTCCAAAAGTTCTTGTTCCCCAAACCAAATATAGTAAGTAATAGAAGGTTTTCAACTTTAAAAACTTGTTTTATTTTCAATTATTTTAGTTATCTTTTAATAAGATGTAAAGCAACCCTTGTTGGAGGTAAAACAAAGATTTTATACAAAATTTTATTGCTACCGGAGGGCATA